>CM060926.1:321807921-322210421 GCA_030737875.1 Allium sativum
GGGCATTAACACTTATAAGGGCATAGGCTTAAATAATTGATTAATAATGAATGCCTAGGATTATTGTAACGACTCGGATTTTGCCCGGACCTAATCGACCGCAAAATCAACTAAGACCGTTTGAAAAGCCGAATACGCTAACTTTGGGCATTCAAGCCGAATATGCTAACTTTGGGCATACAACACATCAGAACAAATAACAGCAGACTTTTATAAACATCATAATAATGTTACATCAGAGTACAAAATATCATAGTATATCGAATAAAATACAACAGAAGATAAATTATAATAATTAAACCCAAAGCAACGGAAGACTGTCTTTGCTTTGGACACAGCTTTAAGCTTCGATCCAGAATCATGCTCAATATATCTGCAAAATAAGCTACTCGACTGCCCGTGTGGAAAAGAGGGCACCCGAGTTTGCAAGTGAAACAAACTACAGGTCAGTCATCGGACTGGTATGAGAAATCTTACTTAACCTATTTAATAATAAGGCTAACCACAGGACCATGCCGCTAATGCGGAATGGGTTTACTCCATTGAATTGTCAGTGCATAAAATAAAGTAAACCGTTAAACAACGTAATGCTTTTTAGATAAATGAAACCATTATAAGAATCAAGTCCCATCACACAATGCAACGCAAACCGGAGGATAGAGTTTTACCTTATAATGGTCAAAAATGCTTGATACGATAAAAACAGATTTGATATTATTATTAGTGTATATATGTTTCGAAAACATTTCAATCATAATGTATCAATCATAGACGACATAATACCCCATCCTACTATGTCTACATACTAGTTCTACAAACAAAACCGCATGGTGTCGTACTGGAAATTGGGTTTCAATCATGAGTCAAGGCTAGAAACGATCTCTTTACCGATTCAAGACACTCTAGCAATGTCTCAGGATTCGGACGCTGGCGAACCCTTGGATCTTGCAAGGCCGGACCGCAATTACTTTAGTGGATTGGCAATTTCTAAACACACGCTTCCCGGTCCTATTGAACCTATAAAATGGTCACAATCGACCAATAAATCTGAGGCCTCAAAATCCATCATCCACTTAAGTAAAAATGTCAGGGCTTGTAAACGCTGACACCCGTTCTAGCTAGAAAGAAACATGTGCACTCCCTGCATTCCCTTGTCCCGTTTTTGACTCATACCGGGGTTTGAGGCTTGCGAGGTAATGCTATACACAAAGCCATGCCAAAATAGGCTATGCTTTGACCATCAACCACAAGGCTCTGCTTTTCAACAAAAGCCTCAATCATTTGCATCTTGGCATGCCACATTGATAATTCACGCCATGCGATCGATAACTACTAATATATAACCTCTAAGCTCGTGCGTCTCAGAGAAGGGTGTTAAGCAAAAGAATAAATTCTCCGCCACCACAGATGTATATTAAATAGAAATCAATTTAATTTACATAGAATGAAATCAAATGTTAGACACACATCCATTTACAAGTCCGTTCTGGGTCTGAACGAAACCGAAGACACCTTATTCCTCGTACCATATGTCCAATACGGAAGAGAGTTGCTCGCACATTCGGACAATCAGCAAGTATGTCCAGACAACTACCACTTTAACCCTTTCCTACGAGTGACCCAGTTCAGGGCATCAGTAGTTGCCCATTCGATGTGAAGATCGCCGTTCTTCAATCACCGTCTGCAATGTCTTCGACTTTAATCGTCGTAGTAATTATTCAGAATGGGTTAAACCCGGTCTTTCCGAATAACTCGCGTATTTTATAATCAAAAATCAAATGCTATAAAGACACATCATACGCCTCATTCCAATTCAGAATATTTTTTTAATAAAATATTCATATTACTAGGGAAAGGTTCCTATTAATTTTATCAAAGATAAATTCCTTTAAATTTATTATTTAATCTTCATTTTAAAGACCCATTAAAACTCCGATTTGATTTTAATATCAAAAATCATGACTTTATGATTATTTATCTTTTAAGAAATTAATCCTGTCTTTAACTGGGTTAAAGAACCAATGTCATTTAAAACACGGTTCACGATAAACCCAAAATCATCTTCCATTAAATATGGAATTTTCACAGAAATCAAATCAATATATAATCGATATAAATTTCTGTATCTGACTAATAATATAAATGGAATAACGGCAAAGCCTTTTAAATTCAATAAATAATAATAGTCTTCTTTTACAAAAGCCTATCTCGATTATTATCAAATCGAATTTGTAACGACCCGCCTTTTTGCCCGATTTTCATTGCTAATTAACCGACTTAAATTGTTCATAAAGACGATTTGTTATGGGTACTTACATATTTGCAAAAAATAATAGAACTTCTTATTTCATTACAAATAAGTATTACATCAGAGTTACCAGGAATACATCAAAGTACATCGATTTCACAACGGAAGAAAACTAAAATTAGTGGAAGAATACGAATGATCCAATACATCATAGCTCCAGCTAAACTAGAATCCATCTCTAACCAACCCCAAGGCTAAATCTGCAAACTAAACCACTAGGCTACCCGTGCAAAATTATGGGCACTCAGAGTTTAGGTGTGGAACAATAAACTCCAGGTCAGTCGTGGGACTGGTGTGAGAACTCAAAACAGTTATTGTCAGGTTCATTTTAAAGTTAGGAATTTCACCGGACCACGCCGCTAACGCGGAACAGGTTTACTCCATGTGAATTCCAATGCATTGATATTCGTTATGACTTTGGAAAATGAAGCTATCATAAGCTCGTCCCACATCACACAATGCAAGCGCACACCAGATGGGCGAGTTTTATTTTATGATAACCAAAAATGCATTCATATGTCAAAATCCTTTTTCTATACTATATATAGTGTGTAAAACCATTTCGCAAATAAATGTGTTAATCCTAGACGGTATAATACCCATAATATTATGTCGCCATATATATATATATATATATATATATATATATATATATATATATAGAAACCAAAACCGTATGGCTTGTATTGGAGATTGGATTTCGAACTTGATGATTCCTGGCATGAAAGATCAATCAAGAATACAAAACGAAGTGCCTCATGGTTTTTCATCCATCACGGACACCAACTACACATTGTCAGGGCAGATCAACGGTTTTCGACCAGACACGGTCCCCTCGAACATACCCAACTTCCCAAGGTTCATAAGTGGTTTCCCACTGCTGCACAGCTTCCATCATCAATTCATATATAAGTATAAAACCTAATCACCAGTTTCTCATCAATCCGGGGTGTGAGGTTTGTCGATTTCACGTCATACACAAAGCTTTGCTTCGATAAACCATTCTTTGATCATCACTAGCTCGTCTCATAACTCGGGTATGCCACATTGACAATTTATGACATATCACCGATTTCAATCAATGTATACCCTCTAAGTTCATATGACATAGAGATGAGGATAAAATATTGCGACATACATTAACGGAAATAAGTGCTATGCGGTTAATTTCAATGTCAGACACACCATCCATACATGTCTGTTCTGGGTCTGAATGGAACAACAACCCGAAAATATTCAAATATGTTCAGGTCTTATGCCACTCATAACCCCGCATCGGGTGGCCTACCCAACTCGAGACATCAACAATCAATCTAAACAATTCAAATATTCCCGGTCTTCATTCGTCGTTTACCAAGTCTTGGATTGCTTCATAACGTCGTATTATTACTTGGAATGGTTTTCGAACATATACTTGATCCCTGTTTTTCCAAGTAATAAGCGTACTTTGAACAGTAGCTATGGTTCACACAGGCTTTTCAATTCAAATCTCCTTACAAATAGTTACCAATTCATTTATGACTCAAGATTTGAATTACTTTAAATTCATACATCTCATTATCATCTTAAACTCTTCTTTGAAATTAAAGATTATACCTTCGTTTCAATTTCTTACTTTTAATTTCCTTGAATCAAATATTTGATTAAATCCCTAATTATGATATGAATTTCCACAACTCAATCTTATTGGGTTTCAATAATGATATTATTGAACATACGATTCACGACAAAAACCCAAATCAATCGATTTTGAATCATAAGTTACACAGAAATTTCATCCACCTATATTCGATATAAAACGAATATTATAATGGGAAAAACGACATAATAATATCTTCCAAATTCCACAAACAGTATACATTTACATCACAAAATTTTATACCAAATATTGAAGATTATTTCTACCTAACTTATTTCAATCAGGTTTGAGAAACCCATATCTTAATTAAAGGATTTATTCAACTCTTTGACATTTGATTTGGATGGAAATACCATCAACTTATCTTCAATATTAATCTCCATATCCAACTCATATTATAAGTGGAATAATGGTGAATTACCTTTTAAATTCCTCAGATAATAAGAGTTTATATTTACCGAATTAATATCAAACATCTGAGGATTTATCTTCAACCATATCTAATTTTTAGAATTGGAAAACCCATTTCAATTCAATTTAAAATATTTCCAATACTTTAATAATCTTTAGAACTATTTTATAAATCATTCTTATACTCAAATAATGGTTCATGGCTATAAATTTCAAAACCAATAACAACATTTGGAAGTGTTACCAAAAGTATTGTTGTTAAAAATAACCATTTGAAAATTTAAATCGATATTCATAAACTGTCGTATCGTAGTGCATTCTATTCACTCTATATAACGATCTAAATATAAATCGTTTAAATCTTTCCTAAATGGATTTATATTTTTATTTCAATTCCAAAACATCGCAATCTCAAAACTCTATTCAAATCTTCATATCTAATTAAATTGATTACTTAACAAATATATTTCCTAAAACTCATTTTATATAACGGTAAAAATCATGTTAAATACATGATTCAAATCTTATTCCAAAACCGTCTCATGTTATACGAATATCATTTATTCAATTTAACAGTTCAAACTAAATTTCCAATTATGATTTAATACGTTTCTCCCAATTTGTTCAATCATTTCAAAATTTAACGGATAGTCGTTATAAATGATAAATCAACTGCTTATATAAAATAAAAGTTTGAATATATACCTCAAATCGATTTTTGAAATAAATTGCAATTCGAAGGTTAATAAATTATAAATAGTTGAAAATATTTTCTAAACAGTCCTCGTTTTTATGAATATCACTTTGCAACTATATAAATTCCCAAACAGTTTTGATATCGAAATTCAAAACTTAATTTATAATATTATTTAATGATTAAATATTAAAAATCATATATAGGAGGATCACCCATATTTTTACACATTCACGGTGTACGTGTAATGTCATGCAATGCAATCATATTTATCCAAATGAACCATTAGACAGATGGACACGAATTTATTCATCACAACAAACATTTTAACTATGCACAAGCGTTACAGACAATAACGCTTACCAGTGTTCAGTGTATTATCTAATTGCATGAACAACCATTCAAAAATTAACATCCATCACACAATCATCATTAACTAATTAAAGTTAATCTCATCAAATCAAAATTAACAAATTTAAATAAATATTTAAATTAGAAGTTCTCACTATTCGAGCTCCAATATCTTCATTATCAAGACGAACAGACCAACGAACCCTACCACTGCTCCTCGTACTGCTCTTAATCCACTTCTACTAGCAGCCGGTAATTTTATGCTAATTATTATATATTGAAATGGAATTATTAACGACGCTCGCTATATATAATTATATATATCATGATATTCATTTTATATTTCATATAAATTTATACTTAACAAAAATTGTCAAAATTATACATCATCGTGTTCTATTTTCCGATATGATTCTAACGCCTCTGACGGCGAGTCAATCCGATATAAAATGAGCGAGATATTGTTTTCTAAAGTTTAAACTAATTTAAACAAAAATAAATTAAATCATACCCAAATCAATGAACGCTCGGCCCATTCTTCGACCATCGTCTTCATCCTCGACACCACGTCGAATCAGTTATTCAAAATGGGATAAACCCGGTCTTTCTAAATAACTCGCGTATATATTAAACAAGTGTTACACAAACACAACATACGCCTCATTCCAATTCATCAGTCACTAACCGGAAATTAGAAAGAGAATAATTCCCCAAACATTAAAACCGAAGGCCAAAACGAACATCAGATCAATACCCAGGAAACGATTCTTCTTAGCTAACCTACAGTGAGTTTCTAAATTTCACATTCTTAGGGAAAGGTTCCCATTAATTTTATCAAAGAAAACTTCTTTTAAATTTATTCTTTATTCTTCCTTTGAATATCACTTCAAACTAGTCGGGATTAGCGAACCACACCGAAGTAATCAATTATTTTATTTCCCAATCCCAACCTATTCATCCCATGAAGTAAAACTGGTCGTACTTCATATCTAACACCACGGTTTTATCGGTAAATTCAGTTACCATTTCACATTCAAATCTAATTAAAGATTTAACTATCGCCTGGAGCAAAACTGGTGATCCCCCATTCTCGATCATTTCAATCTAATTATAGATTCATTAAAACTCCACTTAGTTTTAATCTTTAACTGGGTTAAAGAACCGATGTCATTTAAAACACGGTTCATGATAAACCCCAAAATCACATCACATTTCAATCAGCCCCTAACTGTAAATTAGTAAGAAGACAGTTCCCTAAATATTGACCGCGAAGGCCGAAACCAACATCACATCAATATCCAAGAAACCATCCAACTTAACTGATCCCCAGTTAGTTCTTAATTTTCTTAACTCCGTTTGGGTTTAAGAACAATATTATTGAAGGTACCGTTCACGAAAACCCAAAATCCCATTTGATATTAAACACAAGGCTCTGAATAGAACATATATCGGCTTATATTCAATATCAAATTCTGAAACCAACAAATATCGTATTGGAAATAACGATATAAATATATCTTTCAAATTTCCATAACAACATCTGTATAATCATGAAATCCAACATCGAACTATTCCGAAGATGATTTCGATTCAAATCCATTCCAATTCAATTATTGGAAATTCTGGTTATTTTCAAAACCATTTCAAATCCAATTTATTTATTTTAAAAATAAATAAATTATTATTCTAGTTTAAAACTAATTCATTTCCATAAAAATCTATTTTTATCTTTTCAAATATGGAGCTTTTCATCCCAATTCTTCACAAATCATTTCTTACGATTTTACACAAATTATTGATATTTTTAATAATTTTATCAAGGCTCGTACAGTCGATTTCCATCAACGGCCATCGAACTGCACTTACAGCGACCTTTTCCAAATTTGATTTGGACATAATTCCAAATCCAACCGATAGATTTCTAATTTCTAATATTCGTTAGAAAGATCTTTTCGATACGAACCCAACGGTTCTGGTTTTAGGAGAATCCGATGGTCGGATCTCCCGTAATATCCATTCGAAGTCAATGGTCGAAATTCGCGAACTATCGCGGCGCGGCGCGTTCTATTCAGGCCATTATATATATATATATATTATATATTATATATCGTCGATTTTCTTTCAAAACGTATTTTATAAATCGTTTTAAATTTGTTTTCAAAACGATTTTAACTTCATATTCAATTTCTAATCAAAATTGAATATTCCATATCATTAATCTATAAATGATAATATTTTCAAAACGTTATATTTTGAAATCACTTCCTTTTCTATATTCATTATAAAAATGAATAAAATCGATATAAATATCGTTTTCGTCAAAATGGCGCATATCTAACCAACAAGGCTTTATATATTTCAATAATTTCGTTATTCTATTCAACAAATGAATATTTTCTTCAACACATGAATATATTATTTTATTCAACACATGAATATATATTTTTATTCAACACATGAATATATATTTTTCTTTTCAACACATGAATTTATATTTCTATTCAACACATGAATATATATTTCTATTCAACACATTAACATATATTTCTATTCAACACATGAATTTATATTTCTATTCAACACATGAATATTATAACTCTATTTCCCAAATTGAAATGAGGCCCAATCAATTACCATATAATGTTAATTATATGGATTCTCTACAACACATGTACATAACAGCAACGATAAATAATCAACCATCATCCAGAGTGCACCACACAACTGCATAAGCATTAAATATAAATAATTAACGCTTACACAGTCTGTCGACCAATCGATCGACATACAGCTAAATAACTAGGATTAGTGTACGCCAAATATCATCCCAATACCTGTGTGGGGTTTCAAATCAACGTACACATTTTTATTTGTGCAGTTGGGTGATGTGTAAAATTTATCGTCCCAATCAATATCAGTCAAATCAGTGTATATAAACAAGTCGTCTGATTTGTTTATAAATATTTATTTTATATACACGTTAAAAATTATATTTTTAACTATAAAATATTTTATTTCATTTCACATCACACAATCAATTTTCACAACACAGCAATCAAACAAACAAGTCATCCATGGTCTGTGGACGACGGGTGTCTGATGCTACTAAGCACCGTCTGCATCCTAGTATATATTTCAACTAGAAAATAAATTAAAAGTGAGGAGTTCTCACCGATTAGCAAAACCAAACGTCACGACTCTTCTTGTGTAGGAAATCTTCATCGTCCTGTAACACGTATCTTGTAGCCTCGCGTATTACAGCTCGTCTTTCGCTATTTTTTAATGGGGGGGTTCCGTCCTTGAGAAAATTCTTAATTGAAGTCATCCAGTATTCTCTTTCTGGTTCGACTTCTAAGGCTAGCTCTACTTCCATTAGGTCGAAGCTTGGCAATTCCAACACCTCGATCAGGACCATTTCGGTTTCTTTAGGATTATCAGAACTTGCTAGTTTCGCCAATCGATCTGCTTTCTGATTTTCCATTCTTGGAATGTGTGTTATGCTATAATGCTCCAAATCTTCCAATAACTCCTTCGCCTTTTTAAGATAAGTACCAAGTCGAGGTCCTTCAGCAGCAAATTCTTCCCGAACTTGACATACAACTATCTTGGAATCGCATTATATGTCTAGTGTCTTCACTCCCAAATCTTTGGCAAGTTTCAGCCCAGCAATCAGGGCTTCATACTCAAAATCATTGTTAGTAGCAGTAAATTCCAATCGTAATGCATAATAAATAGATCGTCCTTCAGGATTTATTAAAACAACTCCGGCGCCGGACTTTCTATCATTCTTGGCTCCGTCCATATACAATTTCCACGAACTGAGCTCCAACTCTTGATCCAAAGTAACGATCTTGTCACCCACCGTTTCTTCTTCAGGAATTGTAAATTCAGCTATGAAGTCAGCCAAGGCCTACCCCTTTATTGATCTTCGTGGCTGAAAGTTCAGATCAAACTGACTCAGCTCGATATTCCATTTGAGTAATCGCCCTGATGCTTTAGGTTTCTGCAGCACTTGTCTCAAGGGTTGATCAGTATATACGATTATCGGGTGTGCCTAGAAGTAATGGCGGAGTTTACGGGAGGCAATCAGGAGACTATAAGCAAGCTTCTCTATCTTTGGATAGTTGCGTTCTGCAGCAGCCAGTTTTTACTTACGTAGTACACAGGTTTCTAGTCTTTATCCTCTTCATGT
Organism: Allium sativum; assembly: GCA_030737875.1. NCBI lineage: Eukaryota > Viridiplantae > Streptophyta > Magnoliopsida > Asparagales > Amaryllidaceae > Allium > Allium sativum. The sequence goes on from CM060926.1 coordinate 321,817,517, forward strand.
ACTAATGGTGTGCTGACGGCGTGAGACGATACGGCCAAGTAGATGAATAGATCCTCGTGTTCCACAGGCTTTGATAATATGGGAGGCTTTTCTAAAAAGGTCAACAAATTCTGGAACGCCTCTACACAGTCGGGAGTCCATTCGAAATTTCGCTTTCCCCGTTGTATGAGATCGAAGAAAGGTACACACTTGTCTGTTGCCTTGGAGATGAACCTGCCTAGTGCTGCAACCTTGCCAGCTAAGCTTTGAACATCCTTAATCTTCCGCGGCTCCTCTATGTTCCTGATTGCTGCTATTTGGTCCGGATTGATTTCGATTCCTCTGGAACTCAAGATAAAGCCGAGGAACTTGCCTGATGCCACACCAAAAGAACATTTCAAGGGATTCAACTTCATCCCATACCTTCGTAATATGCCGAACATTTCTGCTAAGTCCTTCGTATGATCGGGAGATTGCTTGGATTTCACGAGCATATCATGCACGTACACTTCCATGGTTTTCCCGATTTGATTGTAGAACATGCGGTTGACTAGGCGCTGTTATGTGGCTCCCGCATTTTTTAACCAGAATGGCATTACCACGTAACAATACAATCCCAAGTCTGTGATAAAGCTTGTATGCTCTTGATCTGGTATGTGCATGGGAATTTGATTGTACCTGGAGTAGGCGTCCATAAAGGATAAGAGTTCATGCCCGGCAGTTGAATCTACTAGTTGATCAATTCCGGGGAGAGGAAAACTATCCTTCGGGCAAGCCTTGTTCAAATCAGAAAAGTCGATGCACGTTCTTCACTTCCCATTTGACTTTTTGACCAGGACAGGATTCGATATCCAGTCGGGATATTTTGAATCCTTAATGAATCCATTACCTTTTAATTTTTCTACTTCATCTTTCAAAGCTGCTGACCGCTCTGTGCCTAACATCCGTCTCTTCTGCTTGACTGGTGGGTGTTTTGGATTGATACACAAGGAGTGGCTCATGATGGTAGGCAAAATCCAACACATGTCAGCGTGAGTCCAGGCAAACACATCCAGATTTGCCTTTAAGAAATCAGCCAATTCCCTTGCTCTAACTGGATCTAGTTGCGAGCCGATCTTCAGTACTTTTGTTGGATTAGTTTCATCAATAGGTATGTCGACTGTTATTTCATTGGGAGTTGCCTTCATGTCCCCAGGTTCTCTATCCTCTCTGGGATCTATATCCTCGAGCACATCTGAGGGCGACTCTCTTGGGGTAGGACCCCTTAGTTGCTATGCTGAGGCCCCCTTTGGAGAGGCGGAATCGTCTTTAGCATCTATATTCAGTCCCTTCATCAGCATCTTTAACTCTGCCACGTAACAAGCTCGTCCCGTAGCTTGGTCGCCTCTCATCGTCCCAACTCCCGAGTCAGTCGGGAATTTTAGCAGCAAACGCCAAGGCGCAATGCATGCCCTGAATTCGACAAGGGCTGGTCGGCCTAGGAAGGCATTGTAAGGTGAATCCAAATCCAAAACTACAAATGGTAGGATCCGTACTCTCTGGCGGTCCCACTACCCCAGCGTGACTGGTAATTCCACAAAACCCATTGGAGCTGTAGATACTCCATTAAAACCGCGTATCCATCCTTGAAATGGCTTTAAGTCTTTTGCTTCGAGCCTCATATGTTCGAAGGCTTTCTTAAAGAGGATGTTAACCGAGCTTCCGTTGTCCACTAGCACCTTATGGACCAGAGCGGGACCAATTGTCGTGGTTATCACTAGCGGATCGTCATTTGGAGATTGAACTCCAAACTCGTTTCTATTACAGAATACGACATCATCGGACATTGTTTTTTGCTGTTTTATTGGAGTGACGTCTTCAAGGCTGCTGCATTCTCCTACTTCACAATGCTTGGCGGCGTTGACGTACTGGTGCAATGCTTTAAAACTACGACCAACAAAGTGAGGCCCGCCTATAATGGAGTTAATGACGATCCTCTTACCTTTTTGCTGAGCTGTGGGTTTTGAAGCAGGCCGTTCTTGGTTCAGGGCTTGTCCCCCTGGCCCCTGTCCCTTGGGGCGGCTTTGTACTCATCCAACTTCCCTTCTTGCAGCAATTTTTCGACGATATCCCTCAAATGATGACACTCATTGGTGGAATGACCGTGCATACCATGGAACAAGCAAAACTTTCCTGTTTCAATTTCCTTCTCAGTAGAATCTCTGGGTGGTGGCTTCTTATGCTGTAATATGTTGTATGTGTCTAGATAAATGTTCTCCAACGTATCATTTAACGGCGTGTAATTTTCAAAACTCTGGAATCTAGGTCTTTTATTAGAGCTATTCCCACGGTTTCGATTTCTTCTATTGTCGTTCCCATTTCTGTTGCTATTACCACCACTCTGGTTGCCAACATTTACTTCCACTTTTCCTGAACTGTCACCAGACTATTTCACGGCGACATTACTCTGGACTCCTTCCTTCGAGGCCCCTTCGGACTTTCTCTTCCCGTTTGCATTAGCTTCTTCTCGCCTTAAACGGACATTAGCCTTTTCATAGAATAATTCTCTTGTAGGAGGTGGTTTTCCAACCAAGTAATCCCCGAACTCTGTGTTGGGATCTACTCCTTTTATCAAGGCCATCAGGATAGTGGGCTCATGGGGATCAGTGACTTCGGTGACGGTCAGGTTGAAGCGATCCAAATATGACTTCAAAGACTCTCCTGGGCCCTATTTAATTCGTGACAACTCTATGACGGTCTTGGACTTTTGGGCATGGAGTCAGAACTGATTCATGAAACGCTCACTCAATTCTGTGAAGTTTGACACCGACCGAGGAGGAAGTCAAGTGAACCACATTGACGCTACATCTTCAAGATAAATGGGGAAAGCTTTGCATTTTATGGCATCTGGAGCTGCTGCCGCATTCATGAACCATGCATATCTCATCAGATCCTGCCCTGGGTCTGTTCTTCCTGAATATCGATCCATTTGAGGCAAGTTGAATCGTCGGGGGAACTGGAAATTCAAGATGTCATCTGTGAAAGGGGTATAACTTCGCTCAATACCCCAATCTTCATTAGTATATGGCCGACTTTCAGACATGATATGGCACACCATTGCCCATACATCGGCGTTGGTTAATGTCTGCACTGGCTCTCTAGATCTAATATTCGGATTACCCCTGGGTTCCTGATCAGGGGATAGCCTTCTGTTTCTGGCGGCCGCCGCTCTACGCTGTTCTCTGCGCTCTCGGTCGACCTCTATAGGTAGAGGTTGGAGAAGTTGTTGCTGCGTGGGGTTAGTAATATTGGGATCCCTGGGTAAGACGTGGGATCCGCGCATAGGTAGTAACATGGCCTGTTGCAGACTCGGGTCATCAGGGCCCAATACACGAGCAGCATCTTCTCGGGATCCTAAAGATCCGAAAGTCAATTGATCTAAGTTCTGAGGTCGTTCAAGCGGAATTATCTCGCGAGGACGTTCCTCCTCCGAAGAAGATGAATCATCTGTAGGAATACGGTGCGGTGGGGAAGGAGTTCTCTACCTCCAGAGCTCTTGTAATTCTCTACCCATGGTGATCATATTTTCCTGCATGCGAAGGTTGTCACGCCTTTGGGCTTCCAATGCTTCTTTGGTGCTCTGAATCATGTCAAGAAAACGTGAAAAATCTCCTTGAGTAATGGGTGCAGATGGATCAGGCTGAACATTAGTCATCGTGGCTGGAACCGGAGCGTTGGAGGGAGCTCGAGTAGAAGTTCCAACCTCACCCTAATTCGGATCGGATCGGATCCCAGCAGCCTGGTCAGTGCGGTTCGGAAGGAGAGGTTGAGAGCGCCCTACATCATCGGTTCGGATCGGTGTTAACACGATTCGATTTGTTTCCTCTCGGTTCGGATCTGCACATCCAATCCGGTTCGGATCCTCCTGGTTGGAGTGATCTGCTCCAGAGCTTTGAGCGCGTGACCTTGTTAACATAATAGCTTACTGATCTTCTCTGGGTTCATTTCCCCTTGCACCTTGCACTTCCTTTCCTTTGGTCTTAGCCATAACACTTGATTCTTCAATGATTAGCCAACAAATACTGAAAGATGTCAGAGAGAGGGGATTACTTCTTTGAACTTGAAGGTCCAAATAGTAGAATGATAATCCTGAAAAAGCTGAGAGTTCGAAACCTCTCAATGAAAGCACCAAAATGTTAGATTAAAAATTGGTTCTAACACCCAAACTAGTTATGATTTCAATGAAATAGAATCAAAAAGCAGTAAAGAACACACGATTTATAGTTGTTCGGCGTTAATGAGCCTACGTCCACTTTGTTTTCTTTTGATTGATGATTTGAATACAAATATAGCAATGATTCTCACTCAACTTCACAATTACAATGCATAAACTCACTCAAATCTCTCAAAAATGGGCTTTAAGAGATGACTTTGATCTGAATATGATTGTAGAATTCGGCAATGGAGGAAGTATGGACTGAGAATTTGCCAAAAGATCCATTCAAATGCCTTTAGATGGTGTATTTATAGTTGAAAAATCTCCTTGAAGTGGCTCCGGTTCGGAATTAAGTGGCATCCATCCCTTGAGAGTCGGGTTCGGAGGCTCCAAGATGGTTACAGCGCATCGATTCAGTTGGAGATTGTGGGAGAAATGGTCAGATCTTGTCCAAGTCTTTAGGGGATATGCGCAGCAACGACTATAGATTCAAAGGGAAAAAGGGGTTCAGACCGGGGCCTCCGATCCGATCCGGTAATGCAACTTGTTGTACCTTAATGCTGCTGACGTACTCATCCGATCCGAACCGTTGGGATTGCTTGCTTTATTCTGATGCCGCTGAAGTGTTCCTCTGATCCGAACCGCCGAAGCCACCTGCTTTATGATGTTGATGCCATACTCTTCTGATCTGATCCGATATAATCTCTGCATTCTTGATCTTTACTTACCTCCTGCGCTATCTTCATCTGATCAAAACCGATTGATGACTTTTTCGTTGTTTCCTCTTTGTGTAGCCTAGTTCACAAAGTAGGCTAACATTTAATATTTCAAAGATCCAAATTTTTCTACTTCGATGTTTGTTACGATTTATAAAATCATTCCTAACTTTAGCCAAAATCATCTTCTTAGACAAATTCTTAACTTAAGTCTAAATCATCTTTAGATTTCTTAAGGGGGTGGTATTGATATAATCTCTTGATGAATTTTCACACTTACGTATTTTTTTTAATTCTTAAATATAGTTTACTTCTATTATGTCCCTTTTTGTTAATAACAAAATAGTTTGTTTTGCATTACAACATATTGTCCTTACATTATATTCCTTTTAATATTTCTAACATATCGAAATGGTTCATGTATTCCTAGACGTATTAATTGAAACCATATAGTCATCTCACTTTCGAAACTCGAAAATAACTACTGATGGTGTCACGGTCATCTGTAAAATCATCCTCGAGCGACTAGAGTGTGACCCTATATCTACCTAGTATATATTGGACTTCATATATACGTTAGCTAGGCGTATATTCAAAATCCCCATATACTCGATAGTCCAATCATGACATCGAATACAAATACTCGAAAATTCTTATTAAAAGTTATCTTTCAAAATGATACGTTCTTTAAAACAAATTACTTCTTATTTCAAAATATTCCATTTTTAGAGTATGCTCTCTCGATCATAATATTCCGGAACCTCATTCTAGGGCATTTTAACCCTATCCCTAATGAGATATTATAACTCTGATGAGTCATATCTTTCGTTCAAAATATGTCGTACCCCATAGCTATGTATAACCTGACTCCGATACCAAAATGTAACGACCCGCCTTTTTGCCCTATTTTAGCCAGTAATTAACCGACTTAAATCGTTCATAAAGACGAATTGTTATAGGTACTTACATATTTGCACAAAATAACAGAACTTTTTGTTTCATTACAAATTAGTATTACATTAGAGTTACCAGCAATACATCTGAGTACATTAATTTCACATCTGAAGAAAACTAAAATCAGTGGAAGAATATGAATGCTCCAATACATCATAGCTCCAAAAAAACCAGAATCCAACTCTAACCAACCCCAAGGCTGAATCTGCAAACTAAACCACTAGGCTGACCGTGCAAAATTGTGGGCACCCGGAGTTTAGGTGTGGAACAATAAACTCCTGGTCAGTCGTGGGACTGGTGTGAGAACTCAAAACAGTTATTGTCAGGTTCATTTTAAAGTTAGTAATTTCACCAGACCACGCCGCTAACGCGGAATGGGTTTACTCCATGTGAATTCCAGTACATCGAAATTCGTTATGACTTTGGAAAATGAAGCTATCATGAGCTCGTCCCACATCACACAATGCAAGCGCACACCAGATGGGTGAGTTTTATCTTATGATAACCAAAAATGCTTTCATACGTGAAAATCCTTTTTCTATACTATATATAATGTGTAAAACCATTTCGCAAATAAATGTATTAATCCTAGACGGCATAATGCCCATATTATTATGTCGCCATATATATATATATATATATATATATATATATATATATATATATATATATACACACACAAACCAAAACCATATGGCCCGTATTGGAGATTGGATTTCCAACTAGATGATTCCTGGCATGAAAGATCAATCAGGGATACAAAACGAAGTGCCTCACGGCTTTTTCGTCCATCACGGACACCAACTACACATCTTCAGGGAAGATCAACGGTTTCGACCAGACACGACCCACTGAACATACCCAACTTCCCTAGGTTCATAAGTGTATTCCCACTGCTGCATAGCTTCATCATCAATTCATATATAAGCATAAAACCTAAATGCTAGTTTCTCATCAATCCGGGGTGTGAGGTTTGTCGACATCAGGTCACACACAAAGCTATGCTTCGATAAGCCATTCTTTGATCATCACTAGCTCGTTTCATAACTTGGGTATGCCACATTGACAATTCATGACATATCACTGATTTCAATCAATGCATACCCTCTAAGTTCATATGAATTAGAGATGAGGATAAAATATTGCCACAAATCCGATATACATTAACGAAAATAAGTGTTATGCGGTCAATTTCAATGTCAGACACACCATCCATACAAGTCTGTTCTGGGTCTGAACGGAACAACAACTCGAAAATATTCAAATATGTTCAGGTCTCATGCCACACATAACCCTGCATCGGGTGGCCTACCCAACTCGAGACATCAGTAATCAATCTAAACAATTCAAATATTCCTGGTCTTCATTCGCAGTTTACCAAGTCTTGGATTGCTTCATAACGTTGTATTATTACTTGGAATGGTTTTTGAACATATACTCGATCCCGGTCTTTCCAAGTAATAAGCGTACTTTGAACAGTAGCTATGGTTCACACAGGCTTTTCAATTCAAATCTCCTTCCAAATAGTTACCAATTCATTTATGACTCAGGATTTTAATTACTTTAAATTCATACATCTCATTATCATCTTAAACTCTTCTTTGAAATCAAAGATTATACCTTCGCTTCAATTTCTTACTTTTAATTTCCTTGAATCAAAGATTTGATTAAATCCCCAATTACGATATGAATTTCCACAACTCAATCTTATTGGATTTCAAGAATGATATTATTGAATATACGATTCACGACAAAAACCCAAATCAATCGATTTTGAATCATAAGTTACATAGAAATTTCATCCACCTATATTCGATATAAATCCTCATAATCAACGATACTATAATTGGAATAACAATATAATAATATCTTCCAAATTCCTCAAACAGTATACGTTTACATCACGAAATTTTATAACAAATATCGAAGATTATTTCTACGTAACTTATTTCAATCAGGTTTGAGAAACCCATATCTTAATTAAATGATTTATTCAACTCTTTGACATTTGATCTGGATGGAAATACCACCAACTTATCTTCAATATTAATCTCCATATCCAACTCATAATATAAGTGGAATAACGGTGAATTATCTTTTAAATGCCTCAGATAATAAGAGTTTTCATTTATCGAATTAATATCAAACTTCCGAGGATTTATCTCCAACCATATCTAATTTTTAGAATTGGAAAACCCATTTCAATTCCATATAAAATATTTCCAATACTTTAATAATCTTTGGAACTATTTTATAAATCATTCTTATACTCAAATAATGGTTCACGCCTATAAATTTCAAAACAAATAACAACATTTGGAAGTGTTACCAAAAGTACTGTTGTTAAAAATAGCCATTTGAAAATTTAAATCGATATTCATAATCTATCATATCGTAGTGCATTCTATTCACTCTATATAACGATTTAAATATAAATCGTTTAAATCTTTCCCAAATGGATTTATATTTTTATTTCAATTCCAAAACATCGCTATCTCAAAACCCTATTCAAATCTTTATATCTAATTAAATTGAATACTTAACAAATATATTTCCCAAAGCTCATTTCATATAATGGTAAAAATCATGTTAAATACATGATTCAAATCTTATTCCAAAACCATTTCATGTTATACGAATATCGTTTATTTAATTTAACAGTTCAAACTAAATTTCCAATTATGATTTAATACATTTCTCCCAATTTGTTCAATCAATTCAAAACTTAACGGATAGTCGTTATAAATGATAAGATCAACTGCTTATATAAAATAAATGTTTGAATATATACCTCAAATCGATTTTTGAAGTAAATTACAATTCGAAGGTTAATAACTTATAAATATTTGAAAATATTTTCTAAACAGTCTTCGATTTTACGAATATCTCTCTGTAACTATGTAAATTCCCAAAAAGTTTTGATATCGAGATTCAAAACTTAATTTATAATATTATTTAACGATTAAATAATGAAAATCATATATAGGAAGGGGATTTTAAATCGATCACCCATATTTTTCCACAACCACGGTGTATGTGTAATGTCATGTAATGCAATCATATTTATCCAAATGAACCATATGATCAAATGGACACAAATTCATTCATCACAACAAACATTTTAACTGTGCACAAGCGTTACAGACAGTAACGCTTACCAGTGTTCAGTGTATTATCTAGTTGCATGAGCAACCATTCAAACATCAACATCCATCACACAATCATCATTAACTAATTAAAGTTAATCTCATCAAATCATAATTATCTAATTTAAATAAATATTTAAATTAGAAGTTCTCACCATTCGAGCTCCAACATCTTCATTATCAAGACGAATAGACCAACGAACCCTACCACCGCTCCGCGTACTGCTCTCAATCCACTTCTATTAGCAGCCGGTAATTTTCTGCTAATTATTATATATTGAAATGGAATTATTAACGACTCTCGCTATATATAATTATATATATCATGATATTCATTTTATATTTTATATAAATTTATACTTAACAAAAATTGTCAAAATTATGCATCATCGTGTTCTACTTTCCGATATGATTTAACGCCTCTGACGGCGAGTCAATCTGATATAAAATGAGCGAGATATTGTTTTTTAAAGTTTAAACTAATTTAAACAAAAATAAATTAAACCATACCCAAATCAATGAAGGCCCGGCCCATTCTCCACGTTCAAAACCAGCCTAAACTCCCTCTTCTTCTTCCCTCACGCACATCTCCTTCTTGCTATTTCCTGTAACCATTTTCTACCACGCACCGTGCATGTGCACAAAACAAAAACTCCACAGTTCTTCAGTTCGTGACCATCAACAAACTTCACTTTGCATTCTTGTTCATCTGCACCTAACCTCCCAAGCTCTGGCCACCCCCGTCAAATTCCGATCATTACGCTGAGACTTTTAAGCGTACAGGAAACCCCGTGAACACACATATCGTGCACCCCGAATAACGACCGATCTTTTCCAAACTTTGCGACATCGAAGCCCTATCCATCATAGTTGCCATGCCACACTTCGTTTCGCCAACTGTCCCTCATTTCTCCAATAATCCTCAATGCTAGTTTCGAACAATTCCAATTATCGACACAGAATCGAACCAACTTCGCACCAAAAATACTAAGTTCTTCACTGATCTCAATGGTGCTGACGCCATCGATCCATTCTTCTAGGATTGAGAGATTTTATTTTCCGAACATCTCAACACAAATTTCCATTTCTCTGTAAATCAGAGATTTCTCCTCCGTTTGTTGATGAAATTTCGCTCCGTCATTTTCTAAAAATCGGAAACCATGATCCGGACAGCTACTACATTGATCATTTCATCTAAAACTAAATAGATTGGAAGATATGGATTTTTATTTGGATGGAAACATGAATTTCCATTTACGGGAAATGAATAGAGAACTAAAAAGGAAGAATTAGCTTTGATTGTGAGATGCAAATTGAAGTTGGGGATTGATGTGCTTATATAAGCAATCCTAAGGGTGTTTTTGTCATTTAATCAAGGGACACTTGGATGATATCATGGAGCAAATCTCATGTATGATGACAACAAATAAGGACACATAGCCTTATGCTCATTACAAAATTAGTTTATCCTAGTCGCATATTTGCAATACTTATAAATGTAGCCGACTAAATATAACACCTTATCACTTAATATTTATTAAAATATATAACTTATTTATTAAGCAAATATATTTATATATACTTTACCAAAATTTGTACTAAATGGTTTAAAACAAATGCTTAATAAATTTTATAAACATCATTACAAATTGTCTTACTTATTGATATTCAAAATTAAAAATCATCCTTATGAAATCTTAAATTAACTCATCCTTTACCAAATTCATATTTAACAAATCAATTTTATCAAAATCAAAAAATATCATTACTTAAACATAAATCTTATAAATATAATTTTTAATATAAGTTTTCTTATAAGAATCATATTAAATAAAACAAGAATACTTATACAAAGCTAAAATTCATATTCAAACCTAATAAAATCAATTTATATCTAGAAAATCCAAAATTATATTAAAAAAATCCAAATCAAACTTAGTTAAAATTCTGGGATGTTATAGAATTTCCACTCAATTCCAATTTAATATACTACACTGAAAAACTTGAATTTGGAAATTTTCTTTTTAAATCTTAATTAAAAGATTTATAAATTCTAAATCATATTTTCATTGTTAATTGGATTAAAAAACAAATGTCGTTTAAACCATAGTTCACAATAAGCCCAATTCTCATCTCAATTTATTCCAATTACTAAATGTAATTGGACACTCTAAAAATCTTAATTAAAAGATTTATTCTTTAATACAGGGTTTAAGAACCGTGTTGTTTAAGACACTATCCACGATAACCCAAAATCCAATTCCTTTATTTAATTCCAATGAAATATTAATTAATTGGAAGATTTCATTAAATCTTAATTTAAAATATTTATCCTAGTTAATAACTAGTTCATTTCGATAAAAAAATATTTTTTCCTTTGGTGTCCATCCAAAAACGGACATAGAAATCATCATTTTATTCTTTCTTGAATATCATTTTAAATATTCGTTATTTAAAAATATTCTTTATATAAAAAGATTCCTTTTATAAAATATTCTTTATTTTATAATATTCTTTATTTTAAAATATTCTTTAAAAAAATCTTTGTTTAAAATATTCTTTATTTAAAAGATATTCTAAATCGGAATGCGACTTAATCAATTACCATATAATTTCGGTTATATGGATTTTTTACATCGTTTGTACATGACAAAAAATGATAAATAATCATCAAACCATCCATTCAACATCCAGAGTGAAGTTCACAACTGTGTGAGCATTAAAATGAAATAATAACGCTCATCGCAGTCTGTCAATCTATCGATCGACATATAACTAAATATTGGGACTAGTGTATGTCAAATATCATCCCAATACCCATGTGGGGTTTTCAACCAACAACAGTTCATATAAGTAAATAATTGGTTAATGAATTTAACCAATTTTAATTCTGCTAACACGTTGATGATAATGAACAAAACATGTCAATTTATTCCTAGTGCCGAATAAAAATATATTTTACTCGTATAATTTCCCTATACATTTCTAATATCTGATAAAATGTAATTTATTTATATGATATTATTACTGATGACAAATAAAAAGATAATTCCTGTTTTCTTTTATTTGTGCGCAAATTTCTATTTTAAACTTTAGCAAATAAAAAGAAATGTTTTATTTGTATGTATAGTTTCAAATCATAACATATGAAATGCCTCTTTATTCTGTACACAAGTTCAAATGTAAAATTTGACGATACAACTGTCACTTGGAATTGCGCACAAATTCTGTTATATAATTTAACAATAAAATGTTACTTTAATTTACATACAATTCTAATGTATGTTTTGACCAATAATAGGATTCTTATATTTGCATATAAATTCTAATGTAAATTATGCAAATAAAAGTGATTCTTAAATTTGCATATAAATTCTAATGTATGTTATGCAAATAAAAGTGATTCTTATATTTGCATATAAATTCTAATGTATGTTATGCAAATAAAAGTGATTCTTATATTTGCATATGAATTCTATTTCAACAAAATGTGTAAAAAGTAATACATCCATTTTGCTGATAATTCTATTTTATCAAAATGAATATTTTGTTGCAACACAAACCTATTTAACAAAAATGCTATTTGTGTTTAACTCTTTTATTTAACCAAAAATGTAATTTTTGTTTTCAACTATCTTATTTTGGCAAAATGTACATTTTTATTTCAACTAATATATTTTGACAAAAATGTTCTTTTCATCTCAGCTATTTGGTTTCAACAAATATGATGTATTTGTTCCAACCAATCTTTTTGACTAAAATGTATATTTTGACAAAAATGTATATTTTGATAAAAATGTATATCTCTAATTCAACTATTTTAATTTGTCAAAAATGTTCATTTTTGTTTCAACAATTCTAATTTGAAAAAGATATTCATTTTTGTTTTAACAATTATATTTTGACAAAAGGTGAAAAATTTGTTTTTTAACTATTACATTTGACAAAAGTGATATTTTGATTTCAACTTGTATAACTTGACGAAAGTGGTATTTTGATTTCAACTTTTATAACTTAACAAAAATGATATTTTAGTTTCAACTTTTAGATTAAAAGTGATAATTTCATTTTGTTAATAAATCTAGTTTAACAAAATGATTACAAGTGATGGTGGCATTTATGTTGCCAATTCCAGTTTGACAAAATTAACGTTTTGCTCAAATCCAAGTCTATCTAACCAAAAATGTCATTTTTGTTATAACTCAAATTTATTTAACAAAAATGTAATTTTTGTTATAACTCAATTTATTTAACAAAAATGTAATTTTTATTATGTTCATTCTTTTTATTAAAAACCATGAACAATAAAATAAAATCTTACATGTTACTTCTTTTCTTATTATTGTATCTAAAATGACACTAAAAGTATATCTATTATTTCAACTGACAATAAAAATATAATCTTTTATTTCAACTCTTTTTTTGTAACAAATTAATAATAAAAATATAATCTTTTATTTCAACTCTTTTTCTATATAACAAAAATGAATATTTTGTTTCACTAGACATTTTCTAATCAAAATGTTATTTTTAATCCAACATGACATTTCTAATAAAATGATATTTTTATACTAATATGACGTGTTTAACAATAATGATATTATTGTTCTAATAAAACCTTTCTAATAAAAATGACATGTTTAATCTAAATAAACATTTTTAACTAAATGACATGTTTAATCTAAATATACATTTTCTAACAAAATGTTTTTTTTTAATCTAATATACATTTTCTATCAAAATGTTCTTTTTATTTTAATGCACATTTTAAAACAAAATGTTCTTTTTATTCTAATGTTCATTTTCTAACAAAATGTGACATTTTTATCCTAATAAATTATTTCTAACTAAATTGACATTTTTAATCTAAATATACATTTCTTAACAAAAATGTTATTTTAATTTACATATCAAATTCCTAACAAAAATGTTACTTTTCTCTAATGCATAACATTTATAACAGAAATGTTATTTTTCTCTAATGTATAACATTTGTAGCAAAAAATGTTATTTTTCTCTAATGAATAACATTTAAAACAAAAAACGTTATTTTAATTTTTGACAATAATCTAATTTAACAAATTGACATTTTTATTTTGTCAATTTTAATTAACACAGATGACAATTTATAGTTTGTCAATTCTAATTAAACATAAATGACATGATTTATTTACCAAATATGATCTCTAACATATATGATTAGTTAATTTGCCAAATCTGATATCGAACCGATATGACAAGTTAATTTACATAATATGATCTCTAACACATAGTATAGGTTAATTTACATAATATGATCTCTATATATTATAGGTTAGTTTACCAAATATGATATCTAACCTATATGACAAGTTGATTTACATAATGTTTTATAACAAAAAGCATTCTTATTCTAACATAATGTTTTATAATAAAAAGACATTTTTATTTCATTATATAAAATTACCTCAAACAGGTCACACCAACAATCATCAGCCAATTCAAATTACGTTCCACAAAACAGGATTAATCTTTAACAGCGAATAAATAAAGATTTTCAACACATAACAATTTATTCTTATTTTAATTTTAAAACGAGAAACTTCACAGTGTGTTTATTCCTTCTGAATTTGCTATCAGCTCTAAATCCTTTTCAGACTGTCCCATCATGTAGATCTCGGACATATGGTTCTAACGCAACGAAAATCATCAAATTCTGATTAGATTTGCAGAAGTTACAATGGTTTGAATGTTAATTACATTAATTAGATTAATTAAACAAATACTTCACTTTTTGATTACACAAAGAAAACGCTGCCCTTTGTTTTTCTTTCTTCCCCATCGTGAAAAACTGGAAAAGCGAACCCAAATGCACCGCCCGTCCCTCTCTCTTCCCAGCGCGCAAACCAATGCGTCGGCCACCCATCAACCACCTCCCCACGAAGCGCCTACACACGAGCCTCCGCCACCCTCGACCACACCGCACTCGAGATCCCCTCCACCGCCAGAAGTCAACCCGAACTCGGTGGCTTTGAACGGAAAATCCACCCCCAACGCTCTACGATAGTTGATCACAGCCTTATCAATTGAAAGCCCTCTTTCCTCTCTTCTATTTCCTGTTTGTGGTTGGGTTGAAATTCGAAGAGTAATTGGAGAGATTAAGGATTGAAAGTCATTGCTTCTCAGCCATTGAAACGATAAGGTGGCGGCTGGTTATAATAGAATTACGGTTGGGGATAATATTAGGGTTATTTATATAATTGAATATTATTTTAGTTCTTTAAACTTGAAAAAGCATGTTATCTCATATTAGTTCCAATTTCAGCCCAACGAAATTTGTCCCTAGGAAAATACCCACGTTCCGGATACAATGGGCTAGGTCCCGTCAGCCCATTTGATCGCCTTAACCCATTTTTCTTTAATTTAAAATATAAATCATTTAATTATTTAATTTGATCGTACATTTTAATTTACCGGGGCCACATACGGACTCTAAAAATTCCAGAAAAATTATTTCTATTTATGTTTTGACGATACGGTCCTAACAAAACTAATTTCATCAAATTCCAAGACCATTTGAAAAATGGCCATTTTCTGGTCGATTAAATTTGATTGAGATTGACAAAACACGTTTTCTTTTGCCACGCTCACATATTAACTCTAAGAATTATGAAAATTTAAACCTAGCAATAATTTGACATTCCGGATCCAACAAAAGTGATTTTGTCGAAAACGGAGGTCATTTGAAAAATGGCTATTTTAATATTAAAAAAATATAAATTCTATAGCGACTATTCTGAATATTAAACTGGGCATAAATTCTATAGCGATTATTTTGAATAGTAAATAACGATAAGTTGTATTGACAACGTAAAATGGAATTATAATTAAATGAGAAAGAATGAGGAAAATTATGAAATAAAATAAGTTATATTTAATCATAAATGGTAAGTGACATGTTAATTAGAAAACATGTGAATTGGGCATACTTAATTACATATTAAGTAAAACATGTTATTGTAATGATGAAATCAAACAAGAATATAAAAGAGATTGTAGATTATAGACCTTGGGCCATAATCTAGAGAATAACATGTTGTGGGCTTATTAATAAACTTAAATGGATTAAGTTGTATGACTGAAATTAATAAGCAAGAGAAATTTGGTAATTTGAATAAGAATTCAATATGAATTGTAATAACCAAGATAACTGGAAACCTGGTGAGGTGAGACAAGCGCGTAAAAGAATGTTTAGACATAGGGTCTAATAACATATTAAAGTGAGGCGCTTGGACTAGTATGTACGTTTGAGGGTGAATAATCCAACGGGGTAGATCATCGAGGTGCTATAAGGCACAAGGGGGGGGGCGCACATTCATATGATTGTTCTGACGGCTCCAAAGGACTAGAAGGGGAAGCACACGGCTTACTGAGGTACGTAAGGTGCTCCTAGTAGTCCTCTGTGCGGTGACAGATGTCTTGGGCTGTGCTCGTAGAGGTTGGGTCTGCGCGTAACTACTAGGTGGGTGGGCCTTGACTGCAGATGTTGCTATGCAGTCATAATGCTGTGGCGCGGTGACACCAGGTAGATTCGGCTGTTGCCTCAACGAGGAAGCGAAGGGTCATGACCAAGGATAATAGATCGTCGAATACCCGTCATCGACGGCCAGTGGGATGCGGAAAGACTAGAGCTAAACCCAAGATACCATTTCACCCTTCACTATCGCGGTAAAGGGTTAAGGGGAGACGCCACATGGATGTTTAGATTGTTTGCGTAGGGGCAGTCTCTTAGCTCTTGTAGTCGTTACTAATTGAGGGAGGGGCCGAAGTGGGGCCATAGCCACCATGAAAACAGACCCTAGGTATATCTGTATATAGAGGCTATTTAAAGACGGGCCTGTACGGATATGGAAAAGCTCCCGACTGAGTTACATGTTTCTTGCATCGCCCTTCTACCGAACTCAGTGTACATTAGAGGACTTGCGATTGTGGCATCGAACTACAATTAATAGCATGTATGAGGGATAGTATAGATATTTGCATATCTACTTTGGGTGGTGTATCGTAGACTTGAGAGCATTACTCCGGTATGAGTTCTGATTCGATCAAGGGTGGCAGTCCGTACGCTTAGTAGCGTAGTGATGGCAGATATATGCTGATCGTAACATTGTTATATAGAGATTTGTACATCACTCCGGTGTAGGATGAGGGACTGTGAGCATTTCAGTGACATTACGGTGGAGACCGTGTGAGTGGGGTACCATGGGGTACCATGGGGTGTACCTCGATATTGGGGGTAGCTACACATATACTGTATTAGGTTAATCCACTGGGAAGTAAATGAGTACGACATGTGTGTAAGCCTTGAGTGATGTTAACACAAGTAACCTAATAAATAAGAAAATATGATTGAACGGTATATGTAGGATTATCCAAAGTGTGTAGTTTAAATCCATTCACCAGAACTTGTGTTCTGACCATTTCTCATAACATACTCACATGTTAGATTTGTGGTAGAGACATGATAACTTTAGATACTGCTTTGGCAGCATTAATAATACGGTAAGGCTATGTTCTGATTATTCTATATTTTATCCATTCCGCTGTGAGATATTTTCTGAGCTCTGACACATTTTATGTCTATGTCTTTTCTTCAAGATACCAAAGCAAACCAATTCGAGTTTCGATGGATTGGAATTTTGAAAAAAAATCGGTCTGTTAAAATTGGGGTTGTCATACCTCAATCTAGAAATCAGTCCCTAAATCATTTTGAGATTTATAGTTTTATTCCAGATTCATAGAAATTGGGTGTTGAAGTGTAATTATGTAGTTTTGGTTAAAATAAGAATAAGCCTATTTTGTTTGATATTGTTTGTGGTTTTACTTGATTATTGTAGTTTTGTCCTTTTCGTTCTTTTTGCAATAAAAGACATTATATGAAATCTATGAGGAGCATAATTAATTCAAATAAGAAGAGATGTGCAAATTCACGTATTTTGTATTTGGTTTGTAACATCTATTCTAAACAAAATATTAACATGCTTCCTTGTGATTTGAAATGTGTTAGTTTTCCTCTTTTAAAATAATTTGGACAAAATATACAATAATTACAGTAAGTAGCCATTTATAAGATTTTGAATCTTAAAGAAAGAGTAAACACAAAAAGATTGTTTCTCTCATTAGTTTAGACCAGGACATAATTAATAATAATAAGATATAAGTTAGTGACAACGTTAGCTTCGCGTTTAAATATAAATACAAATGTACATATTAATCTTATTAGTTCAAATCTACGTAAATGAAGCTATGATTAAATAAATGTTTGTGTGTCAATATATGTTTGAATTAGAAGTGTTTCCATCTTATAGGACAAATTTATAGTAATAAATCCCATAACAAATGGAAATTAAACATTAATGACTGTTGTAGCAATCAATATGGAATTTGTTCTTAAATAAAGAGGTCATGAATAGGGTAATAAATGTTATAACCATATTTGTATGGGAAAATAGGTTGAATAGTATAATATGCCTTAATTGTTATAATTAAATTGATATTTAAGAATAAAGGATTATAACTCGGATTAGGGAATAAATAAATAACAAACTTATGTATATATGTGTGTATATATATATATATGTAAATCCACGTAATAATTGAATGGAAATAAATTTATAGTAGTATCTGGAAATTACAATAGTTAGACTAAAATTCAAAAAAGTGATTGATATAAATTGGTTAAATTGATACCTTAAAAATGACTGTTAGTGTCATAAATGACATTGAATAGGCTAATTGATGCCTTAGGAAATAGACCATTAGGGTCATTAGTGGTAGGTAACCTAATTAATAACATTAAAAAGAATAGAAATAAATTAGTGAAGATTGATTAGCGTAGTAAATACCAAGGCCAATAAGGAAATTATTAAATAAACATCCTTGGATAGGAAGTTATAAGTTTTTCTTATCTATTTCTAGTTAATCTAGAATTAATATGATTAAGAATCAAGATTGGATTTAGTAGGTTAATGATGCGAGGTCATTTGCCTTATTCAACTGAAGTTTGCACTTTCCAATTTTCGAATACATGCACAATTGATATGAGATATCATTAATCATAAGAACCAGTGACAACAGTCAATTGCGTTGTGAGGAATATATTTTAATTAAGGTTTATCTCAAGTGTTAGGTATTAAGTGGTAGTAGCGCCCGCCTCTCATCCCAAATGAGGAAATCTTAAAAAGGAAATAATTAGTAAACGTAAGCCTGCTTTGGTACAAGGGTATTAAGTAGTTAGATCTTCCCTTAAAAGGGTATTAAGTGATCGCGTAGCTCACCTCCTCATAAACAAGAAGTATTAAATGGCTATTGGGTACGAGCTTGATAATTCTACGTTGGTCCACTACCTGTAGTTAGTAACTGACTGGGGTGAGTGTCCACCTTGGGATTGGGCATTAAATGACCTCTACGGAGGAACCATAGTTCTTCCTATCCTGCGGGAAGCAGTAAGTGTTTAGAGGATTATCTAATAAGGTTAGTTAGATAGTAATACGGGGGTCCGTCGGGGGAAGGTCATAAACGATGAGATGTCGTCTACCTATCCTGTAGGCAATAAGTGATCGCTTACTATCTCTCGACTTATGCGAGACATAGGTATATGCGTGAAAATTGAAAACGTTAAATTAGTAGACTTGTAGCTACCGCCCTCTATCTTATATTAGTGCAGAGTAGTCCACCGAGTAAGGTATTAAGTGGCCGATGGGTCTGCCTTGGGTCTTAAGTGATCAGAAGGATCCACCCTCATCTATTATTGGCAGTGAGGTCTTAGGTGGCTATATAGAAATAATTAGCCTCCTTATGGAATAGTGAGCAGTTAAGTGCCCACCTTTTAGTTTTTGGTGAATGGTTGAATGGAGGTTTAAAGGTTTCATAATTATGCGTAAATGTTATACCACAATATCGTTATCGATATCGTTTTGGAATGCTAACTTGGGCATGGTAGTTAGTCGTCATGCATAAATCTTAACAAGGTTAGGTTAGAATTACTAGCCTTGTTAGACATATGTTTTGGTTCTGACCTAACGAGATACATTTGTGTACCATATACAGCGTTAAACATTATTCTACTCACTAGGACTTGTTGTTCTGAACCCCTCCTCATAATAACTCTCAGGTGTAGCTCGGGGAAGTCAAGTCTTATCAGGTGTTTAGATTGGTTTTTGGTTCTCATTCCCTCATGCTCGATATCAATGTAGCAATATGCTTTAAGGTAATCTCCTTAATCGGTATTAGTTATCATATTTTATTTCTAGTGTGAGTTATTTTTATTTTTCTCTGGTTATGCTCGTTCTCATTATGTGCAGGTACCAGATTTATACTCTCCATTCTTAGATGGGTTTGAGCTTCGCTTTTTGTCGAAATTCAGGATTGGAAAAGTGTATGATGTTACAACAATGCTCAATTTGAAAAGTGATAAACTTAATATTTGGAAATTTAAATTTGAAAATTCAAATGGGGAATTTGAGTACGATCTAACTTGAACTCTTGGTTCAACTTTAAATGTTACCAATTGAATTTTATGTTAAACTTGAGTTTAACTTCGACATCGAATCAACATTGACTAAATTTTTTTTAGATTCGGATAATTGATTCAGATCGGATTATTTCTTGAAATTAGTATTATTTATTTTATTTTAACTAAAGTACTAAATTTATCCTTCTTATTTAAACTACTTTGTATATAAGTTAACTATCTTATTTAACTATTCTCTAAAAATCTATTTTCAATCTTGAACATATTATGCGAACTTATTTTATACCAGAATCTATCTAATTTATTCGAACTATTTTGCCAAACCTATCCAAGTTGTTCAAACGTATTTTACCAAACCTATCTAATTTAAAACTATTTTGTAAAACCTATCTGATTTATTTAAACTTTTTTACATAAAAACCTATCTAATTTTTTTCAAACCAATTTTACCAAAACCTACTTATATCATTCAAAACCATTTTCTATCAAGCTTACTATTTTACTTCAACTATTTGATATTTAATTGTTTTTAAGATAAAATATAAATTTCTGATCCGAGCAACTTTAGACTAAATGATCGAGTATGAATATTCAATTGAATAATGATATTCATAATGTGTGATCCAAAATAGAATGCGAAATTTTGATAAATTGATTTGCAAATACGAATTTGAAATGAAATGGAATATCTGAATCGATTTAGAAAATCAAAACTAAATTGGGATTGAAATGTAAATTTCAAGGATCTTCGACTTTACGGATATTTGATATGCAAGTTATTGGAACTTTTATATGAAAAATTTATATAAGAATATGGTAAATTCAAAACAAGTGATTTGAAAGGTGTGAAAGTAAGGAATTTCACTCGATCTGAATCGATCGTTAAACCAACCAAGACCGTTCGAAACCCCTGATCGTTTTGAGAACAGGACAAATTGGAACGCAAACAGAAGAACATTTCATTGTTGATTACAACAATTCCATCAGAATACAAGAATATAAAGAGTATGAATAAATATTACATAGAAAATATCAGAGATTTAAATTACATAGCAGCGGAAAAACAATACAAAACACCACTGAAAGTAATACACAGATACAGAGCTTTCCGAGCATCGTTCCAGCTGTAAATCAAGATCCTGTGAATATAAATCTGCAAAACCAAAACTACTAGCTGCCCGTGTCAAAAATAAGGGCACCCAGAGTTTAGGTTAAAACAATAAACTCCAGGTCAGTCATGTGACTGGTGTGAGAACTAAAACAGTTACTAAAACATTACTTTAAAAATAAGGTAAATCAAGGGACCACGCCATATAACACGGAACGGGTTTCCTCCCTAGAATACTAGTGCATAGAATAAACAACGCAATGCTTTTTCGAAAAATGAAGCTATTATAAGACCCAGGTCCCATCACACAATACAACGCAAGCCGGAGGATAGGGTTTTCCCTTATAATAGCCAAACATGCTTGGTACGTATAAAACAAATCATTTGATACTACTATAAGTGTATAGTGTCAAAACAATTTCAATCATAAATATCAATCATAGGCGGCATGGGTACCATCTATCATATCGCTAATACTAGGCTCTACAAATAAAACCGAAATATATCGTATTGGAAATTGGATTCCCGTCATGAGTCGAGGCAAGGGGCAGGCTCCTCTCTGCTTCGAGACACTCTAGCAAATGTCTAAGGACTACTCTCTCTGGGTAGCCTCTGGAATCGGCTGGCCTGGTCCTCTCTTACGTTTGAGGATTAGTTATTCCTGAACACACGTTTCCCGGTCCTTACAGACCTATAATTGAGGCGCCTCGCAATCCAACAACCACAGAGGTGAAAATAATATAAATGTCAGCCATTTTAAGCACTGACACCACCGTAGCTAGAAAGAAACGTCGTGTTCTCCCAGCGGCCAATATCCCGTTTTTGACTCATACCGAGGTGTGAGGCTCGCGAATTCACGTTATACACAAAGCTATGCAATGTAGGCCGTGCTTTGATCATCAACCACAAGACTTTGCTTTTCAACAGAAGCCTTGATCATTTGCCACTTAGGCATGCCACACAGGCAATTCACTCCATGCGACTGATGTCCATCGATATACAACCTCTGAGCTCGTACGTCTCAGAGATGGGCGTTAAGCAAGAGATAAATTCTTCGCCGCCAAATAGATGTATATTTAATAGAGATCAATCAACACAGAATAAAATCCCATGTCAGACACACAGTTCATTTACAAGTTCGTTCTGGGTCTGAACGAAACCGGAGGCACTTTCCTCGCATATCCATCTATCTCCAAGTACGTCTGGACGATCACCAACTGATTCCCTCCTCTTGGGTGTAAAGCCCAGTCAAGATCATCAGTAATCACCCAAACGATGTGAAGACTTCCGGTCTTCAACCACCGTCTTCATCTTCGACATATCGTCGAATCTGTTATTCAGAATGGGTATAAACCCGACCTTTCTGAATAACCCGCGTATATAATAAACAAATGTTACACAAACACAACATACGCCTCATTCCAATTCATCAGTCACTAATGTAAATTAGCAAGAGAACAATTCCCCAAATATTAACCCCGAAGGCCGAAACCAACATCAAATCAATACCTA
This sequence comes from Allium sativum, assembly GCA_030737875.1. Lineage (NCBI taxonomy): Eukaryota > Viridiplantae > Streptophyta > Magnoliopsida > Asparagales > Amaryllidaceae > Allium > Allium sativum. The sequence continues at coordinate 321,840,639 of CM060926.1, forward strand.
GGAAACCATTCTTCTTAGCTAACCTACAGTTAGTTTCTAAATTTCACATTCTTAGGGAAAGGTTCCCATTAATTTTATCAAAGATAAATTCTTTTAAATTTATTCTTTAATCTTCCTTTGGATGTCATTTCAAACCACGTTAAGGTCTTCCAAACTAGTCGGGATTAGTGAACCACACCGAAGTAATTATTTATTTTATTTCCCAATCCCAACCTATTCATCCCATGAAGCAAAACTGGTAATTCTTCATATCTAACACCACGGTGTTATCGGTAAAATTAATTACCATTTGACGTTCAAATCTAATTATAAATTTAACTATCGCTTTGGAGCAAAACTGGTGATACTCCATTTCTCGCTCACTTTCCAAATTCGATAATTTAAATTATCGATTCACATTTCAATCTAATTACAGATTTATTAAAACTCCTTTTACTGGGTTAAAGAACTAATGTCATTTAAAACACAGTTCACGATAAACCCAAATCACATTCTATTTATTATCGGGTTAAAGAATAAGTGTTATTTAAAACACCGTTCACGATAAACCCACAAATCAATTCTAATTCAATTCCAATTAAATATATTAATTAATTGGTATACTTCATTGAATCTAAAATAAAAAGATTTAATCTTTTCTCAACGGGGTTTAAGAACAGTGTTGGTGAATACACCATTCACGACAAACCCAAATCCCATTTGATATTAAATACAAGGCTCTGAATAGAAAATATATCGGCTTATATTCAATATCAAATTCTAAAACCCACAAATATCGCTTTGGAAATAACGATATAAAATATATCTTCCAAATTTCCTCCAAAATATCTGTATAATCGCGGAATCTAATATCGAAATATTCCAAAGACAATTTCGATTCAAATCCATTCCAATACATATATTGGAAGTTCTGGTTATTTAAAACCCATTTACAATCCAATTTATTTATTTTAAAATAATTGGGTTTTAATTCTAGTTCAAAACTAGTTCATTTCGATAAAAATATATTTTTGTCTTTTCAAATATGGAATTTTTCATCCCAATTCTTCACAAATCATTTCTTATGATTTTACACAAATTATTGATATTTTTGATAATTTTATCAAGGCCCGTACAGTCGATTTCCATCAACGGCCATCGAACTGCACTTACAGCGACCTTTTCTGAAATTGATTTGGACGTATCTCCAAATCCAACCGTCAGATTTCAAATCTCTTGTACTCTTTAGAAAGCTCTTTTCGATACTAACCCAAAGTTCCAATTTTAGGAGAATCCGACGGCCGGATCTCCCGTAATGTCCATTCGAAGCCAATGGTCGAAATTCACGAACTCACGAACTGTTGCGGCGCGGCGCGTTCTATTCAGGCCATTATATATATATATATATATATTATATTTCGTCGATTTCCTTTTAAAACGAATTTTATAAATCATTTCAAATTTGTTTCAAAAACAATTTCAACCTTCATTTCAAATTCAAATGAAAATTGAATTTTCCATTATAAATTCTTTTTACATTCATTTCTATTTGATTTCAATTCAAATCGATTTCAATTCAATTTCAGTTCGTTTTCAATTTGATTTGAATTCATTCCAAATCGTTTTCACTTCGATTTCCAATTGCATTTCTATTTAATTCAATTTCAAATCGATTACAATTCGATTTGAATTCATTTCAATTCGAATTCATTATATATTCAATTCAATTCGAATTCACTTTATATTCAATTCAATTTGAATTCATTTTATATTCAATTCAATTCGAATTCATTTTATATTCAATTCGAATTCATTTTCTAAATATTCAATTTTTAAATCTCTTTTCAATATTCATTATAAAGACGATTATAATCGATATAAATATCGTTTGCGTCAAAATTGCGCATCTCTAATCAACACAGCTTTATATTTTTCAATAACTTCGTTATTCTATTCAACAAATGAATATTTATTCTATTCAACACATGAATCTATATTTCTTTGAACACATGACTAATCTCAACAAATGAGTACTGTCAACACATAACTATTTTTGTTATTTAATATATTTTATAAAATTACGATTTCTGTCATTTAATTTTTAATCAAACTCTAACCGTAAATTAGTAAGAGAACGATTCCCTAAGTATTAACCCCGAAGGCCGAAACCAACGTCAGATCAATACCCAGGAGACCACTCATCTTATCTATTTTCCAGTTAGTTCTAATTTTATATATGATAAATATGTAAATTTTATTGTTAAAATATTTCGTTAAACACATGAATCTATATTTCTTTCAACACATGACTAATCTCAACAAATGAGTACTGTCAACACGTTAATCTTTATTTTATAACATTCCTTATTTTCCCAATTGGAATGAGGCCCAATCAATTACCATATAATGTTAATTATATGGATTCCATACAACACATGTATATAGTAGTAACGATAAATAATCAACCACCATCAAAGTACACCACATAACTGCATAAGCAATAAATATAAATAATTAACGCTTGCACAGTCTATCGACCAATCGATCGACATACAACTAAATAATTGGGATTAGTGTACGCCAAGTATCATCCCAACAACCGTGTTGGGTTTCAATCCCCAAACACTGAATATTATTTGTGCCGTTGGGCGACGTGTAAAATTTATCGTCCCAATCAATGTCCTTCAAATAGGTGTACATAAACAAACCGTCTGGTTTGTAAATGAATATTTATTAATTCACATTCACGTTAAAAATTATATTTCTAACTATATTAATTTATTTCAACACATGAAGGTTTTATTATCGATTTCACATCAACATCACAAACAAATTTCACAACACATAAAATAAGCATACAAGTCGTCAATGGTCTGTGGACGACGGGTGTCGGGTGCTGCTAAGCACCGTCTACATCCTAGTATATAATTTTAACTAGAAAACAAGATTTAAAGTGAGAAGTTCTCACCGACTAGCTAAACTAAACGCCATGACTCTTCTTATGTAGAAATCATCGTCGTGCTCGCCTTTTGCCAGTTTCATTGTCCGTGGCCACTACATATATAAAAATAACATTTTTAGATTGTTGCTATGTATATAAAAATCATATTCTTATAATCACTTTATATGGATAAAAATTCTATTTTTACACCGCTAATATATAGATAAAAATTCTATTTTTACCACGTTATTCTCTATATAAAAATTATATTTTTGTATCGCTCTTCTTCCAATAAGGATTATATTTTTATAACGCTCCTTCCTATAAAAAAATTATATTTTTATATCTACTTCTAATATAAAGATCGAATTTTTATTTCATCGCTATAAAAATCACATTTTTATTTCAACATATATATAATAAAAATTAGATTTTTATTTCGCTACATATATAAAGATCATATTTTTATTCTCTATATAATATAAAAATCGTATTTTTATTCTTTCTACTATATAAAAATCAAATTTTTATTGTCTCCGCTATATAAAAGTCACATCTTTATTATTTCTACTATATAAAAAATATAATCTTTCCTATGGTAAAAATCATAACTTTTTATTTATAAAATTCTGTCCTTCCCTTTTTTTCTACAAAAAAAACTGATTTTTCCTTTTTATTTTTACAGCTAATCATATTAGGAAATAAGTAAATAAATTAAAATAAATAAAAACTTAATGTGAATTAGGGGTGGAGGAGGTTCGCTGACTGGATCGGAAAGGGGGGAAAGGCTGGCGGCAAGGCTGGGGGGGGGGGACCAACGGCGGCGCGGGCCCCTGAAGCTGGCGGAGGACGTCATTCGTGACTGGAGGGGATTTTGGGGGCAGTAGGGCTTTGGAGCAGGTCGGATTGGAGATGAATGAATGGAGGGGGTTTTCACGTCGAGGCGGGGGCCAGGGGGGACATCGGAGGTGAGAGGAGGAGAAGGGGGAGGCGGCGCCTGGCCTGCGGTGGCACCAGGGTGGAGGGCGGCGGCGTATAGGGGGCGCTATCCCATATTTCTCTCTTTTTTTAATTATGTTTTAACTGAATGGTATACGGGGGGGGGGGGGGGGGGGGTTAAGGTTATATAATTTAATTATTTAATTTATCTCCAAAAAGCAACTTTTGTTTTCGACCTCGAAACGAGACCCACCGCCTGTTGTCCATAGCTAATTACCCCATTCCGAACACAATGGGATATGTATCGTAGGCTGATTCGATCGTTTCGATCAGTTTTCGTCAAAATCAAAATATAACTCTATATATTGAATTTGAACGTGCATTTCAATTTACCGGGGCCACGTACGGACTTTAAAAATTCTCAAAAAATATTTTCTAGCTTCGTATCGACAATACGGTCCTAACAAATCTTATTTTGTCAAATTTTGAGACCGTTTGAAAAATGGCCATTTTCCAGTCGATTAAAATCAACTTAAACTGGTCAAACGCGTTTTCCTTTGCCACGCTCACATATTGATTCGAAAAATTATGAATTTTGAAACCTAGCAATAACTTGACATCACGGATCCAACAAAAGTGGTTTCGTCGAAAACCGAGGTCGTTTGCAAAATTTCCATTTTTAAGGACAAGAATTCCATAGCGACTATTCTGAATTTTCAACTGGGCATAACTTTTGATTCCCGCTATGAAATTTCGATTTCTCGGATTCGTTGGAAAGATATTCTCAAATAGATTCTAATATTTTTGGTTTCGCTAAAATCCGGTTTATTTTGAATCCTGTACATTCATTTGAACTCTGAAATCGAATTTTCGAACTACCGCGCCATTTTCAATTCCTTTTATAATTATAAATAATTATTTATATTCTAACGACGATCTATATAAATATATACGTTCGAATTATATTCAAAATAAATTTCTTGTCGTTATTATTTAAAATATTCCATTTTAAATAATCAAAATTCATTAAAATTGCCAAAATAAAAATTTTAAATTGGCTCAGAATTTCGGGTTGTTACAGAAGGCAATTGATGTGAAATGAAAATCTTATATAATGTAACAACTTGGTTCTGTGGTCGGTTCGATATGGACACGAGAGTTGGAGCAAGGGGTTGTGCAGGTTGGGTTGCTGCTTACTGTGTGTTGCTAGTTGAAAGCCTAGAGGAAGCTCTAACTTCTTCGGCTCATGTGAACACCTTTCTTATTGGACTCGATGGTAATGTCGGAAGTGTAGAAAATGTATGGAAAATGGGATTTTCTATAACACCCCATGTCCCTTAATGTCACTCACAAAGGGAATGCATTAACTTCTATGGAGCGTTTTAAGTGAATATAGAACAGAAAATCACAACAAGACAGATATGAAATAGTACTTGAAAATTTAAAAATTTATTTATTGCAACGGAAGGTAAATATGTTTGGTTACATCCCCAAAACCCAAAGACTAAAGTCAAGTACATAATATCCATCTTGACAAAATCAGAGTACATAATATAAAAAGCATAATCCCATAAATAGCCATAAAAGAGATAGGTTGAGCTTTACTTCAGCAATCCAAATCCAAGTGCTCCCAAAGAGATCCAAATCAAGCTTCCCACCCTAAGAACCCGGGGGGAGGAAGAAAAGAGGCGGAAACAAAGGGGGTCAGACATAAAGTCTGGAAAGTCCGATAACTCCAACAATATAATTATCAAAGTAACTAGGATAAGACATAAGCTTGGTAAATAAGGAAATGGCTGTGAATTAATGGCAACACCAAGCAACCAAAAATAATAGGATGAGCAAAGATAATGTTAAAGGCGATTCCTAATCAATATAGGGTAATTACTATACTCTACCGTACTGTACCGTAATACACTGTACTAACACTAACTGCACCCATACTAGTCAGTCTAGAAACTTGATCCCCCTTGACTAAATAGAATGATGATAGCTTCGTGTACTACTAGATGTACCCACTATTCCCACTAGATGTACCACTTCAATGGTAATTCCATGTATACCTAGCTGACGTCATAGGTGCCTCCTGCTCCTATCTCCACTAGGTGTACCCCTTTAATGATTAATTAATAATGGTAGCTTTGTGTACCCCTAGCTGACTACATAGGTGTCGTCTGCTCCTATCTCCACTAGATGTACCCATTACCCTTCCCCATTCAATCGGCTCCCTAACTCGTAGATACCCGTGCAGGTCCCATAGTGGGGTGTGTCACTCCCCAGTATGGCAACCTTATACTACGCAAAGAATGCATGGCTTATACCTACACGATGCAACAACGTCTTACCTACCAGCCCGGGCCCACGCACGCACATGACCCCGTTGGACTTGCGTTGCCACCGCTAACCAAATTTGGCCTCTAACAATCAGGCTCAGTAGGCGTGTCCCGTCCTCGACTTGGGTCGAGCTCACAAAGATACTTAATGGGCTACTAGACTGAAAAGGGCCCCCACCAAGCTTCCCACCTAGGCTTGGTCCCCTCTAATACATCCCACTTAACCCCATGTCCACTTAATGTATAAATTTGGTTAAGTGTTTTCTAATTTAACCTAGTCTCACCCTTTTATTTAATTAACAGGTTGTATTGGTTAAGTCTGTGGGCTTATATACACAAATATTACCCACCTACCCAAGATTTACTTAACCCTCTCACTGGTTCGGACATATTTAATTTACGGTTAAGTTTGTGGGCCTATATGTACTAATATTACCCACCTACCCAAGATTTACTTAACCCACTCATTCCGTATAACCCAGTTTACTTAACCCCCAACTTAAACTTAAGTTCTTACAATCCCTAGGGATCAGATTTGGTTAAGTAGTCCATTTCATTTACCATGTCCATTTTTAATTAATTAATCAATTAATTAAAACCTTTCCCTTCATAGGTGTCAATACCTATTTTATCCAATAATTTGAATTACATGTCATAATTGTTTATATTCAAATTACTCCATTTTTTTTAATCGTATTTCTTATGACATCCACATGTCACCCACTAGATTCCTCATGCCACCCAAGGCACCCACTTAACCCCCTCATGTCCCACTACATGCTTATCTGGTTAAGTATTTCTTAATTCATTAAGGCCGTAACCTTATAAAGACCTCTCACATTAGACTGACATTTATGGCAGCTGGATTTGCCGGGTGGGTCCGGGCAGTCTTACACCATAAAAGAGCCTAACCTCGTGTCTTTACAACTATTACGCTTTTAATTTGGGCCTAGGACCTCTCTCATTGGGCTACCATTTGTGACTACTGGATTTGTCGGGCGGGTCCGGGCAATTTTACGTCACAAATGAGTCCAACCTCGTGTCCTAAGCATTGATTATCACTTATAATCCTTTACCTCAATTTGAATTATTTTTCCTATTCAAATTATCAATTAATTCCAAATTTAACTATGTCCATAATTGACTCAATTTTGTCCATCCATTTATGGTATGCAAAATTATACCAATTTCGTCACAAATTTATTATATGCCATTAAAGGCCTTTTATCTCACTATTTGATATCCCTATTCAAATTCAAATTAATTTACAAATATTGCTCATTTACATTCCAATTCACATTTATTAACATAATATTTTCATCCCATATTTGGATTAATTATTCCTAATCAAATATGTTAATAAAATTCCAATTATCTTTATGACCATAATTCACATTAATTATATCCATATATCACTTTACCAATTAATATTTCAATTTACATATATGCCACTTTTAAGGCCATTACATGCCAATTCACATTTATTAACATAATCAATATTTTTCCCCATAACCCCCGCGGCGTCCATTCGCATAGAATATATGATAGACTAAGAAATAGTCTAACACATGGAAAGGGGAAAAACACCACATATTCACATAACATACAAAATAGGCCTAACTTGCATATGAGAATTTACCACATAACCTGCATAAAGTCATCGATCTAAACATAGGCCTAAAAGTATGAACCTACATGTTATGAACAAGATTTTCATCACAAAACTTACATAGGCAATAACCAAAAACTTGCATAACATGATTCATATTCCAAACTCATATTTTTATATAAACTTGCATATGTGATTTATGCAATATAACAATGGTGTAAATTTACCTCTAAATATACAAACTAGCATGTACAGATTTGGCATGTAACTTATGCATATCATAGCCTAACTTTTGATCTAAAATAGATGTCATAATATTTAATAACTTGCATGTGATTTATGTCTAAATCAACATCTAATCTTGCATACATACATATGATCTATCATATGAATCAACATAACCAAACTAGCATTTAAACAACATGATGACTTGATTACACGTAAGCCAATCGTAGAATTACAACATAGATCATAACTTTACATAGATGACAACATAAAATCACAGAATTTACAACATGTATGATAACATCACAATTAAAAACATAATCATATCATACGGTCAATAATTCACATCATATCCATATAATCCACAATTATATCTAATCTTACTTAATTTAATAATTATTTTGATTAGAGAAATCGAACTTGCCTTTAGTGGTTAAAGAATTATGAACAATTGATCAAACTTGATGCAGAATTGTTGTAGCGACGTTAGTTGATTCGTTGTTGAAGCTCTAAGCTTGAATTAGGTTGAATTGATTAGCTATCTTCCTCTTTAGTTGGCGGCGGCTACACTGAGTTCCATGGCGACGGCATAACGGCTTTGGTTCCAATTTTAATTAGGTTTAGGGTTAGCATTAGGATGTATTTATAGGTGTAGGAAGTTATTTAGGACCATTAGATTAACCCTGAACCATGAGAACCAATCAAATGCAAAATCTGCATTTGAGAGAATCGGCCCACGGGTTGACAGCCAAACACCCTGAATTAACCCCTAGTCGACCCAGATGAGCTCGGGTCGACCTCAAAAACGAGCCGGTTCGGTTATTCCCCCTCCCAATTTGTTGTTTTGAACCTTTTCGCATATTTATTTATTTAATTTTTAATTTATATATATATATATATCAATATATATATATCTCTGCGCAACCCATTTCACTTAATTCTTTTCTAAAAATTAAGTATACTTTAATTTGTGAATTTTAATGTTATAAAATTACGGGGTGTTACATTTTCTCTCCGAACTTGGTGATTCAGAAAGTAGATTAAAAAATCCTTTGATGTTGAGTAATCAAAGATTCTCAGTGAAAATGATACATTTGAAAATATGATAAGGAAGAAAATCTTATGTAAATGGACATTTATACAAGTACGATATGTAAAACATGAAATAAATTACGATATATGTAGTACCATATGTTTTCAAACTAAAGATATGAGCAAGATCTTGCATCGAAAATCATGATCCTATTTTGTAGGAATTGCATTGGAACTTCGTGTGAGTGTCCATCGAAAATCGCAGATGCTTGGACCCTAAAGTTTGGAATATCGGAATCCTGTTGAATGGGAACATGTTTTGACTTATGATGATTGATTGTTCTAGCATAATTCAAGGGGCGCGATACCTATAGATAAGCGATAAAACTAGGTCAGTGGTGTAACTGCCCCCATAAACTGTGATCTAGACGACACAGCAAAATTCGAGGGAAGCAATGCCTATAGTTGAAGCGACTCTATCGGGATAGTAGCATAATCGCCAAGCCACTGCGATCTAAGACAAATAAGCATGGTGTAATTCGACGGGTGTGGTACTTATTTCAAGCGACTCTACTTGGATAGTAGCGAAACCACTGCGAAACTGCGATCCATGGTGAAACATGCTTTCCGTATCAATTTTTAAAAGTTTTTGAGTATTTTGACTTGGAGTTGAAACAAGTATATTATGTACTTGGATATTTTAGCCATGCGCCTAGCCAACGTGTGCCTAACGTTTGTAAGAACAACGATAAACTTGTTAAACTTCGAGTTATTAAATATTTTTTGACTTTAATCAACAAATCAATACTCTAAATTTAGAACAAATATAATTTCAACCTAATAAATTAAGTAAGAGGGTTTTAAATGTTTTACAAGTCTTCGACTTTGAAATATAATAAAATACCAAATTTCTCACTTTGTTCTTACCAAAAATTTCTAACATAAGTATCATGCTTAAATTTAAATTTTTGGTAAATAAAAGTTTTATAAAAGATTTTAGACATTTAAAAAGAGATCATGGAAAACTTTATTTGATGTTATAAGCTAATAACATAACACATTGAAATATTCAAGTTTTGAACCCATAAATTATTTTCTAATTAAGTTTAAACCTAAGTAAAATTTTATATGATTCATAAGCATGGTTTAATATAAATAAGTGTACAGCATTTTAATATTGGGAATTCACAGTTTTACTTGTGCCATTTTTCGAACATTTTCCAAAGAGATTTTATCTCTAAATTTAAGTCCTGAAAAAATGAGTGTGAAAAATTCAATTTGTATTGAAAATTTTATGTTTTAGAATTGTATATTTGCTTTATTTTGAAATTTTTAAATGCTTTTCCCAAATTCAATATTTTATAGCAAAGCACTAATTTCCTTATTTTTCTCTTTCCAAAAGTTTTCCCAATATAATTTTTTTCAAGTATAATTTTTAATATAAAGAGTTTGACCAATTTAATTATATGAAAATTTTTGAGTCTAAAATCTTATAATTTATTTTGTTTTCAAGCGTAGTAAAGTTTATATAAGGAAGAATGTTTGTTTAAATTCGATTTTAACAATCTCATTTTTGACGACGAAAAGCTTTGAGTAGGGGAGGTTATAACTACCTAAAAATTTTGACATTAAAATATAAAGTGAGTTTAAGATTTAACATTAAAAATAATTATTGTACTTGAAATTTGTCTTAGAAATCCGAATCTAATTAAATTTCAAATAAATCTTTTAAGTATGGAGTAAATTTCGATAAACTGTTTATTAAAAATTAAGCATTTATTTACTTTATAACTAATCAAAATCTAATTTATTTCATAGTCGAGCTTGGTTCCAAAATTAAAATAAAATTTTACTTTGAAGTTAAAAGTGCTAACTTATTTTGAACAAGGTTTTTTTGGGCAAGGTAAACCGTTTTTAAAGTGGGCATACCACTTTTATTAGAATAGGGAAAGAGGGAAAAGGAAGTTTTCACATGCACAAAACAACCAAATCTGGTTTGTAGTGCCAGAACATAGTACAATAAATTAGGTGATAGACAAGATGACTAAACTACAAATAGCAAAGGAACTAGCCCCCCTCGATTGAGGAGGATCTGCTGGCATTATTAGGAGAGCCAATGACACCAATTAAGGCGTAAAAGCCAAGTCTAGCTTTGGTGCATAGCACGGAAAACAAAGCTCATATCCCAAGAATTTTCATAGAACTCATTTTTATTTCTTTCACCAATTTCTCCCTTTGTGATTAGCTTCAAACTATCTCCAACAATCCCATAAATAAGGCATTTCAGGTCAACTACATCATCAGTGATAAACTTAAAGAAAGTATAAGAACTAGGAGAATATCTCATATCTGAATGTCTATGTTCCAAAACCTAGTCCTCTGCCAATGTCATTAGAAACTGAACCCACAATGATTTCGAAATTCGAAACAATGTCCTCCTCAGGCTCAGAAGGAGACAGAGGTGGAGGAATATCCTTTAGGGGACTAACTTTGGGGACCCACATCAATTCAGGATGAGATAGAGGAGATCTATCAACATGAGGCAAAGGGACAAAACACGACCCACTAGAGCTAACCGGACAAAACTCAAGAGTATAACCAAATGACCGACAAGATGTGCATATATCAGGCTTCCATCCATAACGAACTACTACTTCCGCAAAACACCCCTCAGTAATTCTAACATTAATTTTTTGGGAAAGGGGTCTATTAGGAGAAAACTCAATAAGGCCTTGGCTATATAAGCTTCTCACTAGAAACTATTTTGTTATCAAAACATTTCAATTTTCCAATATTATTTGCTAGCCAATTCAAACCAACTAATGACTGGATCATAGATGAAATATACGATAAATAGGCCCAAACTGAAATCGATAACACTTGGTATCTAGAACGATCAACTGATGGACCACATAGTCATAATGAAAGACCTGTCATCAATAAAAATCGGATCTAAACTAAGGACAAGGGGCCTTTCATCTGGCCTAGAGAACTTGAAGAAATACATAGACCTGTCGATGTGACCTAGAGTCTACCTTTAATTTGCCAAGCTCTACTGCACTTTTCTTTAACTATTAAGTTCAAAAGGTTAGAATCCAAGAAAAAACTCACCAAATAATCCTTCCAAAGTTCGTCTCTTCTACATAAACCTAAGAAGAAGGGTCTGTGATACCCTTAGAACCAACTACAACGAACTCAATAGGTTCATAAAATCCAACGTTTGGGGCTTGTTCTGAAAAAAGGAAGCATAAGAAGGCGAAGGAAAGGGATCAGGGCCATTAGCAGCAATAGGAGTGTGTTGTTTAACCTAAGCAGGTTGTATGGATCGAAACTGCAGTTACCTTAACTACATCACCCTTACATCCTGAAACATTAATAACCTTATCGTCAATATCTATAAGATTAACTAAGACAGATTTTGACTGTGAGCAATTTAAAACTCCTTCACTCAAAATAGTCTGAGTCTGAGCCACAAAGCTGACAGCCTGAGCTTCCTTCACACAAATCAATTCCTTTAAATTATCACTACAACCTACAACGGAAATCAAGACATCCTGAGTCTCCTTGCAGAAATCATCTGCTGATACTGATATGTTGGTTCTGACCAAACTAGAATCATTATCACTTGCAGCCACTAAGTTAGAAAAAGGATACTCGCCAGTAAGCAGAGGCATAGTCACGACAACACTACTGATTGGATTAGCTGACTCTAAGGGACTGGCATACACTACAGGCAAGGAATTAAATCGTTTCCCAGATTTAAGAGCGAAGGCACCAGAGGAAGCAGTGTTAAGATATAAGGCGGAAGAAAGAGAATGCTTCTTCTTCGGCATCTCAAAAATTGGCCTGAAGGCTTTTGGAAGGCAAACAATACAATTTGGTGGAGAGCGTATATACCTAAGAGGCCATTGACGAAACAGATCGGTCCAATTTTGAATTTTGAACAAGTTTTTTTGATTAAAATTAAAACACTTATTTTAGAGGAAGACGGGTGTGTAGCGTTGTGCTACATAGCCTGTTACGCATAGATATATATAGCTAGAAATATAGTCTGCCTGACAGGCACAACCAGTGGCAAATAAAGTCTAGTCCATATTGTTCAATATAGCAAGTCCAAGCATATCACATAATATATACATAAAACAACTACGAGCATAGCATAAAGGTACACAACCAAAATAAAGCAAAGCGGTGAGATATAACCTAAGCCCATCATCAACAAGGGAAGAGAGAGCTACTGCCTTGCATTCCATGGGGTTGTGGCATAGGAAGAGAGAGCCTGAAGAATGCATGCCTAACCGTGCCTGTCCATATTTCGAAAAGATGTAGGACATGATAATATGTTCCCATCAAGAGTCTCTTGGGTCTGCTGAAGATGTGGGAATTCGGTTCTTACCAAATACTTCAGGAGAAGAGAGCCACCAAGGAATCAAGTTTGGGGTCAAGGGGGTTGTGTTGCCAATATTCAAAGAAGGATCGAACAGAAGGGATGAAACCAAGCAAAAATGAACTGATTTCATCTTATACCATGAAGGAGATATCACATTCAAAGAAAAGATGGGAGAGGGATTCATTTTGATGTTTATAAAGCACATAGATGGGATCGACATTGACATTGAAATGACAGAGTCTATCTTTGGTGTTAATGCGATTATGAATGAGGATCCATTAGAAGAGGATGATACGAGGAGGATGGTGACATTTTCAGATGCAGGAGAAGGAAAAACAATAGTCTGGGTGGATCAAGAATTTGTAGCAGGCCGCAACTGAGAATTTATTTGATGGGTCCAAAGCCCAAAAGAAAGAATCAGGCCCACTGGATAAATGAAAAGAATTAGTTATCTACCCAACCGAAATTATTTCATTAAGTGGAATAAGCCCAAAAAGAGATGGAGGGAAAAAGCCTATTGGGCCAAGCTCCAAAGCCTCTGCAACGGTTAAAGGGCTGGATTGATTCAGAGAGGCAAGATTAGGTAATAAATTGGAAATAGGGATCTACTCTTTCCAAATATCCATCCAAAATAAACAGGATTCTCCATTGCTCACCTTCACATCGAAAAGGACTTTGACTCTAGTAAGGGAGGATATACCCCCTCCCAGAATGTCAACGGTCTAGCTGATGGTCGGAAATGAAGTATAAGAAATGGATTCGAGTTATAGAGACGCAACAAGATCCAATCTTTTCAAATAAAGTACCCTGGTGATAGGATGCGCCATAGCCATTTTGCAAGTTGCGCAAGGTTGAAAGAGGCGAGTTGAAGGAATCCTAGACCGCCATGATCCGAAGGAAGACACATTATTTGCAAATTTACTTGCTTTTTCAGTTTTCCCCCATTCCATAGAAAAGAGCTGCAAATTGAATCAAATTTATTGGCTACCTAGGTAGGTAGTTTCTAGAAGGATATCCAATAAGTAGGCATAGTAGAGAGGACTTGTTTGAAAAGGATGAGGCGACCAGCTGAGGATAAGGAGTTTGCTTTCCAGCCTGCAAGTTTGGATTCAATTTTAGATCTGAGGGGGAGCCAATCAGATTTGAGGAGTTTAGCAGGACGAAGAGGGATGCCAAAATAAGTTATTGGGAATGAATCCAGCTTGCAGTTCAGGCATGCAGCAATAATAGGGCCAAGATTGTTGGAATTTCCCAACATGATAACGGAGCTTTTATTAAAATTGATGGATAGACCAGACACAATTTCAAATGTGCAGAGAAATACTTTAAGGCAGTGAATATTCGAAGGGGTAGGAGAGGAAAATATTATAGTGTCATTTACAAATTGCAAACTGGAGGTACATAAATCTGAATTTGGGAGTGAAATGCCAGAAAAAATGTTATGACGGAGTGATAATTTCACCATCTGGTTAAAGACATCTGCTATAAGAACAAAGATGAGGAATGAGAGGGGGTCTCCTTGTCTTAAACCTCTTTTTTATTTGATTTTACCACTAGTTTCTCTATTTATACAAACTATGGAGAAACTAGTGTTCAGAATTTGTCTGATCCAATTGCACCACATTGAAGGGAAACCTCTACGGGTCATGAGAGGAAGTATGAAATTCCAATTAACTGAGTCAAATTCTTTTGAAAAGTCAAGTTTAAGAAGGACTCTAGGTGTATTGGAAACATGACAGAAGGAGATGATTCTTGAGTGGCAGCTACACAGCCTTGTATATTTCTCCTAAAATGAATGCAGATTGTTCATTCCCAACCAATGAAGCAATGTAAGACTAGAATCTATTAGGTAATATTTTGGTAATGATTTTGAACGTGGTGTTGAGGAGGCTAATTGGTCTGAAAGAAAGGAGGTTGTTTGCTCCAGGAAATTTTGGTATGCGGATGATACTAGCGTAGTTTAATTTCGCAATCACTAAAAGGTTAGAGTAAAATTTTGAGCACATCTCAATTATATCAGATTTTAGGGTAGGCCAAAAATGTTTGAAAATGGCTGGGCCAAAGACATCCGGCCTAGGACTCTTGTCATCTGCCATGTCCTTTAAGGCTTTCCAAATTTCTTCTTCTGAGAAAGGGTAGTCAATGGCAATGGGTGATGGGTTAGGATATAGTTTATGCTAATCAATCATTGGGGAAGGAGGTGGAGATGAGCAAAGAAGGTCACAGTAGAAAATAGTGAACTAATGACAAATTTCATTTGGGTCATTTAAGGTGGAGTTGTTGTGAATAATCCCTGATATAGATGTAGGTCGACGATGTCCATTAGCTGTTCGACGAAAATATGCAGTATTTTTGTCCCACTAATTTATCCATTTAGTCTTTGATCATTGCTTCCATCCAATTTCTTCTTGTTTGATGAGTCTATCTAATTCTTCCTCATATTCTTTCAGGCTTTGGCGTTCAATATCCGAGAGTGGTCGGGATTCCTCAAGAATGTTTAGGTTAAGGATGGCATCTTGAGTGGAGGAAATTCAGGTTTTGAGTGAGTTCCAGATGTTTTTAGCCGATGGACGAATTAGTTTACACAATGTACGAAGCTTGCAAACCCCCCTAGCCATAGCAGAATGGTACTCAAATGGTTGCAACCAAATGTGTTTGACAAAATTGTCAAAAGAGGGTTCTAAGAGCCAGTGTCTCTCAAATTTGAGTGAACATTTAATAGGGGTGCCATAGTTAGGGTCTAATAGAATTGGGCAATGATTTGAAATGGTTGTGGCTAGACCATTGACCAGTGAGAGAGGGAAGAGATCGTCCTAGATTAGGTTAAAGAAGAAACAGTCTAGTTTAGCCAACGAAGGTTCTTCCCTTCTACTTGACCAAGTAAAGCAACGATTGTTGATAGGAGGTTCAATAAGCGAACAAGATTTGATAAAAGAGTTAAAAGAGATAGAATCGTGGGAGGCATTGCCTGAGTTACGGTCAACAGTAGAGCGAGTAGTGTTGAAGTCTCCTCATATAATTCAAGGGCCATTTGTTTGCTGTGATATATTATGGAAGTAGTGCCATACTTCAGGTCTTCCTTGTAAGTCATTTGGTCCATAAACATTAGAGAAGTGAAAATTAGTGTTTGAATGAATTTGGCAAAGGGACACATGTAAGACTGATGAATGAGTGAGAGAATGAAAAAATGACCATACGTGATCGTTCTGTGCTGTAATTAAGCCTCAACGTGTATCAATAGCATCCACGTGTGACCAACCAGATAAAGTGATCCACATAATTGGCAAATAAGAGAAGTGGGTGAATTAGAAATTTTAGTTTCTTGCAAAAATAAAACATCAATATGAAGTGGGGAGAGAGTTAGATTGACAACGTGATTTTTTGTGGGGTCCCCCAACCCTCTGACATTCCATGAGACTATCTTAATTTAGAGTGGTTAGTTCGTTGCTGTTCTAGGATTTGCATGGCAGAATAATGTTTATCATGCAAACACACACCCATGCAATTTGCCAATTTTTAATTTAATGCTTAATTAGCGGAAAAAACAAAAGGTTCAAAGTAACTACCCGATGTGTCTGGAGGAAGAGAGTGTGCCCTGCTGATTCTGGCACTCCTTCTGATTATTTCCGAAGAGATATTTGGTGATGTTGGATCCTGGTCTTCTTGGTTCTCTTGCTCTTGCTGCTCTTGTTGCGGTGGCCATTGTTGGTGCAAAGGGACAAAATGATCCAGATTTGCTAATGGGTCCAAACGTGGCACCACATTGTCTTCATTATGTAGCACAAACATGGCTAAGTCTTGTTATTGGTCTGTAAAAGCCACTTAAACTTGCCTCACTGCTTCCTCTGACATCGCATTGTACCTATCTTCTTCAATCTTTTCGTCATGTTGGGCTAAAGATTAGAATATTTAGCCTTCATTGTAACGTCCCGTATTTTTATGCTATGCGATATGCTGAAATATACATCTCAAACAAATATTTTTTTAAAACAAGCTCAATTGCAAGGATCAACTTCAGTAAAAGAGTGGAATTTAACCCGAAGTCGTTGTTTAAACATAACCTGAAAATGGGTTTAAAATATCTTATTTGATATTAATAGATGTTACAGCAAGTGCAAAGAATACATACATTAACACATGCTATTATACAAAAGGATTTTTGGGCACAAATCCTTTAAATATTTGGTTCAAATAAGTGAGACCATTAAACAAAGGATACCTTCAAGCCTAAGTTTCGGATATTATTTATATTAATATAAAATCCTCTATATATAACATCGCTCCCACTCTAAACCTAATTTCATTGGTTAAATTCATTTCCGTGGTCTACATCTAAAGAAGCCGCCACCCTCAATAAAAATCGTAATATTTAAACTGGAATTAAAAATCAAATCTTCAACCAAAATTCCTGATTTTGGGTTCATTGGGTTTCTTTCAGCGCAAGCTTCCACCTTATACCATTGGTATCTAACTCGATGTACTTATTTGGACCCCAAAAATCAACAGCTCGGCTTGGGGCTGATGTTCGACGCGACTACAGGAGGAGAGTGAGGAAGATATATGTTGTTGGTTTCTAGAAGTAAGGCGAGGCCTTTGGCAAACTTTGAGGAAGTTTGGAGTCGGAAGTCGTTGTACCTGTGAAGCTAGTATTCGCAGGACAGAATTCGCGAATCGAAGGGGGATGTCGAGTATATGTTCTTGTTGCTGGAAACATAGAGGAGGGGGAGAGAAGCCTATTGGAAGACTGACGTTGGGTTCATGAACTTTGTGGAGAAAACGATGGAGCATTCATTTATGGGTCGTATTTACTCACGCGTGAAGGAGCAGTAGACTTTGGAGGGGGGGGGGCACATGAGAATGTTCTGGTGCGGTTTATTTTTGAAGTCGGTAATGAAAGGGTGAATGTAAAGGAGCTAATGGGAAAATGGTGGAGTGTTGTTGTGTAAACATGAGGAGCTTTCGTATACAACAACATATGTTTAAAGTGGGTATGCGGATCCAAGTGGGGAAGGGGGAAGCGTTTCTATTGCGAAGTTTTATTGGAGAAATGGAACGCCGATCCTTGTTTGTGGAGCATTTGTGAACGGGCACATGAAGTTTGAAGAGGGGGTCTGAACGTGCGGTTCTTTTGAAGAGGCATACGGGTAGTTGGTAGAATGAAGAGAGTATGGGTCCATTTTAGTTTTTACTGGAATGGGAAGTTCGAATTGTGTAGCAAGAAGGTGCATTATTGTTTCAACATGGATCGAGTATGGGAAGTTTAGAGGAGCTCCTATTGCTGTTAATACGTGAGGGGTTCCAAAGAATGATGGGCTGGGTTTTGATGCAAGCCCATAATAAAACTAGAAAGAAAAAAATGATGTTACGTTTGGATTTTCTTGAGAAGCAAAGGAAGCGAGTTTTGGTGGAGCATGTTTTAAAATGGGCCGACGGGAATGAAAATGAATGGCGAATGGTCTAATTCGTTGGAACAGGACAAAAGCAGATTACGATATGAAGCTGGTCTGGAAAGATCGAGAGATCATTACAATTTTACGCAGAGTTAAATGTCTGTTTAAATCAACCGACGAAAATCATTATTTAATGATAAACCGACCAATGTGTGTAAAACTCACTAACTCTATCAGTTTATATTTTTATAAATATAATCTAGTAGTGATAAATGATGATTGACTACTATGTGATGATTGTTTGGTTGAATTGCTTATGTATTGGTTGACATTGTAGATAACGATCTAAATATAAATCTTTAATAAAATATTGATTCTGTTGATCAGAATATTTCGTGTTGAAATGAAAATGATGTTAATTATATTGTTTAACATCTGTGGATGCAGGGAAACAGGTCGGAGGAATCCAACTGGATTCCTCAACCTCTATTTTACTGTTTTCATATATTGTAATATATGATGTGATATAAAATCTGTTGTTGATGACGTGTGTTAGAATGATATTGATCATTATTATTTGGTATTTTAAATACCATAAGAAATACTGGAATATAAAAAGAGAATTTTCAATGTTATATTGAAAAAGAAATATATATAATATTAAAGGATTTTATAAAAAGAATTATTTTATAAATAAATAGAATTATCAAAAGGGAATTATTTGATAATTAAATAGATTATAAAAGGGAACAATTAAAAAAATGAGTATAATTCTATAAAAAGAGAAGTTTACACTAGGAAGGTTTAGACCCGTGCTTCGCACATGGGTATAACATGATATGGATTTAAAGTAGATATCAAATGAAAATCTGTTTTAACATATATTAATTGGAAAGATAAATTTATAAATGATGTTAATAAATTAAATAAAATATTTATCAATGGACAAATTGGATATATAAATCTGAATTTATATAGAGGAGTGAAAATCGGTTTTAATACTAATGTTTTTAATGGAATTTGAACTTAGCATTTTTAAAGGGAATTAAATGAGATTTTAGTGTTAGAAGTATAAAATAAGTTTTTATATGAAAATTCTATAAATAGGAGTATGAAAAGAAATTGGATTTGGGATATTGTTTTTAAAATAGGAAATCAAACTGTTTGAATAAATATAGACATGTTATTCACATTCTATGTGAAAAATTAGAAAAAAGTAAACATTTTGAAAATAAAATGTTATAAAGGAAATTGAGGTTTGAAGTAATAATTTAAATGGAATTACGGAAATTTGAAACTTATTGGAAATTAGTTGAGTTGAATGGCTTTCTGGGTATTGATCTGATTTTGGTTTCGGCCTTCGAGGTTGATATGTAGGAGGTTGTTCTCTTACTAGTTTACAGTTAGAGACTGATATATGTGAGAAGATATTGATGCGTGAATCAGAAATGGAAACGTTTTCCAAAGTTAATAACATATATTTTATAAAATTAGAAAATAAGGATTTGATGAATATATGGAACGAGAAATGGGGAAATGAAAAAATGTTGATTGATGATTGATCGATAGAATTTCAATCTGGAAATAACATCGTCGTTTGCACACATGTTTTCCTTTGATAGTAAAATCACCAACTATCAAAGTTTTTGACCATTTCCGTTGTCAATACGGAGAGCCCGGGATCAGATATATTATCTGGAAACCACTTCGTATGGCATTAGCGTTGCGAATCAAATATGATGAAGATAATTGAAGACGGAGTTATGCAAGGGTTGTCGTGTTTACAGAATAGTGCCTTTGGATTGGTCAATCCCAGGACAACGTGAATGGAAAAACATCTGACAAAGTATATCTGGTAGATCGCGTAAAATGATCGTTTCAAACGTATTTACGTTGGTGGTAGAGGAAATCGCTTCTTTTAGCTTATACCCGTGGTATTTTTGGGGGAATCAATTTGTGATTTGACGGGTATGATGATGTGGCATTCAAAGTAAATATGGATTGTTCTGTTAAAGATACGTTATGACCTCAAGCCTCATCAACTGGGAAATGAGAGAAATCGGGCAGGCAATATGGCTAAGTGGGCCGCACCCAATTAGGGTATATTGTCACCATCTAGCTAGTATTCATATTTGTTATTTCTTCGCTTCTGTATCTCCCAGTAACGGTTATGTTGGTATACCAACCGTAAGGTGATAATACATTCAGAACATTCAAGGAAACGAATGGTCGATCATGTGTGGCCGAGTTACAAGATGTTCTTGTTGAACTCCAGTGTATCGCTTCTTGAGTACACTGATCGGAGGGTGGATCAATACCTTGTCATAGTTGGAATCCATTCCCCAATAAGAGCCCGTGGTTTTGATTGTATCTTATATATGTAGAATGTGAGATGAAAGCGTTTCTGCTAGATTTCTATTTACTTGATCTAGACATTATTATAATATCAGACAAGTATCGTTTTAGAAAAATATTTGGGTTATCGTAAGGTAAAAACCATCTGTGTTTATGTGTGGATCGGTCTTACGATTAGGTTCAAAAGGATATTTGAAAGTTAAATCAAATGATTTGAGTTTACTCACACCAGTCACATGACTGACCCAGAGTTTATTTTGTTTTGTTTTCCCTAAACTCTTGGGTGCCCAATTTTGTACGGGCAGTCAAGTAGTCGGGATTTTGCAGATAATTGAAGAGCTAGAGCAGAAGGCTTCAGGATTATATAGCTATTGTTATTTCCGCTGTGTTGTAAGTGTTATACTCTAATAATGGTACTATATACATGTACTGATTTTATTCCAAAGATATGTTATCTATTATATGTTGTTCGTTTCGCTGTGAGATTCGTGTTTACCCTGATGTTGTATGTTCTTCTTCTTCTTCTATTCTAAGTTTCTATCTTATCTATTCTCACCCTCTAATTTCTTTAATGGACTATCCGTTATTTCCAATGCTTCAATAGTCGACATTGAGTTTATGTCGGTTACCCAGGATCTCGAAAACCTGGGTCGTTACAGTTGGTATAAGAGTTAAAGGTTAAGCAATTACCTTGGCTCTATGGCGTGACTCAGTAGAGATGGGATTAGTAAGAGATGGGGTTAGTAATACCCTAGATTGAGTTGAGTGTATACATATGAGCGCGTATTTGTTATTCAATATAAAGTGGTTTTATATTGTGGAGATTTATTGGTTGAGTTGTTTATGAGTTCTGGTCGATCAGTTTGATCCACTGTATCGGTAGGGGTTTATAAACACTTGAATACGATAAACTGACATGGTATGTTTTAAAAATAGGGTAAATGAAATAATTTTACCCGAAATATATTTTGTTATAAAAGGAATCTATATATTGGAATTATTATAATATATAGGATGTGTTGGCTGTTATTATAATCGAATGAGATTATAAATTGAAATGGTTATATAAATAACCAATTAGAATTCATATAAGTGTAATATATGAAATCAGATGAATTAAATTTGGATTTAAAATCAAAATTTGGAATTAAAATTTCGAAATCATGAAAAGTGTTTTTTTAATGGAATTGAATTAAGTATAAGAGAATTTTAAAATCCTGGGAGATTTTAAAAATGTTTTCCAAGCATTGGGAGGAGTATTTTGAAATAGATTTCAAAATGGAAGTGTTTAGAAATGGTTTTGAAAGCGTTATAGTATTGAACTCACTTCGATTGCTGGAAAATAGATTCCGAAGATGACTGCGCATCATCTTTGGTGTTCATTTTCGAGTTGTAAGTGATGGATTACTACCAAAGATTTTGTTTTGGAAATATTTTGCGAAAACAGGTTGTTTGATGTTCGAATAAGATGTGTTGACTTTTGAAAAGCTAAGTTTTTTGAAAACTTCCAGGAAGAGGCAATTTAAAATAAAAACAAATTACATAGAAGTGTGTGAAACAAATTGAGATTTGAAATAAAGTCCATTAAGTGGAAAATTGAATTTGAAAATAATGATATCAAGCAAGTGTATTGAATTGATGAGTTAAGAATTTGGAATCGAGAATGAAACTTGAGTTGAAACGAGATCTGGTTTGAATACAAGCGAATGAATTGATTGAAGTTGACTGAGATGACACTGATATATGCAGAATTGGTAACACATGGAAAGGATATATTGATATGCCCGACAAAAAGGTACCAGATTGTATTATTTATGGGTATGAGATTTATGAGCTGATGGGCAAGCCACTTGGCTGTTTGATTTTCTTTTGGGTTGAATAAGGTCTAGAGAGGCGAGTTGGAGTTTGAGCTATTGACCAGTACAAAGGAGGTGCTGGCGAAATTTTTTGAAAAGTTAAGGTATTATAAATTTTCAGGATTTTTGAAAATTTTCGTTAGTAAGAATGAATAAATATTTAATCGATATTAAATTGGCTTAGTTAAAACTGAAGTTAATAAATAAACAAATAATTTTTACCTAGTTAATAGGGTTTGATTTTTACCTTAGCAATTTCGAGGATGAAATTATTTTAAGGGGGGAAGAATGTAACGTCCCGTATTTTTATCCTATGCGATACGCTAAACTTTACATCTCAAACAAATATTTTTTTAAAACATGCTCAACAGCAAGGATCAACTTCAATAAAAGAGTGGAATTTAACCCCAAGTTGTTGTTTAAAAATACCCTGAAAATGGGTTTAAAATATCTTATTTGATATTAATAGATGCTAAACAAGTGACACACATTGACACATGCTCCTATACAAAAGGATTTTCAGGCACAAATTCTTTAAATATTTGGTTCAACAAGTGAGACCGTTCAACAAAGTTACCTTCAAGCCTAAGTTTCTGATATTATTTATATTAATATAAAATCCTCTATATATAACATCCCTCCTACTCTAAACCTAATTTCATGGGTCAAATTCATTTCCATGGTTTGCAGCTAAAGAAGTCGCCACCCTCAATAAAAATCGTAATCTTCAACCAAAATCCCTGATTTTGGGTTCATTGGGTTTCTTTCAGCGCAAGCTTCCACCATATACCATTGGTATCTAACTCGATGTACTTCTTTGGACCCTAAAAATCAATAGCTCAGCTTGGGGCTGATGTTCGGTGCGACTACAGGAGGAGAGTGAGGAAGAGATATGTTGTTGGGTTCTAGCAGTAAGGCGAGGCCTTCGGCAAACTTTGAGGAAGTTTGGAGTCAGAAGTCGTCGTACCTGTGAAGCTAGTATTCGCAGGGTAGAGTTCGCGAATCGAAGCGGGATGTCGAGTTTATGTTCTTGTTGCTCGAAACATAGAGGAGGTGGAGAGAAGCCTCTTGGAAGGCTAACGTTGGGTTCATGAAGTTTATGGAGAAACTGATGGAGCATTCATTTGTGGGTCGCATTTACTCACGCGTGAAGGAGCAGTAGACTTTGGAGGGGGCATGTGAGAATGTACTAGTGCAGTTTTTTTTTTTTTTGAAGTCGGTGATGAAAGGGTGAATGTAAAGGAGCCGATGGGAAAATAGTGGAGTGCTATTGTGTAAGCATCAGGTGCTTTCGTATACAACAACATATGTTTAAAGTGGGTATGCGGATCTAAGTTGCGAAGGGGGAAGCATTACTATTGTAAAGTTTTATTAGAGAAATGGAATGCTGATCCTTGTTTGTAGAGCATTTGTGAACGGGCACATGAAGTTTGAAGAGGGGGTCTTAACGTGCGGTTCTTTTGAAGAGGCGTACGAGTAGTTGGTAGAATGAAGAGAGTATGGACACATTCGTGGTGGGTCCCTTTTAGTTTTTACTGGAATGGGAAGTTCGAATTGTGTAGCAAGAAGGCGCATTATTGTTTAAACATAGATCGAGTATGGGAAGTTTAGAGGAACTCCTATTGCTGTTAATACGGGAGGGGTTCCAAAGAATGATGGGCAGGGTTTTAATGCAAGCCCATAATAAAACTAGAAAGGAAAAAATTATATTGCGTTTGGATTTTCTAGAGAAGCAAAGGAAGCGGGTTTTGGTGGAACATGTTTTAAAATGGGCCTACGGGAATGAAAATGAATGGTCTAATTCGTTGGAACTGGAAAAAAGCAGATTACGATATGAAGCTGGTCTAGAAAGATCGGGAGATCATTACAATTTTACGTAAAGTTAAACGTCTTTTAAATCAACTGATGAAAATCGTTATTTAACGATAAACCGACCAGTGTGAGTAAAACTCACTAACTCTATCAGCTTATATTTTTATAAATATAATCTAGTAATGATAAATGTTGATTGACTGCTGTGTGATGATTGTTTGGTTTAATTTCTTATATATTGGTTGAAATTATAGATAACGTTATATGTATATAAATCGTTAATCAAATATTGATTCTGTTGATCAGAATATTTCATGTTGAAATGAAAATGATGTTAATTATATTGTTTAACATCTGTGGATGCAGGGAAACAGGTCGGAGGAATCCAACTGGATTCCTCAACATTTATTTTACTGTTTTCATATATTGTAATATATGATGTGATATAGAATTTGTTGTTGATGATGTGTGTTAGAATGACATTGATCATTGTTATTTGGTATTTTAAATACCATAAGAAATACTGGAATATAAAAAGAGAATTTTCAATGTTACATTGAAAAAGAAATATATATAAAATCAAAGGATTTTATAAAAAGAATTATTTTATAAATAAATAGAATTATCAAAAGGGATTTATTTGATAAATAAATAGATTATAAAAGAGAATACTTGAAAAAAATGAATATAATTGTATAAAAAGAGAATTATACACTAGGAAGATTTAGACCCGTGCTTCGCACACGGGTATAATATGATATGGATTTAAAGTAGATATTAAATGAAAATCTGTTTTAACATATATTAATTGGAAAGATAAATGTATAAACGATGTTAATAAATAAAATAAAATAAAATATTTATCAATGGATAAATTGGATATATAAATCTGAATTTATAAAGAGGAGTGAAAATCAGTTTTAATACCAATGTTTTTAATGGAATTTGAACTTAGCATTTTTAAAGAAAAATAAATAAGATTTTAGTGTTAGAAGTATAAAATAATTTTTTATATTAAAATTCTATAAATAGAAGTATGAAAAGAAATTGGATTTGGGATATTGTTTTTAAAGAAATCAAATTGTTTGATTATATATAGACATGTTATTAAATATATTGCAAATAAAATAGTATAAAGGAAATTGAGGTTTGAAGTAAGAATTTAAATGGAACTACTGAGATTAGAAACTGACTGGAAATTAGTTGAGTTGAATGACTTTCTGGGTATCGATCTGATGTTGGTTTCGGCCTTCGAGATCAATACGTACGGGGTTGTTCTCTTACTAGTTTACAATTAGAGACTGATATATGTGAGAAGATATTGAAGCGTGAATCAGAAACGGAAACGTTTTCCAAAGTTAATAATGTACATTTTCTAAAATTTGAAAATAAGGATTTGATGAATATATGGAACGAGAAATGGGGAAATGAATAAATGTTGATTGATCGATAGAATTTCCATCTGGAAATAATATCGTTGTTTGCACACATGTTTTCCTTTGACAGTTAAATCACCGACTATCAAAGTTTTTGACCATTTCCATTGTCAATACGGAGAGACCGGGATCAGATATATTATCTGGAAACCACTCCATATGGCATTAGCGTTGTGAATCAAATATGATGAAGATAATTGAAGACAGAGTTATGCAAGGGCTATCCTATTTACAAAATAGTGCCTTCGGATTGTCCATTCCCAGGACAACTTGAATGGACGAACGTTTGACAGAGTATATCTGGTAGATCGCGTAAGTTGATCGTTTCAAATGTATTTACGTTGGCGGCAGAGGAATTTTTTCTCTTAGCTTATACACATGGTATTTTTGGGGGAATCAATTTGTGATTTGACGGGTAATACCATGTGGCATTCAAAGTAAATAAGGAGTGATATGTTAAAGATACATTGTGGCCTCAAGCCTCAGCAATTGGGAAATGACAGAAATCGGGCCGGCAACATGGCTAAGTGGGCCGCACCCAATTAGGGTATATTGTCACCATCTAGAGAATATTCATATTTGTTACTTCTTTCGCTTCTGTATCCCCCTGGAAAGGTTAGGTTGGTATACCAACCGTAAGGTGATAATATATTCAGAACATTCAAGGAAACGAATGGTTGGTCATGTGTGGCTGAGTTACAAGATATTCCTGTTGAACTCCAGTGTATCGCTTCTAAAGTACACCGATCGGAGGGTGGATCTATACCTTGTCATAGTTGGAATCCATTCCCCAATAAGAGCCTGTGGTTTTGATTGTATCTTATATATGTAGAACGTGAGATGAAAGCGTTTATGCTAGATTTCTATTTACTTGATCGAGACATTATTATAATATCAGACAAATATCGATTTAGAAAAATATTTGGGTTATCGTAAGGTAAAAACCATCCGTGTTTATGTGTGGATCAGTCTTACGATTATCTTTTGGTTCAGAAGGATATTTGAAAGTTAAATCAAATGATTTGAGTTTACTCACACCAGTCACATGACTGACCCAGAGTTTATTTTGTTTTGTTTTCCCTAAACTCTTGGGTGCCCAATTTTGTACGGGCAGTCAAGTAGTCGGGATTTTGCAGATAATTGAAGAGCTAGAGCAGAAGGCTTCAGGATTATATAGCTATTGTTATTTCCGCTGTGTTGTAAGTGTTATACTCTAATAATGGTACTATATACATGTACTGATTTTATTCCAAAGATATGTTATCTATTATATGTTGTTCGTTTCGCTGTGAGATTCGTGTTTACCCTGATGTTGTATGTTCTTCTTCTTCTTCTTCTTCTTCTTCTATTCTAAGTTTCTATCTTATCTATTCTCACCCTCTAATTTCTTTCATGGACTATCTGGTATTTCCAATGCTTGAATAGTCGACATTGAGTATATGTCAGTTACTCAGGATCGCAAAAACCCGGTTCGTTACAGTTGGTATCAGAGCTAAAGGTTAAGTAATTACCTTGGCTCTGTGGCATGACTCAGTAGAGGTGGGGCTATTAATACCCTAGATTGAGTTGAGTGTATATATATGAGCGTGTATTTATTATTCAATATAAACTACTTTTTTATTGTGGAGATTTATTGGTTGAGTTGTTTATGAGTTCTGGTCGATCAGTTTGATCCACTATATCGGTAGGGGTTTATAAACAATCGAATACGATGAACTGACATGGTATGGTTTGAAAAGAGGGTAAATGAAATAATTTAACCCAAAATATATTTTGTTATAAAAGGAATCTATATATTGGAATTATTATAATATATAGGATGTGTTGGCTGTTATTATAATCAAATGAGATTGTAAATTGAAATGGTTATATAAATAACTAACCAGAATTCATATAAGTGTAATATATGAAATCAGATGAATTAAATTTGGAATTAAAATTTCAAAATCATGAAAAGTGGTTTTTAAATGGAATTGAATTAAGTATAAGAAAATTTTAAATTCCTGGGAGATTTCAAAAATGTTTTCCAAGCATTGGAAAGAGTATTTGGAAATAGATTTCAAAATGGAAGTGTTTAGAAATGGTTTTGAAAGCGTTATAGTATTGAACTCACTTCGATCCTGGAAAATAGATTCCGAAGATGAGTGCGCATCATCATTGGTGTTCGTTTTCAAGTTGTAAGTGACGGATTACTACCAAAGATTTTGTTTTGGAAATATTTTGCGAAAACAGGTTGTTTGATATTTGAATAAGATGTGTTGACTTTTGAAAAGCTAAGTTGTTTGAAAACTCCCAGGAAGAGATAATTTAAAACAAAAACAAATTAAACAGAAGTTTGTGAAACAAATTGAGATTTGAAATAAAGTCCATTAAGTGGAAAATGGAATCAGAAAATAATGATATCAAGTAAGTGTATTGGATTGATGAGTTAAGAATTTGGAATCGAGAATGAAACTTGAGTTGAAATGAGATCTGGTTTGAATACAAGCGAATGAATTGATTGGAGTTGACTGAGATGACATTGGTATATGCAGAATTAGTAACACATGGAAAGGATATATTGACATGCCCAACAAAAAGGTACTAGATTATATTATTTATGCGTATGAGATTTTTGAGTCGATGGGCAAGCCGCTTGGCTGTTTGATTCTTCTTTTGGGTTGAAGAAGGCCTAGAGAGGCGAGTTGGAGTTTGAGCTATTGACCAGTACAAAGGAGGTGCTGGCGAAATTTTTTGAAATGTTAAGGTGTTAGAAAATTTCCAGGATTTTTGAAAATTTTCGTTAGTAGGAATGAATAAATATTTAATTGAAAGTAAATTGGTTTAGTTAAAACTGAAGTTAATAAATAAACAAATAATTTTTACCTAGTTATACGGGTCTGATTTTTACCTTAGCAATTTCGAGGACGAAATTATTTTGGGGGGGGAAGAATGTAATGTCCCGTATTTTTATCCTATGTGATACACTAAACTTTACATCTCAAACAAATATTTTTTTAAAACATGCTCAACAGCAAGGATCAACTTCAGTAAAAGAGTGGAATTTAACCCAAAGTCATTGTTTAACCATAGCCTGAAAATGGGTTTAAAATATCTTATTTGATATTAATAGATGTTACAGCAAGTGCGAAGAATACGTACATTAACACATGCTCCTACACAAAAGGATTTTCGGGCATAAATCCTTTAAATATTTGGTTCAAACAAGTGTGGCCGTTCAACAAAGGATACCTTCAAGCCTAAGTTTCAGATATTATTTATATTAATATAAAACCCTCTATATATAACATCCCTCCTTATAACACCCTGCATTTTTAATATAATTAAAAATGTGTATATATATATATATATATATGCATAGATAGGTAAATAATGGTGATGTACAATGAGAATTAATTTATGCATGGAAAAAAATTAATTCAATAATAGTGTGTGTAACGGAAAAGATAATAAAATAAGGATACTTAAGTTAATTTTCTGCAATTTAGTAAAACGGACATCCCCATTGTGTTCATCTCGAAATTCTACTTGGAATAGAGTCCAAGTTTACGTAAATTGGACTCCGTATGAATGAGTTATGGCCTTTAGAAGATTCAACTAAATATCAAAACAGTTCGAAATTCGACCCAGGCAGCTAGGTGGGAAATTTCCCGCCATCAAATAGGCAGGTCGACCTGGGGGTCAGTTCGACTAGGGGGTCAACTTGGGGGTCGACCTACCCCTAGGGAGGTCGGCCTGGGGGTCGACCTACCCCCTAGATCGGGGCAGTTTCGTCCCTGTGACGTGTTTTAATGTGCTGTACGAATCTAATGGCTTCTAGGTCAATCTAAGGGGTCTAAAACACTCTCTACACCTATAAATACATAGCAAGACCTAACCCTAATTCATAACAATTCCTCAAGACGCCTCCGTGCTGCTGAACTCTCAATTCTCTTAGCCACCGCCTCTAAAATCTAAATCAAAATAGAAATTCTTCATCAACAATTCAAGCTCTTCACGAATAATCAAAAAAGAAAATTAAATCATCGTCCTACATCAACAACAAATCATTTATTTCTCCAATCCAGCCAATGTGAGTGGATTTGAAATATATTTGTTGTATAATATTGCTTCTATCGTTTACCATTCCCCATAATGAATATGATGATTATTTAATAAGATTAGTTATTTTATTTATGCCTACATTTGAGTTCTCTCCTTTTTTATTCTTTCCCCTTTTTATTTTTAAGGCTAGGTTATCTCGAGCCTACGTCTACCATGGATTTATGCGTTTTAATGGGAACGAGAAATTAGACAAAGGGAAAAAGGGTTGGTTTGGGCATAATATGGGGATTGGATGGTTTTGTATAGAATTATAGACATAATTATACTATAATGTTGAATTTATGTAAGTTTGACATAATTGTAATTGGATATGGAATTGGTATAATTTAATATTAACAACATGTAATTGGATAACACGGATTGGTGAAATTTATTTGTGACTTGAAAAATAAGCCTAGAGGGTGAATTAGATTATATGTATGAACATGGGAATGTTGGGGTATATATATTGGGAAAATATTGATTATATGAAATTGGGTATAACTGGATAATGGAAATTGGCATGTTTGGGTATGAATGACATGGAATTGGTGAATTTGGCTATGATTGGATAATTTGGGTAATATGAAATTTAGCTAACTATTATGTAATTGGTGTAGTTAATGACAAATTGGAAATAGGCATAAAATAAAATAATGAATTCTAATTAAGTTAAATTTGGAACACATGACATGAATTTGGGGATTGGGTGAAAGACGATTGTTAATGAACACCTATGACACGAGGTTTGGTGCATTTGTGGTGTAAGACTGCCCGGAACCGCCTGGTAAATCCAGCAACCACAAGCAGACATCTAATGTGAGAGGTCAACGGTAAGAACTAGAGGCGTAACGGTTTATGACACGAGGTTAGGCGCGTTGTAGTATAAGTATGCCCGGAACCGCCCGGCAAATCCAGCAGCCACGAACAGACGTTTAATGTGAGACGTCATACATTGTTAGGCATAATAAATAAATTAAGAAATACTAACCATAATAAGACATGTGGGTGACATGGGTATGGTTAGAGGGTTAAGTGGGTGAAATAAATGACATGTAAAGCTTGACTAATGAGGACTTAACCGTTGTAAGACATGTGATGTAAAACATGACTAAGGTAGACTTAGACATGTGTAAGACATGGAAACTATAATAAAGGGGGTTAAGTGAGAAACGGGTGGCATGTAAAACAAAAATTTAGATATGCTTAACCAAATGGAACCCGTAACGGTATCATAAATTAATTGAATTGGGTAGAGTTTAAGTAACGGGTTAAGTAAATGGAAGGGTTAAGTCAAATCTAAAATTAATGACAAGAAATGGGGAATGATAAATAAACTATTATGAATAAACTTGAATAAGGCAAGAAAGGATAATAGGTGGAAATTATAACTTATGGGACAAGATAAGTTATAGGAAACGATAAGGAATATGAGATAACTTATATGTAAAGATATACTTAAATTAAGTGGTTTGGGAAGGAGAAATGTGAAATTAAAAATGATATAAGTTATATGAATGGAAAATAAGCAAATTAGAATCATATATGTTGGTTGGGTTGAGTAATTCTCCGGGTGCCAGTCTGATGTTGATTTCGGTCTTCGGGGCTGGTGTTTAGGGGGTTATTCTCCTAATTGGTATATATGTGGGATAAGGCATACTTAACTATGAATTAAGTATAACATGTTGTTGTAACCCTAAAACGGAATAATTTATGAAATTGGAAAATAACATGTTGTGGGCTTATTAGTGGTTAAGTATAAATTGAGTTAATAAGCAAGGGTAACTTGGTAAATACAAAAAAGGAAGCTAATGTGAATAACCAAGTTAAATGAGAAAATTGATAAGGTGGCACAAGCGTGTAATTAATGATTAGACGTAAGGTCTAATGACAGATAAAACTAAGGCGCTTGAAGCAGTCCGTACGTTATAGGATGAATAGCCCAACGAGGTAGATCATCACGGTGTCATAAGGCATGAGGGGAGCGCACGTTCATTATTCTGGCGGCTCCAAAGAACTGGAAGGGGAGGCAGGCGGCTTCCTGAGACGATAAAGGTGCTCCTGTTAGTCCTCCGTGGTGGTTTGGCTTCGGGCTAGGATTACAGAGGTTGGGTCTGCGCGGAACTACCAGGTGGGTGGGCCTTGGCTGCATAAGTAGGGGACAGTCAGAATATTGTACGCGGTGGCATTAAGGGTGGTTCGGCGGTTGCCTCAGGCGGAGGTGGAGGATCAAGACCAAACGATAGCAATATCGTCGGACGCCTGTCACCAGCAGCCTAAGGAATGCGAAAGGACAAGAGCTACCCCCTAGAGATCGTTAACCTTTGCTATCAAGGGACGGGTGCGGGGAGACCCCACATGGATGTTTAGATTGTTTGCTTGTTAGGGGTGGTCGCTTAGCTCGTGTGGTCTTTACTAGTTGAGGGAGGGGCTGAGGTGGGGCCATAGCCACCACAGAAAAAACTAGACCCGAGGGATATCTGTACATTGGACACTCTTCGAGGTGGGCCCGTACAGATATAGAAAAGCTCCCGACCGAGTTTCGTGTTTCTGGTGTAGCCATGCCACGGAACTCACTTGCACAAGTAGAGGTTATGTGCAGTAGAAACATCGAGTACGATTGATGATACGTACGTGGGAAAGTCTAGGTACAACCATGTCTGCTCTGGGTGGTGTATCGTAGACTAGAGGGCGTTATTCGATGATGGAACCAAATTCGATTGAATAGTTTGAGCATAGCAGTCAGTATGCTTACGTAGCACAGCGATAGTGGTTCTATGCGGATGTAGCATTGTACGTTACTATGGCATAGGATAAGGGACTGTGCATACTACTGTGGTGATACCGAGGAGACCGTGCGAGTGGGGTACCACGGGGTGTACCTCAGTTTGGGTGTAGCAACATATACATTGTATTAGGTTAATCTACTAGGGGGTAGATGGGTGCGATGTGTGTGTGAAAGTGTGACGACCGCCCATAACCCCCTACTAAACAAGAGGAATAATGCGCTGAAAGGCGTGCCAGGCTGCTATGGACGATCATCATAGTAAGTGAACACATCGAAACCTGTCGTAGAACTCACTGCGCAAGGATAAAATATAATAGAACATATACAACAGGTGATAGTAATGAGGTATCATATAACAAACTTTTGAAACTCTTTCAACATCCAGAAAGATTATCCAACTGATATCCAAGTTTGTACATAAGGCCTCACTACAACTCTCAAGCAACTTAAACAGCGGAAACAGAAATACTAGATAGAATAAAACTGGTACGCTAGCCTCCTGCTCGTCATCGCTCAGCTTCCTCGTATCACTAAACTCCATTACCTGTAACCTGCTACTTAGTCTGCCCATCCACAACCGGATGAACAGCCCAAGGTAATAAGAGGAGACATAAAACCTTGAGTCAGACAATAGTCTTAGTGAGCGATAATACAGCTAACAAACTTCAACAAGAAAGCATATGAGAATGGGTAAATGAACAACTTATCTACCCACATCACCAGAGAAGAACTCAACCTTATCTTCCCCACATCGGACAGTGATAGCCTTTACACCAAGCATTTCAACCATTCATCCATAGAAACCAGAACACCCATTCAATCATAGAGAACACACATAACATCCAGATTATATAAGTCTCACACAGACAACCCTAATCGAGTTCAACATTCCTCAAGTACCCTCGCCAGAGGCCTAAACCAATATCACTTAAGCACTCAAAGAACATCTCCCTCGACTTTGGATAATCTATGTGAGATAGTACAAATAGAACAAATAATCATCCATAACCGACTCTGGCTATCACCGCCAATCCTGCTACGAAATCATCATTATCGTATGACGGCCAACCTTGCCATATGTCAAGGGCTAATGATAACCCCGGTTCTAGCATGAACTCCATATGCCCTACCTTGGTAATGTCCAACCTTGACACTAGGCCTTTTCCCAACCAGAAAGACCCAGGGTACTCGACCAACAACCGGTCTTTTGGGCTTTTCAACGATACCCATCGTACCCCTGCTTTGAGCCTGCTAGAACTTACGACAACGATGACTTCTCGGCCTTCACATCTCTAATCGTCCAACCTTGACGATGTTTCATAGCTCAAGCAACCTTCTCGAGCAGCCATTATCCACCAACTCACGACCTTTGAGTTGTCTCCGCATTCGTTGTTCCACCTTGATCAACGAACACATTCATCACTTCGAGTCTTCCTACTTGAATCACCTCGAAGTCACGCCATCACCGAACCAAAACACATCACTGCGCTGCGGCTAGGGTTCGGGGGGTTGCCTCGAAAAATATTTTTTTCAGACCTTTTTGGTTCGTACCCGAGTCGTACCCGAAAACGTACTTTTTTAGAAAACGACCCTGCCAAAACCGACCAGAGCCTTGCTCCAGAATGACCAGCCAAAAACCGACTAGCCTTGCTCCAGAACGACCCGCCAAAAACCGACCAGCCTTGCTCCAGAACGACCCGCCTCCATGCAGCTTTGGATCGACTCGACCTCCTTGGGATCGACCAGCTTTGGATCGACCCCGTCAAGACCGACCAGATTTTGCTCCACCTGACCGACCAGCTCCTTCAGAGCGACCAGGATTTGCTTCCAGTAAAAACCAACCAGAATGCCACCATCTGAAACTGACCAGAATGCCACCATCTGAAACCGACCACAATGCCACCATCTGAAACCGACCAGAAACACTTCTGCTCCTTCTGGACCGACCAGCTTAAACCGACCAGCTCCCTGACTTGCTTCCCAAGCCATACTATGACCGACCACGTCATTCCAGACCGACCCGACCAAATCCAGGACGACCAGAAACCTGCACATCTCCAATTCGACTCCGATTTCGACCAAAACTTCGCCAAACGACGAAACCGACGAAACCAGCTTATCCAATTCATCCAAACGCAATCACAAACATGTTATGCAACCAACAATATCATCAATCTAACAATTTTCATCAAAACACATAAATTTCCCAAAACATGATAAGTGAATCATGTGAACATAAAAACGGATCTAACTTGCATAATCTTGAGAAAAATCATAAAATTAACCATTTAAATTATCTAGATCAGTTCCTAAGGTGATTCATATATAAAATGGACTTAGCATGGTGTGGATCTAAGGAAAATAACATGGAAATGATGAAATTAACAACGTAAGACCCATATACTTGCATGCATCCGAATGAGAGATGTAAATCACTCACCAATTATCCAAATCTAAGCAAAAGCAATGAAAACGCAATCCGGACAGCAAACACTTCGAATCAATCTCTTCAATCCGATGAATTCTCCCTTGAGACGATGTAGATCTAGCCTCTTATGGTGTAGATCTTCGATTTCCCTCCTTGGATTTTCGAATTTTAATGGTGGAAAGATGTTAGAGGAAGAAGGAGATCAAAGCCTCCCCATAAGAGAATGGAAAATGCCAACCTTTCTCCATACCCCTTACCCCCTATTTATAGTCTCCACCCACCCTCTAATGAGCCTTCTCCAAATCAGCCCATTAGCCTTCCAAAACCTGAACAGCCAACTGAAAAACCTTAAAACAGCGATTTCTCCCAAACTGCTGAACCAAATCCTTAATGTAACCACTTTACGGAAAGGGAATCATCAATTCCTTTCCAATGGCACAAGTGTCACTCTCTGATTCGACCTGAGTCAAAAGTTATGCCCAGTACAAGACTGACAGGGGCAAAATGGTCACAAACAAAATCGGTAAAAATTATGGACATGTCACACATCCCCATAAGCAACATATCAAAAGACGAGAATGATCCAACCCTCAAGGAATAAAATAAAAATATTTTACGATCTTCCGATACGTAAAATGCGGACTGTTACATTCTCCCTCCCTTAAGAATTTCGTCCCCGAAATTCCAAGCAAACACAAGCAACCACAGCAATTCTGCATGCCTACCATCCATGAGAAGCCAATTCTATCATCCAAACTAGCAACCATCAAGCCATGCATCCATAGCCTTATCCTGGCACGCGGAATTCTACCACACAACAACAAGATACAACGTCACAACGAAGATACGATATCAAAGGGTCCTACCGACGAAGAGTTCTGGATGAGTCGCCCTCATGCTCTCTTCCGTCTCCCATGTACAATCGTCGCCATCTTCACTATATTGTACCTTGACTAGCTTAACCATCTTCCTCCTAAGCTGTTTCGTATCATTTCCCACAACACGAAGTGGCCTACGAGGTTTCGCAACTGCGGTCTCGACTTCTAAATCTTCATACTGTTCTGGAGATACCACCACATTCGAGTCATGCAAAAACTTCCGTAGAAACGACACATGGAAAACAATATGCATACTCGACATCTTCTCGGGTAACTCCAACCTATATGCGAGCTTTCCTATTCGCTCGACTATCGAAAATGGTCCAACAAACCTAGGAGCCAACTTCCCTTTACTTCCGAATCGAACCATATGCTTTAACAGTGAAATCTTCACAAAAACCATATCACCTACGTCGAATTCTAAATCCTTACGACGCTTATCGGCGTAACTCTTTTGATGATCTTGGGCTGCTTTCATTCGTTGCTGAACAATTTTGATATAACCCGAGGTTTCTCTAATCATCTCGGGCCCAAGTACCAACTTATCTCCAGTTTCTAACCAACAAGCTGGAGAATTGCACGGCCTTCCATACAACGCCTCGTATGGTGCCATCCCAATACTCGACTGGTAGCTATTATTATACGCAAACTCAACCAGATGCAGATGGTCTTCCCATGATCCTCCGAAGTCTACCACACAAGCCCTCAGGAGATCTTCTAAAACTCGGTTGACTCTCTTGGTCTGACCATCAGTTTGGGGATGATATGGCGTACTTAAGCACAATTCGGTTCCCAAAGCTTCTTGCAAGCTTTTCGAAAATCCACTCGTGAACAATGGATCCCGGTCACTTACTATACTCTTTGGGACACCATGGAATCGAACTATCCATTTCACATAAAGCTCAGCCAATTTTGACGCTGTCCTAGTCGTCTTGACAAGAATAAATCTCGCACTTTTGGTCAAACGATCCACAATGACCCAAATCCCTTCATTCCCTGCCCTAGTTCTAGGTAGTCCATCGATAAAATCCATTGATATCTGCTCCCACTTCCACGTAGAAACCTCTAATGGCTGAAGTAAACCACTCGGCTTCTTCTGTTCAGCTTTCACTAACTGACAGTTCATACACATGGAAATGAATTTTCCAATATCTCTTTTCATCCCTTCCCAGTAGTAGACTCGCTTCATGTCCTGATACATTTTATTACCACTGGGATGAATCGTTAGCTTCGAGTGATGACATTCTCTCAGAACCTCATCCCTCAATCCGTCGACATCAGGAACAACTAACCGTCCTTGCTTTCGAAGCCAGCCTTCTCGGTCGACCTCGAACTCCTTATCCTCTGGTTTCAGTTTCTGAATGGATTCGACAAGCTTCGCATCTTTCTTTTGGCCCTCGCCAATCCTTTCGATAAGAGTAGGCCTTATCGACAAGCTTGCCAATATTTCAGGTTCCAACTCACACCTTGGCCTGAAATCGAACCTTGCCAAATACTCGAGGCCCTTCCATTCCGAAAACATTGCTCCCAAACATGCGTGTCTTCGACTCAATGCATCTGCAACTGCATTGCCTTTGCCAGGAGTATAGGCTATCCCAAAATCATACGATGCCAGAAACTCTAACCATCGTTGCTGCCGAAGATTTAAATCCTTTTGGGAGAAAAGATACTTCAACAACTTGTGATCCGTAAACAACTCGAATCGTACTCCCAACAGGTAATGTCTCCACATCTTTAGAGCAAACACAATCGCTGCCAACTCCAAATCATGAGTTGGGTAGTTTCTCTCATGTGGCTTTAGCTGTCGACTTGCGTAAGCCACTACTTTATCCTTCTGCATTAGCACTGCTCCAAGTCCAGTACCACATGCATCAGTATATACCACCATCTCTTCATTCCCACTTGGAATGGTCAACACAGGTGCACTCGTCAATCTCTCCTTCAAGATTTTGAACGCTTGTTCACACTTCGCATCCCATGCGAACACTTGGTTCTTCTTCGTCAATACTGTTAATGGTGCAGCCAACTTAGAGAAATCCTTGATAAACCTTCGGTAATAACCAGCCAATCCAAGGAAACTCCGAACATCTGTTGCATTCTTAGGTCTATCCCAGTCCT
Source organism: Allium sativum (assembly GCA_030737875.1). NCBI lineage: Eukaryota > Viridiplantae > Streptophyta > Magnoliopsida > Asparagales > Amaryllidaceae > Allium > Allium sativum. Next base: position 321,879,231 of record CM060926.1, read on the forward strand.
GGATTGTTGCAACTTTAGCCGGGTCAACCGCTATACCTTTTCCAGAAGCAACATGACCTAAGAACCTCACTTCATCCTTCCAGAAGTGACACTTTGAGAACTTAGCTTTAAGCTGATGCTTTCGCAAGATCTCTAACACAACTCTCAAGTGCGTCTTATGTTCTTCCACATTTCTGGAGTAAACCAGTATATCATCCACGAACACAAGCACGAACTTATTCAACTGATCTCTGAACACTCTATTCATAAGATCCACAAAATACGTTGGCGCGTTAGTTAACCCGAATGGCATCACCAACCACACGAAAAATCCGGACGGTGTCCTAAAAGCAGTCTTTGGCACACTATCCTTAGCTACTCTCAACTGGTGAAATCCCGTTGCTAAATCCATCTGAGAAAACACTTTGGCTTCGTGAAGCTGATCGAACAAGTCATCAATCCTTGGCAACGGATACTTGTTCTTCTTAGTCACCTTGTTCAGCTCACGATAGTCCACACACAACCTTAACGAGCCATCTGCTTTAGTTGCAAACACGAATGGTGCACCCCACTCGGAAACACTCCTCCGAATGAAACCTTTTCCCAAAAGGTCACGAACTTGCACCTCTAACTCTCGCTGTTCTCTAGGCGCCATCCGCCTAAGGGGCATAACAATTGGTCTAGCACCTTCGACCAAATCGATCCTAAACTCGATCTCATGATGCGGCAACCCTTTGACCTCGTCAAAGACATCAACATACTCGTTAGCGATCAGCACTGATGACAGGTCTTCCTGTGGAATCCCAAGCGAATATAGATAACTCACGAAGACCCCGTCTTCACGCTTACATCTAATCAACACCTTTCGCCCTTCCATATCCCCGACCCTCACCTCTAGCTTCTCGCAATTCACCCTTGCCGCATACTTCTTGAGCCAATCCATGCCCAAGATGATCCCATACCCAGCGAAGTTAAGAACAAAGCAATCACACATAAAAGAGCAACCATGACTCGATAATACTAGACCACGGCAAATCATGCACAAACTGGACGAACCCCCAACTGGATTAGTCACGATCAATGGTCTATCACAAATCTCGGGTTCCAAAGCCAAGCGACACACAAGCTCATTGCAGATGAATGAATGTGATGCTCCAGTATCTAACAACACTCGAACTGAAACACCGTTAACGGAAAAAGTACCTTGCACCACAACACCCTTTCCCTTCTCCTCTGCAGTAGGAGCTCTTGAAGAAGATGGCACGGCTTCCAAAGCATATGCCTTCACAATCTGCTTGCCCTTAGCTGATTCTGGACAATCTTTCTTCTCATGCCCAGGCTTTCCACACTTGAAGCACTTCTTCTCAGCTTTGGGATTCTTGCACTCATTTGAATAATGACCCTTCTGTTGGCAGTTAAAGCAAAGCACCTCACTCTTGGGTTTCTTTTGTCCATCCTTTCCTTTCTGTTGTTGCTGCTTCCTCTTTTTATTATTACCACCCTGCTGTGGTTTCTGAACCTCCTTGGTTGCAGCAACAACATTTGCTTCCTTGGGAAACAAGCTCTCATGACGAATAGCCTTTTCCACAATCTTTTCAAATGAATCATCAAGGTGGTCCACAAGCGGCTTTCCAATATGAGCATCCAAACCCAAGACAAACTTCTCGTTCTTCTGATAGGGTGTATCAATGTATGAACGAGCATATCTAGACAAAGCCTCAAAATCAGAAATGTAGTCAAGAACTGATCTGCCATTCTGCTTCAACTCTACGAACTTCATGAAGAGAACGGACTTTTGAGCAGTGGAGATAAACTTTGCTTCAAACTTAGCTTGGAATTGCTCCCATGAAATCTCCTCTTCCGGAGTCTCGAGTATAACAGAATTCCACCATTCCATGGCCCTGCTCTGCAGCTGCCTTGATGCAAGCTTTCTCTTCATTGCATCCTCAATACCCAAGTCTCCAAAGATTCGAACACATGAATCCATCCGCCTCTGAACCTCTTCAGCTGGCTCAGTTCCCTTGAATGGTTTCCCTCCTAGAGATGTAAAGTCCTTGCACATCTTTGCAAAATCTACCCTAGGAACTCGCACACCTACATCTACCGTAGCCGCCACTGGAGCGGGTACCCTTCGCATAATTGCTTCTGCCATGGCTTCAAACATGGTCGGGTAATCTGGTTCACCACCATTTCCCCCTCCAGTATTAGCTCCCCTAGCAGCGTGTCTTGATGGTCGTCTACTCATTCTAAATCTGCAATTTAGAATAATTAGCCACTTCCAAGAAAACTGCTAAAGAGATACAACCGCTACTACTATATATACTAATATATATATATAGTAAACATCCAACTGAAATCTACAAATACGTCTCTCATACGTAATTACGTCTTCGACCTTTGGCCAAAATCGTTGACCAGAGCTCTGATACCAAATGTGACGACCGCCCATAACCCCCGTACTAAACAAGAGGAATAATGCGCTGAAAGGCGTGCCAGGCTGCTATGGACGATCATCATAGTAAGTGAACACATCGAAACCTGTCGTAGAACTCACAGCGCAAGGATAAAATATAATAGAACATATACAACAGGTGATAGTAATGAGGTATCATATAACAAACTTTTGAAACTCTTTCAACATCCAGAAAGATTATCCAACTGATATCCAAGTTTGTACATAAGGCCTCACTACAACTCTCAAGCAACTTAAACAGCGGAAACAGAAATACTAGATAGAATAAAACTGGCACGCTAGCCTCCTGCTCGTCATCGCTCAGCTTCCTCGTATCACTGAGCTCCATTACCTGTAACCTGCTACTTAGTCTGCCCATCCACAACCGGATGAACAACCCAAGGTAATAAGAGGAGACAAAACCTTGAGTCAGACAATAGTCTTAGTGAGCGATAATACAGCAAACAAACTTCAACAAGAAAGCATATGAGAATGGGTAAATGAACAACTTATCTACCCACATCACCAGAGAAGAACTCAACCTTATCTTCCCCACATCGGACAGTGATAGCCTTTACACCAAGCATTTCAACCATTCATCCATAGAAACCAGAACACCCATTCAATCATAGAGAACACACATAACATCCAGATTATATAAGTCTCACACAGACAACCCTAATCGAGTTCAACATTCCTCAAGTACCCTCGCCAGAGGCCTAAACCAATATCACTTAAGCACTCAAAGAACATCTCCCTCGACTTTGGATAATCTATGTGAGATAGTACAAACAGAACAAACAATCATCCATAACCGACTCTGGCAATCACCGCCAATCCTGCTTCGAAATCATCATTATCGTATGACGGCCAACCTTGCCATATGTCAAGGGCTAATGATAACCCAAGTTCTAGCATGAACTCCATATGCCCAACCTTGGCAATGTCCAACCTTGACACTAGGTGTAGTGACCCGAAAATCCGGTCCAATTTGAGCTGACCAAATAACACAAGTCCAACCCCAAATTGCACTGGAAATTCAAAAAACTAATAGAAAGACGATAGAGGGTGAGGATAGATAAGGTAGAACTAATAGAATAGAAGAAGAAGAAGAAGAACATCATCATCAGAGTAAACACGAATCTCACAGCGGAACGAATAAAATATAACATAACTTTTGAAATACAAACAGTTATATATACAATAGCACTTATCAGAGTACAGCACTTGCAACAACAGCGGAAATAATAATAGCTATAGAATCCTGAAGCCTCCTGCTCCAAGCTCTCCATGTGTATCTGTAAAATCCCGACTACTTGACTGCCCGTACAAATTTAGGCACCCAAGAGTTTGGGGAAAACAACAAAGTAAACTCCGGGTCAGTCATGGGACTGGTGTGAATAAAACTCCAAACACTTAGTTTAAATAAAGGATATATCATAAGACCACGCCGTGAAAACGGAACGGGTTTTCCCTTATGAAAATCCAAACAACTTTGTAAAGCAATATCATTGTGATATTATAATAATGTCTAAGTACAAATAGATATCAATCTAGCAGGAACGCTTTCATCTCACGTTCTACTATATAGTATACAATCAAAACCGCAAGCACGTATTGGGTAATGGATTTCCAACTATGACAAGGTATGGGACCACCTTCCGATCAGTGTACTCTAGGAACGATACACTGGAGTTCAACAAGAACATCTTGTAACTCAGCCACACATGACCGACCACTCATTTCGCTTGAGTGTATCGAATGTACATCACCAACGGTTGGGATCAGCAACCGTTTCCCATATATATGTGGGACAGCATTGATAGATTAAAAGAAGCAAATGAATATTCTCTAGATAGGTGATTATACACCCTACTTCGGTGCGACCGACTTAGCCATGCTGCCTGCCCGATTTTCGTCATTTCCTGGTTGTTGAGGCTAGAAGCTACGCTCTTCCTTTCATTGATAGCACAATTACTTTGAATGCCACATTATCAGATCCATTAATCATTTAGTTGGATTTGCACAAATACATTCTGGATATTATGCAAAGGGAATAAATCCGTTGCCACCATATATATTTGTACAGTCCAACTCAATAGATCATTGGAAATACTTTGTCAGACATTTGTCCATTTACGTTCGTTCTGGGACTGAACGAAACCGAAGGCACTATTCCGTACATCCATCTTAGGCACTGTTATCTAAGACTTATACAATGGCCCTTGCACTTTACTCCGTCTTCAATTATATTCGACATACTTAGTATGCAACGCTTTTGTCAATACGGAGTGGTTCTTTGGATATTAGTCCAACCGGTCTCTCCGTATTAACAACGGAAAATGGTCAAAACTTCAATAGTCTGTGATTTAACTATCGAATAAAAAAACAAGTGTTTCAATAGTATGTGACTTAACTATCGAATGAGAACATGTCCGTGTGCAATCAACGATCTTAATTCCAAACGAAATTATTGATCCAATCATCAAACATACATCTATATATATGTGTATATATATATATATTCATATCTCCTTATTTTCTAAGTTTAGAAAACGTATTTGATTTATATTTGGAAAACGTTTCCAAAACTCCTTTATATGGATTTCAACTAACGCTGTATAAAACATCGTGACGACCCCTTAATACATAAGTCGTTTATTACTTAACAGTATCTCTACTTAACCTTTGTTATCGAACTCCAACTATTCTTATTCAATTTCGAAGTAAATCAAGCTTGGTATAAGTACCTCTCAGACCTTAATTAAACAACGTCCTTAACATTGTAACAGATACAGCTCATCGTTTGCTTTTCCTACAATCATTTGCTTACGCAAATTACCGGATTCTAATTACGAATCCACTTCTAAATGACGACACTTGATTTTTAATCATAACGTTATAATTCCTGCTACTGAAATATCTAACTTAATACTTAAGACTTTTATTCCAAAATTTGAATACCTAACTTGATTTAAGACCGGAAAGTACATAGCACTTTCCCCGAATTCGATATAATCAAATTCAACGTATACTTATCTTCCGAGTAAATCTTTATTTGATTAACACTCCTTTTAATAACTATGGCTCGCATCGAATAAACTAGATTCGATTATCTCCTTTCGAATAAACTATATAAGATTATTTCACCTCGAATAAACTATATTCGATTTAACTCTAATTAGATTAGCTCTAATTAGATTTTACTCAAATTCTACTAACTAAATACTTGATTAACCCTACTCGTTTAACTCTTATCCGTTTAACTCGTATTCGAATAACTAATATTCGATTAACCCTTATTGATTTCTAACCTTCGACTAACTAATAGTCGATTAACTCCTTTTAACTTACTAACCTCTCGACTAACTAATAGTCGATTAACCCCTTTTTAGTTTACTAACTCTCGACTAACTAATAGTCGATCAACTCCTTTGTTCGAATAAACTATATTCGATTAACTTAACTCGATAAATCTTACTCGATTACTTAACTTGATTATCTTAACTCGATAACTTAACTTTAATTATCTTAACCCGATAACATAACTTTAATCGATTATCTTACTCTAATCGATTAACTTTATTTGATCAACTCTAATCAAATAACTAATATTCGATTAACTCAGTTTAATTAACTCTTATCGATTAACTCTGTTTAATCAACTCCTTCGAATAACTAATATTCGATTAACTCTAGTTTCCACTAACTCTAGTTCGATTAATCCTATTCGATTAACCCTATTCGATTTACCTATCGATTTACTCTTTCTCGAATAACTAATATTCGATTATCTCCTTTTAATAACCATGTCTTTTTTAACTTTATTTCGAATAACTTAGTATTCGGTTTAACACCATTCGCTTGACTCTAGATCGCAGCGATCACAATGGTTACGCCTGATTCCCTCAGGAAACATCCGACCGCCGTAGGCTATCTACAGCCCTGCGAATTACGCTAGCAGTCGTGCTCTGTGGAAACTAATTTGGATTAACTCCAATTTATTAACTCTAATTGAATAACTAACATTCAATTAACTTTAATTCGATTAACAAATCCTTTATTAACCCTTATTTGTTTAACTCTTATTCGAATAACTAATTCGAATAATTCTTATGCGTTTGACTCTATTCGAATAACTAATTCGAATAACTCTAAGTGTTTAACTTTATTCGAATAACTAATTCGAATAACTTTACTAACTTGGTTCGACTAACCATATTCGATTTACTCGACTAACTGGTTCGATTAACTTGACTCGACTAACTGGTTCGATCAACTTGAATCGACTAACTGGTTCGATCAACTTGACTCGACTAACTGGTTCGATCAACTTATATTCGACTAACTGTAATTGATATTTATTTTCTAATTAAATATTCCCTTTTATAAAACTCTAATCGTTTTATAACTAATTTCCTTTTTATAACGTTTTATCTTCCGTTACAACTATTTCCTTTTTTATAACGTTTATTTACCGTTACAAATATTTCCTATTTATAACTTCTATTTACCCTTACAAATATTTCCTATTTATAACTTTTATTTACCGTTACAAATATTTCCTATTTATAACTTCTATTTATTTTCTAAATAAATGTTCATTTTACAATTCCATTTATTTTCTAAATAAATGTTCTCCTTTATAATATCATACGATTTTATAAATGCTTTATTTTCAAATTATTTCCTTTTATAAAATCGGTTGATTTTATAAAATTCCTTTATTTCAATATACATTGAAATATTCCTTTTTACATTTCAGGGTTTCTTATGATATTTAAAATATCAAACAACAATGATCAATATCATTTTAACATACATAATCCACAACAGATTATACATCACATCATATATCACAATTTGAAAACAGTAAAATAATTGTTGAGGAATCCAGTCGGATTCCTCCAACCTGTCTCCCTGCATCCACAGATGTTACACAGTATAATATACATCAATTTCATTCTAACATGAAATATACTGATATAGAATCAAATATTGATTGTCGATTTTTATCTATAACTAGATCAACGTTTTCAATCAATTCTGTTTTAACAGTCCAGTTTAACAAGCAATATACAACAATCAAAATAAAGCACAATTTATAAAAATATAAATTGTACAGAGCTAGTGAGTTTTACTCACATTGTCGTCTTAACCGTTAAATACGATTTACGTCCGTTGATTATACCCGGCACTTTAATTCTGACATCTCGACTTCTTGGTGTTTGCTCATCCATTTCTTCTCACCATTTTACAGTCCATGTTTTTGCTTTTCTGTTCCAGTATGTATTCGAGTGGCCCCTTTTCTCAAATTTTCTTTTTACAAGCTTTTGGGCCTCGCCCCTGCCATTCAGCCCAACAACGATCTGCACCCGTCAACAGCCCTTCTTCTCCTCTGCTCAAGGAAATACACATCCCAGATTTCACCCACGCAAAACAATGATGTCCTGTTCGAATTCCATAACTGCAATACAACTCTATCACCCAAACTCTTCCACGTTCACTTCCTCCTCCCTCCCAAACTGCTCGCAACACCCTACTGTCTCCTGAACGAAACATCCCTACTCCAAAGAAAAAAATGAACAGCGCTCCTCTGTTACATCTTGGACCGCCAGTAACCGGCCCACCCCATCACAACTTCATCATCATCGGACTTCCCCTACCAGCAACCAAAACCCGCGCCCTATCCCAACTCCACCAGCATGCTCCCCTCCTCACTCTCCATCCCTCCAGCATCACGATACCAACTCGCATGACTCCCCTTGTGTTGCGATACCCAACCCTGCTCCTCACGATACACAGCAGTATCAAAGAAATTCATCACAAAATCCCCAAAAAGACCCCACAATCAACGCTCCTCACCCTCATAAACATCAAACTAAACTCCAAACGCGGATTAAAGCCTCACGACTTCAAGGATAACAAACCCTAGAGCTCGCGGCTGAGAGACACCTGCGAACCAAAAGAGTTTCGAATCCTTCAACTGCTATCTCGAAACAAAAAGGAGGACCTAAGCATCACGAATCTATATATATTTGGATTTATTGATTTTGTTATGAATTATTATGATTTTCTGAAGATCGATTTTCGATTTTCCAGAGCATAAGAAAACGCGGCGGATAAAAAAATAGATCTGAGGAACTAATGAATTAGGTTTAGTTAAGTTTATTATATAGCTTTATTTAGGGTCCGTGTGCCATACCTGATTTTATCATTTGGCGGCACCATCGACAGAAACAAAAATACCATTGTGATCAGCGATGCCCCATGATCCCAAAAATATAATAATATACACTATTTGACTTATTCTGTGAAATCTCCTAAATTACTGATTTAGGGTGCATAATACTCCAAATAAAAAGTTGCTATTGTAATTAATTAAAAATTACGGTAAAATTCTAAAAATTAAATTATCGCTATTTCCCAAAAGAACCTTGTCTAAATTCAAACCCGATCTCTAGTTATATCGAATAAACCGTTACGGTCGATAAACGATTCTATAGCGACTATTCTAAAATTTGATTTGGCCATAAATCAAAATTTACACGACGAAATCCTAATTTTTCTCTTTCGCTAGAAAGATATATTCCACCAGCTCCACACGTTTCTTGTTTCACAGAAATCCGATTTAAAACGGACCCTGTATATCCAGTTGAAGTTCGAATCGCCAAATAGCGAACTGCAGCGCCATTTCGAGCTCGATTATAATTATATTATAAACTATACGTTCAACTGTCGTCGATTCAATATAATCGTTATTATATTTCAAATCGAAACTCCACCAAATCTCGTATGCTATTCAATTCACACGATATTGTGAATTTCACTATTTCCGACTATTTCGACATTATAATATATTCTATTATATTATAATTATTAATTAAATATTCAATATTATTTAATTCACGTTCTCGATATCGATAAATCGATATTTAATAATTAAATAAATTAATTATTCAACAGCTAAAATGCGGGTTACTACAATCTTCCCCCCTTAATAAAATTTCGTCCTCGAAATTGCTAAGCTAGGGGATGACCCTATCTTCTGGGTAAAAATTTATCTGTTTACCTCTTGTCTCCGGTTTCAACTGAACCAATTAATATCGACTAAAATATTAATTTATTCCGACTAACTAAATTTTCAAAAATTCTGAAAATTTTCTAACACCTTAACTTTTAGATTTTTTTTTTTTTTTGCCAGCACCTCCTTTGTACTGGTCAATATCTCAAACTCCAACTCGCCTCTCTGGGCCTTCTTTATCCCAAAAGAAAATCAAACAGCCAAGCGGCTTGCCAATTCGGCTCATAAATCTCATATCCATATATAATATAAACTGGTACCTTTTTGTCGGGAATATCAACTCTATCACTTCCATATGCTATCAACTCAGCATATACCAGTGTTATTTCCGTCAAATTCCAATCAGTTCATATCCTCAAATCCAAATCGAATTTCATTCGAACCCGAATATCAAATTTCAAATTCTTAACTCATCAACCCAATTCCCTAACAGATTATTCTCAAATCCAATTCAATTCTATTTAACTTGGTTTAAGTTAAATTTCAATTTATTTATTCAATTATAACATCTCAATCTATTTAACTTTATTAGTTAAATTTTAATTCCAGAACTTAAATTCCTGGTTTTATTTTCAAATCAATTTGAAATCATACTGCCAATTCAAAACCTTTGAATTTTCTAAACAACTTGTTTTCTCAAAACAATTCAAATCAAAATCTCTGGTAGTAATCCACCACTTAGAACTCGAAAATCACACCAATGATACTGCGCAGTCATCATCGGAATTATTTTCCAGCGACCCAAGTGATTTCAATACTATATCATTTTCAAAACCATTACTAAATACTTCCATTTTGAAAACATTTCAAAATCTCCCTGGAACTTAAAATTTCCTTATTTTAATTCCAAATCTGATTTAAATTCAAATTTAATTCATCTTATTTCATATACTTTACTTATATGATTCTGATTGGTTATATATAAACATTTCACTTTATAATCTCATTCGATTATAATTACAACCAATATATCAAATATATGATAATATATTACATATCCGTACTGTGTCGGTCCATCGTATTCAAGTATTTATTTACTCCTACCGATACAGTGGATCAAACTGATCGACCAGAATTCATAAACAACTCAGCCAATGAATCATCACAATATAAAACCATTATTATATCAAATACAAATACGCACTCGTATATATACACTCAAACTCAGTCTAGGATATTACTAATCCCATCTCTACTGAATTTTGCCACAGAGCCAAGGTAATAACTAAACCAATGCCCTGATACCAACTGTAGTGACCCGAAAATCCGGTCCAATTTGAGCTGACCAAATAACACAAGTCCAACCCCAAATTGCACTGGAAATTCAAGAAACTAATAGAAAGAAGATAGAGGGTGAGGATAGATAAGGTAGAACTAATAGAATAGAAGAAGAAGAAGAACATCATCAGAGTAAACACGAATCTCACAGCGGAACGAATAAAATATAACATAACTTTTGAAATACAAACAGTTATATATACAATAGCACTTATCAGAGTACAGCACTTACAACAACAGCGGAAATAATAATAGCTATAGAATCCTGAAGCCTCCTGCTCCAAGCTCTCCATGTGTATCTGTAAAATCCCGACTACTTGACTGCCCGTACAAATTTAGGCACCCAAGAGTTTGGGGAAAACAACAAAGTAAACTCCGGGTCAGTCATGGGACTGGTGTGAATAAAACTCCAAACACTTAGTTTAAATAAAGGATATATCATAAGACCACGCCGTGAAAACGAAACGGGTTTTCCCTTATGAAAATCCAAACAACTTTGTAAAGCAATATCATTGTGATATTATAATAATGTCTAAGTACAAATAGATATCAATCTAGCAGGAACGCTTTCATCTCACGTTCTACTATATAGTATACAATCAAAACCGCAAGCACGTATTGGGTAATGGATTTCCAACCATGACAAGGTATGGGACCACCTTCCGATCAGTGTACTCTAGGAACGATACACTGGAGTTCAACAAGAACATCTTGTAACTCAGCCACATATGACCGACCACTCATTTCGCTTGAGTGTATCGAATGTACATCACCAACGGTTGGGATCAGCAACCGTTTCCCATATATATGTGGGACAGCATTGATAGATTAAAAGAATCAAATGAATATTCTCTAGATAGGTGATTATACACCCTACTTCGGTGCGACCGACTTAGCCATGCCGCCTGCCCGATTTTTGTCATTTCCTGGTTGTTGAGGCTAGAAGCTACGCTCTTCCTTTCATTGATAGCACAATTACTTTGAATGCCACATTATCAGATCCATTAATCATTTAGTTGGATTTGCACAAATACATTCTGGATATTATGCAAAGGGAATAAATCCGTTGCCACCATATATATTTGTACAGTCCAACTCAATAGATCATTGGAAATACTTTGTCAGACATTCGTCCATTTACGTTCGTTCTGGGACTGAACGAAACCGAAGGCACTATTCCGTACATCCATCTTAGGCACTGTTATCTAAGACTTATACAATGGCCCTTGCACTTTACTCCGTCTTCAATTATATTCGACATACTTAGTATGCAACGCTTTTGTCAATACGGAGTGGTTCTTTGGATTTTAGTCCAACCGGTCTCTCCGTATTAACAACGGAAAATGGTCAAAACTTCGATAGTCTGTGATTTAACTATCGAATAAAAAAACAAGTGTTTCAATAGTATGTGACTTAACTATCGAATGAGAACATGTCCGTGTGCAATCAACGATCTTAATTCCAAACGAAATTATTGATCCAATCATCAAACATACATCTATATATATATGTATATATATATATATTCATATCTCCTTATTTTCTAAGTTTAGAAAACGTCTTTGATTTATATTTGGAAAACGTTTCCAAAACTCCTTTATATGGATTTCAACTAACGTTGTATAAAACATCGTGACGACCCCTTAATACATAAGTCGTTTATTACTTAACAGTATCTCTACTTAACCTTTGTTATCGAACTCCAACTATTCTTAGTCAATTTCGAAGTAAATCAAGTTGGGGTATAATTACCTCTCAGACCTTAATTGAATAACGTCCTTAACTTTGTAATAGATACAGCTCATCGTTTGCTTTTCCTACAATCATTTGCTTACGCAAATTACCGGATTCTAATTACGAATCCACTTCTAAATGACGACACTTGATTTTTAATCATAACGTTATAATTCCTGCTACTGAAATATCTAACTTAATACTTAAGACTTTTATTCCAAAATTTGAATACCTAACTTGATTTAAGACCGGAAAGTACATAGCACTTTCCCCGAATTCGATATAATCAAATTCAACGTATACTTATCTTCCGAGTAAATCTTTATTTGATTAACACTCCTTTTAATAACTATGGCTCGCATCGAATAAACTAGATTCGATTATCTCCTTTCGAATAAACTATATAAGATTATTTCACCTCGAATAAACTATATTCGATTTAACTCTAATTAGATTAGCTCTAATTAGATTTTACTCAAATTCGACTAACTAAATACTTGATTAACCCTACTCGTTTAACTCTTATCCGTTTAACTCGTATTCGAATAACTAATATTCGATTAACTAAATTCGATTAACCCTTATTGATTTCTAACCTTCGACTAACTAATAGTCGATTAACTCCTTTTAACTTACTAACCTCTCGACTAACTAATAGTCTATTAACCCCTTTTTAGTTTACTAACTCTCGACTAACTAATAGTCGATCAACTCCTTTGTTCGAATAAACTATATTCGATTAACTTAACTCGATAAATCTTACTCGATTACTTAACTTGATTATCTTAACTCGATAACTTAACTTTAATTATCTTAACCCGATAACTTAACTTTAATCGATTATCTTACTCTAATCGATTAACTTAATTTGATCAACTCTAATCAAATAACTAATATTCGATTAACTCAGTTTAATTAACTCTTATCGATTAACTCTGTTTAATCAACTCCTTCGAATAACTAATATTTGATTAACTCTAGTTTCCACTAACTCTAGTTCGATTAATCCTATTCGATTAACCCTATTCGATTTACCTATCGATTTACTCTTTCTCGAATAACTAATATTCGATTATCTCCTTTTAATAACCATGTCTGTTTTAACTTTATTTCGAATAACTTAGTATTCGGTTTAACTCCATTCGCTTGACTCTAGATCGCAGCGATCACAATGGTTACGCCTGATTCCCTCAGGAAACATCCGACCGCCGTAGGCTATCTACAGCCCTGCGAATTACGTTAGCAGTCGTGCTCTGTGGAAACTAACTTGGATTAACTCCAATTTATTAACTCTAATTGAATAACTAACATTCAATTAACTTTAATTCGATTAACAAATCCTTTATTAACCCTTATTTGTTTAACTCTTATTCGAATAATTCTTATGCGTTTGACTCTATTCGAATAACTAATTCGAATAACTCTATGTGTTTAACTTTATTCGAATAACTAATTCGAATAACTTTACTAACTTGGTTCGACTAACCATATTCGATTAACTCGACTAACTGGTTCGATTAACTTGACTCGACTAACTGGTTCGATCAACTTGACTCGACTAACTGGTTCGATCAACTTGACTCGAATAACTGGTTCGATCAACTTATATTCGACTAACTCTAATTGATATTTATTTTCTAATTAAATATTCCCTTTTATAAAACTCTAATCGTTTTATAACTAATTTCCTTTTTATATCGTTTTATCTTCCGTTACAACTATTTCCTTTTTTATAACGTTTATTTACCGTTACAAATATTTCCTATTTATAACTTATATTTACCGTTACAAATATTTCCTATTTATAACTTCTATTTACCGTTACAAATATTTCCTATTTATAACTTCTATTTATTTTCTAAATAAATGTTCATTTTACAATTCCATTTATTTTCTAAATAAATGTTCTCCTTTATAATATCATACGATTTTATAAATGCTTTATTTTCAAATTATTTCCTTTTATAAAATCGGTTGATTTTATAAAATTCCTTTATTTCAATATACATTGAAATATTCCTTTTTACATTTCAGGGTTTCTTATGATATTTAAAATATCAAACAACAATGATCAATATCATTTTAACATACATAATCCACAACAGATTATACATCACATCATATATCACAATATGAAAACAGTAAAATAATTGTTGAGGAATCCAGTCGGATTCCTCCAACCTGTCTCCCTGCATCGACAGATGTTACACAGTATAATATACATCAATTTCATTCTGACATGAAATATACTGATACAGAATCAAATATTGATTGTTGATTTTTATCTATAACTAGATCTACGTTTTCAGTCAATTCTGTTTTAACAGTCCAGTTTAACAAGCAATATACAGCAGTCAAAATAAAGCACAATTTATAAAAATATAAATTGTACAGAGCTAGTGAGTTTTACTCACATTGTCGTGTTAACCGTTAAATACGATTTACGTCCGTTGATTATACCCGGCACTTTAATTCTGACATCTCGACTTCTTGGTGTTTGCTCATCCATTTCTTCTCACCATTTTACAGTCCACGTTTTTGCTTTTCTGTTCCAGTATGTATTCGAGTGGCCCCTTTTCTCAACTTTTCTTTTTACAAGCTTTTGGGCCTCGCCCCTGCCATTCAGCCCAACAACGATCTGCACCCGTCAACAGCCCTTCTTCTCCTCTGCTCAAGGAAATACACATCCCAGATTTCACCCACGCAAAACAATGATGTCCTGTTCGAATTACATAACTGCAACACAACTCTATCACCCAAACTCTTCCACGTTCACTGCCTCCTCCCTCCCAAACTGCTCGCAACACCCTACTGTCTCCTGAACGAAACATCCCTACTCCAAAGAAAAAAATGAACAACGCTCCTCTGTTACATCTTGGACCGCCAGTAACCGGCCCACCCCATCACAACTTCATCATCATCGGACTTCCCCTACCAGCAAACAAAACCCGCACCCTATCCCAACTCCACCAGCATGCTCCCCTCCTCACTCTCCATCCCTCCGGCATCACGATACCAACTCGCATGACTCCCCTTGAGTTGCGATACCCAACCCTGCTCCTCACGATACACAGCAGTATCAAAGAAATTCATCACAAAATCCCCAAAAAGACCCCACAATCAACGCTCCTCACCCTCATAAACATCAAACTAAACTCCAAACGCGGATTAAAGCCTCACGACTTCAAGGATAACGAACCCTAGAGCTCGCGGCTGAGAGACATCTGCGAACCAAAAGAGTTTCGAATCCTTCAACTGCTATCTCGAAACAAAAAGGAGGACCTAAGCATCACGAATCTATATATATTTGGATTTATTGATTTTGTTATGAATTATTATGATTTTCTGAAGATCGATTTTCGATTTTCCAGAGCATAAGAAAACGCGGCGGAGAAAAAAATAGATCTGAGGAACTAATGAATTAGGTTTAGTTAAGTTTATTATATAGCTTTATTTAGGGTCCGTGTGCCATACCTGATTTTATCATTTGGCGGCACCATCGACAGAAACAAAAATACCATTGTGATCAACGATGCCCCATGATCCCAAAAATATAATAATATAGACTATTTGACTTATTCTGTGAAATCTCCTAAATTACTGATTTAGGGTGCACAATACTCCAAATAAAAAGTTGCTATTTTAATTAATTAAAAATTACGGTAAAATTCTAAAAATTAAATTATCGCTATTTCCCAATAGAACCTTGTCTAAATTCAAACCCGATCTCTAGTTATATCGAATAAACCGTTACGGTCGATAAACGATTCTATAGCGACTATTCTAAAATTTGATTTGGCCATAAATCAAAATTTACATGACGAAATCCTAATTTTTCTCTTCCGCTAGAAAGATATATTCCACCAGCTCCACACGTTTCTTGTTTCACAGAAATCCAATTTAAAACGGACCATGTATATCCAGTTGAAGTTCGAATCGCCAAATAGCGAACTGCAGCGCCATTTCGAGCTCGATTATAATTATATTATAAACTATACGTTCAACTGTCGTCGATTCAATATAATCGTTATTATATTTCAAATCGAAACTCCACCAAATCTCGTATGCTATTCAATTCACACGATATTGTGAATTTCACTATTTCCGACTATTTCGACATTATATTATATTCTATTATATTATAATTATTAATTAAATATTCAATATTATTTAATTCACGTTCTCGATATCGATAAATCGATATTTAATAATTAAATAAATTAATTATTCAACAGCTAAAATGCGGGTTACTACACTAGGCCTTTTCCCAACCAGAAAGACCCGGGGTACTCGACCAACAACCTATCTTTTGGGCCTTTCAACGATACCCATCGTACCCCTGCTTTGAGCCTGCTAGAACTTACGACAACGATGACTTCTCGGCCTTCGCATCTCTAATCGTCCAACCTTGACGATGTTACATAGCTCAAGCAACCTTCTCGAGCAGCCATTATCCACCAACTCACGACCTTTGAGTTGTCTCCGCATTCGTTGTTCCACCTTGATCAACGAACACATTCATCACTTCGAGTCTTCCTACTTGAATCACCTCGAAGTCACGCCATCACCGAACCAAAACACATCACTGCGCTGCGGTTAGGATTCGGGGGGTTGCCCCGAAAAATATTTTTTCAGACCTTTTTGGTTCGTACCCGAGTCGTACCCGAAAACGTACTTTTTCAGAAAACGACCCTGCCAAAACCGACCAGAACCTTGCTCCAGAATGACCAGCCAAAAACCGACCAGCCTTGCTCCAGAACGACCCGCCAAAAACCGACCAGCCTTGCTCCAGAACGACCCGCCTTCATGCAGCTTTGGATCAACTCGACCTCCTTGCAGCTTTGGATCGACTCGACCTCCTTGGGACCGACCAGCTTTGGATCGACCACGTCAAGACCGACCAGATTTTGCTCCACCTGACCGACCAGCTCCTTCAAAGCGACCAGGATTTGCTTCCAGTAAAAACCAACCAGAATGCCACCATCTGAAACCGACCAGAATGCCACCATCTGAAACCGACCAGAAACACTTCTGCTCCTTTTGGACCGACCAGCTTAAACCGACCAGCTCCCTGACTTGCTTCCCAAGCCATACTATGACCGACCACCTCATTCCAGACTGACCCGACCAACTCCAGGATGACCAGAAACCTGCACATCTCCAATTCGACTCCGATTTCGACCAAAACTTCGCCAAACGGCGAAACCGACGAAACCAGCTTATTCGATTCATCCTAACGCAATCACAAACATGTTATGCAACCAACAATATCATTAATCTAACAATATCCATCAAAACACATAAATTTCCCAAAACATGATAAGTGAATCATATGAGCATAAAAACGGATCTAACTTGCATAATCTTGAGAAAAATCATAAAATTAACCATTTAAATTATCTAGATCAGATCCTAAGGTGATTCATATATAAAATGGACTTAGCATGGTGTGGATCTAACGAAAATAACATGGAAATGATGAAATTAACAGCATAAGACCCATATACTTGCATGCATCCGAATGAGAGATGTAAATCACTCACCCATTATCCAAATCTAAGCAAAAGCAATGAAAACGCAATCCGGACAGCGAACACTTCAAATCAAACTCTTCAATCCGATGAATTCGCCCTTGAGACGATGTAGATCTAGCCTCTTATGGTGTAGATCTTCGATTTCCCTCCTTGGATTTTGGAATTTTAATGGTGGAAAGATGTTAGAGGAAGAAGGAGATCAAAGCCTCCCCATAAGAGAATGGAAAATGCCAACCTTTCTCCATACCCCTTACCCCCTATTTATAGTCTCCACCCACCCTCTAATGGGCCTTCTCCAAATCAGCCCATTAGCCTTCCAAAACCTGAACAGCCAACTGAAAAACCTTAAAACAGCGATTTCTCCCAAACCGCTGAACCAGATCCTTAATGTAACCACTCTACGGAAAGGGAATCATCAACTCCTTTCCAATGGCACAAGTCTCACTCTCTGATTCGACCTGAGTCAAAAGTTATGCCCAGTACAAGACTGACAGGGGCAAAATGGTCACAAACAAAATCGGTAAAAATTATGGACATGTCACACATCCCCATAAGCAACATATCAAAGGATGAGAATGATCCAACCCTCAAGGAATAAAATAAAAATATTTTATGATCTTCCGATACGTAAAATGCGGGCTGTTACAGAAAGTCTCAAGTGCTAATAACACAGATAACCTAATAAATGAGAAAATGTAATTGAACGATATATGTAGGATTATTCGAGAAGTGTAGTTTAAATTCATTCACAAAAACTTATGTTTTGAACCCCTCCTCATAACATTCGCAGGTTAGACAGAGACTTATAGCTTTGGGAATACTGATTTAGCAGTATTGTGATTAAGGTAAAGCTATGTTTTAAATATATTATATTTTACTCCTTCCACTGTGAGGTGTTTTCGGAACTCTAACATATCTCTTTTCTCTGTCTTTTTCTGCAGGATACCAGAGCAACGAACTCGGGTTTCGGTGGATTGGATTTATAAAAATAAATCGGTCCGTCGGAATTTGGTATCAGAGCATAGGTTTACGATTCCTATATAGATAATGAGTGAGCGTATTTGTATTTTCAAAAATATAAATATATTATATAAACCTAGATCCATAAAGGAGCCCACTAAGTAGAAAGAATAAAATATGGAAGGAGTTGGGATATCTCTTTTGTACACTAAAATATGAACGTAGAAATTTTGAGACCCTTAGGTGGTTTGGTTTGAAAGTATACAATATGTTTGGTATTAGAGAAAGATGTATCCCATATAATAGAAACTGAAATGTTAGTATTTCAGATTAGTGGGTTTAGAAGTGAAACCTTATAAATTGGAAAAAAGGTTAAAAAGTGGAAGATGGATCAGGAATATATATAGTTGAGAGAATTGGCTTTGGAAAAATGTTTAGGAAAGCCTAGTTAAGTTGGAGACCTACTTTGAGTTTAACCCAATGATTAACTTTTAAGAACTTGAAATTATAAAAGTTTTGGCAAAAGAGAATTTTTGGTGTTTTCAAGTTTTAATCTTGAAAGTATTTTGATGTTTGAAAGAGATACGATGGAATCATATTTGAAAAACTGCATATTGGATTTTAAAGTAAAGTGGGTATATTTTGTAAAGTAATGATTTCTTGTTTTAAAAGAATTCTCTCATGAAAAAGTGTATGCTATAGAGCATGTATAGCTCATTAGTTTTCATGCTATAATATATGAAAGGATTAAAAAAGTAAGCATACAAAATGTTGCATTTTGTAAAAGAACGTTTTAAAATCTCTATTCGGTTGACAATAAAATTTTATTTATTTTTTCAGAAAAGAATTTTGTTGGGTAGACGAAATAAGTTGTAGGAATTAAGAATAGAGTAGATGTTTGCACTTTGTAGCAAGTAATTATATTAACATCGTAGGTATAAACAATGTAACCCATTAGTTCTCCTTGTCTACTCCAGTTTTGAGATTTGAAAAAAAATGTTTTGCATTTTTTATTTAGTAACATGTTTTTATGGTTTGGCAAAGGCAAGTTTTTGAGAAAAAGATAAAAGTTTTACCACTTTAAGTTTTTGGGAGAAATATGCAATGCAAAGAAAGAGGCCAAACCATACTTTTGAAAGAATAGGGTAGGTAAGGATTAAGGCCTAGAAAGAACAAGATAAAATTAAGGGTATGAATTAAAGAACTAGAACCTAACTGGAGATTGGTAGAGTTGAGTGATTCTCTGAGTATCAATCTAATGCTGATTTCGGTCTTCGGTGTTGATGCTTAGGGAATTATTCTTTTACCAATTTCCGGTTAGATATTAGCTAATATTAAACTAATAGAAAATTCCTGTAGATTGCATAAACATTGAGAAACCTAGGTTTGTTGCTTGAGAAAAAGAGATAAAATATAGGCTAGTAATACACAGCAAGGACTGGTAGTGACTACTAGGTAGTGGAAGGGCAAGTAAGTGTTGAGAGTTGGTGGTTGTACCTTTCTTTAGAGAAATAGTCTTATGATTCTTGGCCCTTGGTAGTAGATGTGTAGCATGTTGTTTGAGTTAAAAATAGAAAAGCTTATTTGGAGAATAAATTTAAGTAATTGGAGTAAGTCAAATAAGCTAAAAAACCTAATTAAGAAGAAAGCAACAAATCCAATAAAGCAACAAACTGACAGGAAAAGAAAATGAAAATCTTAAGAAAAGTTGAATAAAAATGAAATTTCTCCAAGATAAGTTGAAAAAGAAAAGAAATTTTCTTATGTGGGTTTTGCTTGGATAGGAAAATAGGAAATCTTTATAGAGTAGTTACATAAAATCCAAGTACAAATAGAAAAGACACATGGAAGAAAAACGGAAGATGTGAATTTTTCCGTTTTATACCTTTTTATAACATAAGAAATCAAATTTAGATATTAGATTTTTCTAAGTTTTGGAAACTTAATAATGATTGGTAGGATTTTGGATATAACAATTGGATGAACTATGCTCTTATTCTATAAGAGTGTGGGAAAATTTAGATGAAAAATGTTTTGATTTTCAAAAATATTGCATTCATATAGAACTGCAAGTATATTTAGGATGTGAGCATCATGTTTTAAAAATCATATTTTAAAAGTTTGCATACATATAGGTGGTACCAATTAGGCATACCTTCTTTACTATGATGTATTTCACTTTGCACATGTGCACAATGTTTGCAACAATTGAATGCACACTTGATGGATGAATATTGCGAGGGATTATCTATTTTTCTCTTATCGAATTTCGGGGACGAAATTCTTTAAGGGTGGGAGAATGTAACACCCAGCATTTTTAATATAGTTAAAAATGTGTGTATATATATATATGCATAGATATGTAAATAATGGTGATGTATGAGAATTAATTTATACATGGGAAAAAATTAATTCAATAATAGTGTGTGTAACGGAAAAGATAATAAAATAAGGATACTTAATTTAAAGTTCATGAATTAAGTAAAACGGACATCACCATTGCGTTCGTCTCGGAATTTTGCTTGGAATAGAGTCTAAGTTTGCGTAAATCGAACTCCGTATGAATCAGTTATGGCCTTTAGAAGATTCAACTAAAATTCAAAACAGTTCGAAATTCGACCCAGGCAACTGGGTGGGAAATTTCCCACAATCAACCAGGCAGGTCGACCTGGGGGTCGGTTCGACCATGGGGTCGACCTATGACGTGTTTTAATGTGCTGTACGAATCTGATGGCTTCTAGGTCAATCTAAGGGCTCTAAAACACTCTCTATACCTATAAATACATTGCAAGACCTAACCCTAATTCGTAACAATTCCTCAAGACACCTCCGTGCTGCTGAACTCTCAATTCTCTTAGCCGCCGCCTCTAAAACCTAAATCAAATTAGAAATTCTTCATCAACAATTCAAGCTCTTCACCAATAATCAAAAAATAAGATTAAATCAGTGTTCTACATCAACGAAAAATAGTTTATTTCTCCAATCCTGTTAATGTAAGTGGATTTGAACTATATTTGTTGTATAATATTTCTTCTATCGTTTACCATTCCCCATAATGAATATGATGATAATTTAATAGGATCAGTTATTTTATGTATGCCTACGTATGAGTTCTCTCCTTTTTTATTCTTTCCCCTTTTTATTTTTAAAGCTAGGTTATCTCGAGCCTATGTCTACCATTGATTTATGCGTTTTAATGGGAACAGGAAATTAAAAAAAGGGAAAAAGGGTTGGTTTGGGCATAATACGGGCTTGGATGGTTTTGTATAGAATTATGGACATAATTATACTATAATGTTGAATTTATATAAGTTTGACATAATTGTAATTGGATATGGAATTGGTATAATTTAATATTAACAACATGTAATTGGATAACATGGATTGGTGAAATTTATTTGTGACTTGAAAAATAAGCCTAGAGGGTGAATTAGATTATATGTATGAACATGGGAATGTTGGGGTATGTGTAGGCTCGCCCCGCACCAGCCGGCATTTCCTCCGAAAGTGCGCTGTACACATGCCTGACTAGCACAGAACGGTCGTCAGAAGAAAAGAAAGAAGTGAATTAACTAACGAGGAACCTGTAGAATGTCTCACAGCGCATGGAATAAAATATAATATAATAACATACTTGACATAAAACAGGTGAGACAGTGCATAAGCTAATAACTAAAACCAATATCAACATCAGAGCAGCGGAAATCCAAATACGGCTTATTACAACTTTCCAAATTTACTATCTCTAAAACAAAAGGAAACTGAAGTAGAAGATACACTACTAATGCCCAAGTAGTGATCTTCAACAACACAGGGAGAATACTATATATATCATACGTGGAAGCCTCCTGCTCGTCTCCGGATCATCTACCCGTGCATCATCAGCTAACCTGTCACTAGTCTGCTCGTGTGAGCACCCAGAGTAATAAGAGGAGACATAAAACTCTAGGTCAGACATAAAGCCTGGTATGAGCGATAAGCATCTAAATAGAACAATAACAGGTATACTAAACCATACCTGAACCTGGACCTACAACCAAAGAGTTAGTACCACATACCGTAGAATACTCTAAGGTGCCATAATAGATAGTGTAAAGAATACGGGGGTGGGGTGTGCATGTCGTAATGATGGCAAACAAATCAACCATAGCAATCATCCTCACATCTCTCACTCAGTGCGCAAAGCATACGATGTCCACCACTGTCAATCACTAGACCCATCGAAGCAGTGACGGAGTTCAACTTGTACAACTACGGCTACTACCAAGCTTACCACATGGAGTCATGACCAAATCTTTACAAATGACCCCACTTCATTGGTTTATAGCCCTTTAGTCGTACCTAGGCCACTGTAGCCATGAATCCGTTCACGTACCTCCCATACATAGTGATCCAAAGTCATAAACATCGACTACCCCTTGGCACACGTCCCGCAGCAGAGCCCAATCATGAACTGAACTCATCGGTTCCCAACTGGATCCTGAGCTCTAACTTCCCATATTAGACTACCTTTGCATCTCAGGTTATTGGTCAACAGTGGGTCGGGTCGGGGTTCCCTTCTAGCCATCGGTTCGGGTTGGGTCCTCTACTTTGAGTTGGTTCGTAGTCTTCTCCTGTAGCGGTTCGGGTCTTCCTCTGTAGCGGTTCGGTTCGGGTTCACAGCGTTGCGTCGTGTCGGGTCGGGTGTTCCACTTCAGGTCGGGTCGGGTGCCATCTCCCATCCAGTTCGTACTTCTGCTCCGATCTGCTCCCTCGTCCTTCATTTTCTCCGATCCGAGCCCTTCGCCTTACTTCAGTCCGAGCCCTTCATCCTTCAGTCGATCCAATCCGAGCCCTTCGTCCTAAAGTCGATCCGATCTCTCCTCCTTTATCCGATCTGATCCTAGTTCAATTAGCGTGGCCTTCCTTTTTGCCAGTTGTCTCAAGTCTCAAGTTCCGATCCGATCAGATCCCTTGCCCGGTTCAACTCATCCGATCCGAGCCCCCATATCTGATCCGATCCGGTCCAAAACCTGCACTTTTCCTGCAACTTTTCTAGCAAGTGTTGTACGCCATTCGACGACGTTTTCGACCAATTTAACTATTCTAATCAATCATAAATCGTTTCAAACAGTCGTAGCAACATGGCAAAATAACCACAAACACCAAAACAATGGATTTACATGTCAAAATGGATCAAATATACCCAAAACCCCATATTTTCCCTTAAGCATGTTTAAGCAAAACTAATCATAGGGTTAACAAAACTTAATCAAATTAAACCAAATTTCTACCATAGGCATAAAATATTATTTTTGAATTTTTAGATATTTTTCCAAAATTTATTAGTGTATAAATTCGCTAATCTTCACTAATTACCCTTAATTACCGTAATTAGTGCAAAAACTATGCAAGACACTCACCTTGGCCACAAATAAATTTCTCAGAACCGAAACCTTGCTTATTTGGGTGAATACTGACGTCTAACAGCAGCTCTAACCTTGCCTTCATGTTTTCTCTCCTTAATTTGATGTAGAATAAGCAAAAACTTGATTAGAAGGTGATTTGGGGATGTTTCTAGATGTTGGCGGCCATTGTTAGGGTTCAAAAATGAAAGTGGCGGCTGGGAAATGAGGATATGATCGTTCTCTAACTGATTTCAGCCTCCTTACCCTAATCCCGAAATCCCCCATTAGGCCTAGCTGTTAATCACCCGGTTAAGCCCAATTAAGCTGTTTTTCACCATCCGAAACTTGTTTCAGCCATATCTCCCAAACATTGAGTCCGTTTGGCTAATGTGACCACTCTACGGAATTGTAAACCATCATCCGGAGCTAAAGGAAGTGGTTTTAGATCAAAATTCCTTCCCAGTCAAAAGTTACGGCTAAAACAGTACCAACTAGGGGTAAAATGGTCATTTAAAAATCGACAAAAATCATGAACACGGGAAATGACCCCATTAGTCGTCTCCCAAAGTTACATGCCCATACGACTTCGTATGTAAAAGAAATAAATATTCTACGATCCTATGATGCGTAGAATACGGGTCGTTACAGGGTATATATATTGGGAAAATATTGATTATATGAAAATGGTTATAATTGGATAGTGGAAATCGGCATGTTTGGGTAAGAATGACATGGAATTGGTGAATTTGGCTATAATTGGATAATTTTGCTAATATGAAAATTGGTAACTATTATGTAATTAGTGTAGTTAATGACAAAATGGAAATAGGCATAAAAAAATAATGAATTGTAATTAAGTTGAATTTGGAACACATGATATGAATTTGGGGTTTGGGTGAAAGACGATTGTTAATGAACGCCTATGACATGAGGTTAGGCGCGTTTGTGGTTTAAGACTGCCCGGAACCGCCCCGTAAATCCAGCAACCACAAGCGGACGTCTAATGTGAGAGGTCAACGGTAAGAACTAGAGGCGTAACGGTTTATGACACGAGGTTAGGCGCGTTGTGGTATAAGTCAGCCCGGAACCGCCCGGAAAATCCAGCAGCCACGAACGGACGTCTAATGTGAGAGGTCATACATCGTTACGACATAATAAATAAATTAAGAAATACTAACCATAATAAGACATGTGGGTGACATGGGTATGGTTAGAGGGTTAAGTGGGTGATATAAATGACATGTAAAGCTTGACTAATGTGGACTTAACCGTTGTAAGACATGTGATGTAAAACATGACTAAGGTAGACTTAACCGTAGTAAGATATGTGTAAGACATGGAAACTATAATAAAGGGGGTTAAGTGGGACGCGGGTGACATGTGAAACAAAAATTTAGATATGCTTAAGCAAATGAGACCCGTGATGGTATCATAAATTAATTGAATTGGGTAAAGTTTAAGTAACGGGTTAAGTAAATGGAAGGGTTGAGTCAAATCTAAAATTAATGAATAGAAATGGGGAATGATAAATAAACTATTATGAATAAACTTGAATAAGGAAAGAAAGGATAACAGGTGGAAATTATAACTTATGGGATAAGATAAGTTATAGGAAACGATAAGGAAGATGAGATAACTTATATGTAAAGATATACTTAAATTAAGTGGTTTGGGAAGGAGAAATGTGAAATTAAAAATGATATAAGTTATATGAATGGAAAAGAAGTAAATTAGAATCATATATGTGGGTTGGGTTGAGTTATTCTCTGGGTGCCCATCTGATGTTGATTTCAGTCTTCGGGGCTGGTGTTTAGGGGGTTATTCTCCTAATCAGTATATATATGGGACAAGGCGTACTTAACTATGAATTAAGTATAACATGTTGTTGTAACCCTAAAAGGGAATAATTTATGAAATTGGAAAATAACATGTTGTGGGCTTATTAGGGGTTAAGTATAAATTTAGTTAATAAGCAAGGGTAACTTGGTAAATACGAAAAAAGAAGCTAATGTGAATAACCAAGTTAAATGAGAAAATTGATGAGGTGGCGCAAGCGCGTAATTAATGATTAGACGTAGGGTCTAATGAAAGATAAAACTAAGGCGCTTTAAGCAGTCCATACGTTATAGGATGAATAGCCCAACGAGGTAGATCGTCACGGTGTCATAAGGCACGAGCGGAGCGCACGTTCATTATTCTGGCGGCTCCAACGGACTGGAAGGGGGGCAGGCAGCTTCCTGAGACGTTAAAGGTGCTCCTGGTAGTCCTCTGTGGTGGTTTAGCTTCGGGATAGGATTACAGAGGTTGGGTCTGCGCAGAACTACCAAGTGGGAGGGCCTTGACTGCATAAGTAGGGGCAGCCAGAAAGCTGTACGTGGTAGCATTAAGGGTGGTTCAGCGGTAGCCTCAGGCGGAGGTGGAGGGTCAAGACCAAACGATAGCAAGATCGTCGGATGCCTGTCACCAGCAGCCTATGGAATGCGAAAGGACAAGAGCTATCCCCTAGAGATCGTTAACCTTTGCTATCAAGGGATGGGTGCGGGGAGACCGCACATGGATGTTTAGATTTTTTGCTTGTTAGGGGTAGTCGCTTAGCTCATGTGGCCTTTACTAGTTGAGGGAGGGGCTGAGGTGGGGCCATAGCCACCATAGAAAAACTAGACCCAAGGGATGTCTGTACATTGGACACTCTTAGCGGCAGGCCCGTATAGATATAGAAAAGCTCCCGACCGAGTTCGATGTTTCTGGTGTTGCCTTACCACGGAACACGAGTGCACAAGTAGAGGTTATGTGCAGTAGAAACATCGAGTACGATTGATGATACGTACGTGGGAAATTCTAGGTACAACCATGTCAGCTTTGGATGGTATATCATAGACTAGAGGGCATTATTCAATGATGGAACCAAATTCGATCAAACAGTTCGAGGATAGCAGTCAGTACGCTTACGTAGCGCAGCGATAGTGGCTCTATGCGGATGTAGGGTTGTACGTCACTATGGCATAGGATGAGGGACTGTGCATATTACTGTGGCGATACGGAGGAGACTGTGTGAGTGGAGTACCACGGGGTGTACCTCAGTTTGGGGGTAGCTACATATACATTATATTAGGTTAATCTACTAGAGGGTAGATGGATGCGACGTTTATGTGAAATCCTTGAGTGCTAATAACACAGATAACCTAATAAGTGAGAAAATGTAATTGAACGGTATAGGTAGGATTATTCGAGAAGTGTAGTTTAAATTCATTCACACAGAACTAATGTTCTAACCCCCTCCTCATAAAATTCGTAGGTTAGACAGATATTTATAGCTTTGGGAATACTGATTTACCAGTATTGTGATTAAGGTAAAGCTATGTTTTAAATATATTATATTTTACTCCTTCCACTGTGAGATGTTTTCCGAACTCTGACATATCTCTTTTCTCTGTCTTTTTCTGCAGGATACCGGAGCAACCGACTCGGGTTTCGGTGGATTGGATTTAAAAAAAAATATCGGTCCGTAGGAATCTGGGTTGTTACACTCCGACTCTAAACCTAATTTCATGGGTCAAATTCATTTCCGTGGTCTACAGCTAAAGAAGCCGCCACCCTCAACAAAAATCGTAATCTTTAAACCGGAATTAAAAATCAAATCTTCAACCAAAATTCCTGATTTTGGGTTCATTGGGTTGCTTTCAGCGCAAGCTTCCACCTTGTACCATTGGTATCTAACTCGATGTACTTCTTTGGTCCCTAAAAATCAACAGCTCAGCTTGGGGCTGATGTTCGGCACGACTATAGGAGGAGAGTGAGGAGGATATATGTTGTTGGGTTCTAGCAGTAAGTCGAGGCCTTCGGCAAACTTTGAGGAGTTTGGAGTCGGAAGTCGTCGTACCTGTGAAGCTAGTATTCGTAGGCCAGAGTTCGCGAATCGAAGGGGGATGTTGAGTATATGTTTTTGTTGCTCGAAACATAGAGGAAGTGGAGAGAAGCCTATTGGAAGGCTGATGTTGGATTCATGAAGTTTGTGGAGAAAATGATGGAGAATTCATTTGTGGGTCGTATTTACTCACGCGTGAGGGAGCAGTAGACATTAGAGGGGGCACGTGAGAATGTACTGGTGCGGTTTATTTTTGATGTCAGTGATGAAAGGGTGAATGTAAAGGAGCTGATGGGAAAATGGTGGAGTGCCATTGTGTAAACATGAGGAGCTTTCGTATACAACAACATATGTTTAAAGTGGATATGTGGATCCAAGTGGGGAAGGAGGAAGCGTTACTATTGCGAAGTTTTATTGGAGAAATGGAACGCTGATCCTTGTTTGTGGAGCATTTGTGAACGAGCACATGACGTTTGAAGAGGGGGACTGAACGTGCGGTTCTTTTGAAGAGGCGTACGAGTAGTTGGTAGAATGAAGAGAGTATGGACACATTCGTGGTGGGTCCCTTTTAGTTTTTACTGGAATGGGAAGTTCGAATTGTGTAGCAAGATGGCACATTATTGTTTCAACATGGATCGAGTATGGGAAGTTTAGAGGAGCTCCTATTGCTGTTAATACGCGAGGGGTTCCAAAGAATGATGGGCCGGGTATTAATGCAAGCCCATAATAAAATTAGAATGTTAAAAATGATGTTGCATTTGGATTTTCTAGAGTAGCAAAGGAAGCCGGTTTTGGTGGAGCATGTTTTAAAATGGGCTGACGGGAATGAAAATCAACGGCGAATGGTCTAATTCGTTGGAACCGAACAAAAGCAGATTACGATATGGAGCTGGTCTGGAATGATCGGGAGATCATTGCAATTTTACGCAGAGTTAAACGTCTGTTTAAATCAACCAATGAAAATCGTTATTTAACGATAAGCTGACCAATGTGAGTAAAACTCACTAACTCTATCAGTTTATATTTTTGTAAATATAATCTAGTAATGATAAATGCTGATTGACTGCAGTGTGATGATTGTTTGGTTGAATTGCTTATGTATTGGTTGAAATTATAGATAACGATATAAATATAAATCGTTAATCAAATATTGATTCTGTTGGTCACAATATTTCATGTTGAAATGAAAATGATGTTAATTATTTTGTTTGACATCTGTGGATGCAGGGAAACAGGTCGGAGGAATATCATCAACATTTATTTTACTCATATATTGTAATATATGATGTGATATAAAATCTGGTGTTGATGATGTGTGTTAGAATGATATTCATCATTGTTATTTGGTATTTTAAATACCATAAGAAATACTGGAATATAAAAAGAGAATTTTCAATGTTATATTGAAAAAGAAATATATATAATATCAATGGATTTTATAAAAAGAATTATTTTATAAATAAATAGAATTATCAAAAGGGATTTATTTGATAAATAAATAGATTATAAAAGGGAATACTTGAAAAAAATGAATATAATTGTATAAAAAGAGAATTTTACACTAGGACGGGTTAGACCCGTGCTTCGCAAACGAGTATAACATGATATGGATTTAAAGTAGATATTAAATGAAAATCTGTTTTAACATATATAAATGATTTTAATAAATTAAATAAAATATTTATCAATGGATAAATTGGATATATAAATCTGAATTTATATAGAGGAGTGAAAATCGGTTTTAATACCAATGTTTTTAATGGAATTTGAACTTAGCATTTTTAAAGGGAATTAATTGAGATTTTAGTGTTAGAAGTATAAAATAAGTTTTTATATGAAAATTCTATAAATAAAAGTATGAAAAGAAATTGGATTTGGGATATTGTTTTTAAAATACGAAATCAAACTGTTTGATTAAATATAGACATGTTATTCACAATCTATGTGAAAAACTAGATTAAAGTAAACATTTTGCTAATAAAATGTAATAAAGGAAATTGAGGTTTGAAGTAAGAATTTAAATGGAATTACTGAAATTAGAAACTGACTGGAAATTAGTTGAGCTGAATGGCTTTTTGGGTATTGATCTATGTTGGTTTCGGCCTTCGGGGTTAATACGTAGGGGGTGGTTCTCTTACTAGTTTACAGTTAGAGACTGATATATGTGAGAAGATATTGATGTGTGAATCAGAAATGGAAACGTTTTCCATAGTTAATAACGTATATTTTCTAAAATTAGAAAATAAGGATTTGATGAATATATGGAACGAGAAATGGGGAAATGAATAAATGTTGATTGATTATTGATCGATATAATTTCCATCTGGAAATAATATCGCTGTTTGCACATATGTTTTCCTTTGATAGTTATATCACCGACTATAAAATTTTTGACCCTTTCCGTTGTCAATACGGAGAGATCGGGATCAGATATATTATCTGGAACACTCCGTATGGCATTAGCATTGCGAATCAAATATAATTAAGATAATTGAAGACGAAGTTATGCAAGGGCTGCCTGTTTACAGAATAGTCCCTTCGGATTGTCCAATCCTAAGACAACTTGAATGGATGAACATTTGACATAGTATATATGGTAGATCGCGTAAGTTGATCGTTTCAAACATATTTACGTTGGTGGCGGAGGAATTCGTTCCTCTTAGCTCATACCCATGGTATTTTTGGGGGAATCAATTTGTGATTTGACGGGTATGACGATGTGGCATTCAAATTAAATAAAAAGTGATATGTTAAAGATACGTTATGACCTCAAGCCTCATCAACTGGGAAATGACGGAAATGGGGCAGGCAGCATGGCTAAGTGGGCCGCATCCAATTAGGTATATTGTCACCATCTTGAGAATACTTATATTTGTTACTTCTTTCGCTTCTGTATCTCCCGGGAACGATTATGTTGTTATACCAACCGTAAGGTGATAATATATTCTGAACATTCAAGGAAATGAACGGTCGGTCATGTGTGGCCGAGTTACAAGATGTTCTTGTCGAACTCCAGTGTATCGCTTCTAGAGTACACTGATCGGAGGGTGGATCCATACCTTGTCATAGTTGGAATCCATTCCCCAATAAGAGCCCGCGGCTTTGATTGTATCTTATATATGTAGAACATGAGATGAAAGTGTTTCTGCTAGATTTATATTTACTTGATCTAGACATTATTATAATATCAAACTAGTATCGTTTTAGAAAAATATTTGGGTTATCGTAAGGTAAAAACCATCCGTGTTTATGTGTGGATCGGTCTTACGATTATCTTTAGGTTCAAAAGGACTTTTGAAAGTTAAATCAAATGATTTGAGTTTACTCACACCAGTCACATGACTGACCCAGAGTTTATTTTGTTTTGTTTTCCCTAAACTCTTGGGTGCCCAATTTTGTACGGGCAGTCAAGTAGTCGGGATTTTATAGATACTTGAAGAGCTGGAGCAGGAGGCTTCAGGATTATATAGCTATTGTTATTTTTGCTGTGTTGTAAGTGTTATACTCTAATAATGGTACTGTATACACATACTGATTTTATTTCAAAGATATGTTATCTATTATATGTTGTTTATTCCGCTGTGAGATTCGTGTTTACTCAGATGTTGTATGTTCTTCTTCTTCTTCTATTCTAAGTTTCTATCTTATCTATTCTCACCCTCTAATTTCTTTCATGGACTATCTGGTATTTCCGATGCTTGAATAGTCAACATTGAGTTTATGTCGGTTACTCAGGATCGCAAAAACCCGGGTCGTTACATTCATAATCGTAATCCATTCCGAGGAGGAGCATTTCTACGCGTTTGCAGGGGTGAGCATGTGACCATTTATTAATCCAAAATTTGACAGCATGGTTGTTGAGGTGGGTTACATAGGTACAAGGGGGTGGAAATGCCTTCATAGAATTGCGTCTTGACATAGAGAAAACGATGGTCAACAAAAGACCAGTCACATGCGTCCGCGTGAATAAGGCAACCCATTGTCTTCAAACTTCTCTTATAGCTTCTGAGCTATTTCTTAGGAATTCAGGGAAGCCACTAATCTTTACCCATGTTTCTTGCTTAAGGAGGGTTCAGGGGTTTCTTTGTGGGTGGTAGCTTGTTGGAGAAGAACGGAGCCGTCATCTTTAGTCAGGATTTTTAGTGTAGAGCGTGGTTTTTTGTGCCAGCGTCTGGAAAGTTAATGAAGAAAGAATTAAAATGTAAATCTAATTTACAATTGTGAATATCTAGTACACAAAACCACGTTTCATTAAAATAATATCTAACATAGTCTTTACTCAAGGATTTAGTTTTGATACTTGTTCAAACATAGCTGAATAGACTAACACTGGTCTGAACTTTACTGTGGAAATAACACTTATCCTTATTTTTCTGAAATCGTTCCATGTTGTTGTTTTCTTTTGCTACTCGCCTTTCTCTTTTACTTATATAAAAGAAGATTGCTGTAAAACAAACATCCACACTTCATTTTGTTTTCATTCCATTCCCTTTTCATTTTCCAATCTCCATCTTCCGTTCAAATTAAATCATCACCAAATCACACTACTTCTTCCCTTCATCCCTTTGTCGCTAGCGCACCATCAGTTGCCTCCAGTGACTAATCGATCGACCCTCCTCAAAAATCGGACTTCTTCCTCCTTCTTCTTTTTTGCTACCGAAACCGCTGCCTTTATCATTCAAAACTACCATCAAGTTTCAGCAAACCACCAGAGACAACGTTGCTACATGATCGACCATCTCATCCAAAACCGCTAACCCAACTCCACCTTTCGAGCTGCAGCCATCACTGGAAGAACCACGCTCTCTTTTAGTCATGAGCGACACCCATGTTATACCTCTTTATCCACTGCTATTTCAATTGTGAGTTTACTACACGAATTTCTAATTTTAGGCATTTTGACTTCAATAAAATCTAAAACCTACTAGCCATTTTTTGGTTTGTGGTTTGCTGCCATTGTTGTTGCATGCCCTATCATTGTCTGTTTGATGTTTTGACCATTTATAGACGTAGAGGTTGATGTGTAAATGTGTATAAATATATATTCTTGTATGTGTATATGTATCTCGTTGGCATATGTATATACATAAGAATATGCACTGCCATGATTCCTTGCGCAAGCTATTTGCGAGACAAAAATAAACTTACACCCTGACTTGTTAAGAATAATTTCAACATACCCTTATTTGCTTTAAAATTGAATTTGCATATGTTTAAGCACATTTATATGTATATATGTGTGAAATTGGTACCGTTAACATTGTCTCTTCTATATTTTGATATGGCATGTAACAAACCACACTGCCGAGATTCCTTTTGTGCCTCTGCTTGCTTCTGTATATATGTGTTTTGTAGTAGTTCTGTTAGACATTGATATGCCTTGTTACCTCTATAGCTCTCTTTTTTTGTTGTTTCTATCTCTGTACACCTTTGTATTTGTCTTTGGTATAACAATAAAATGGTAGGGGGCCATTTAACCCCCGTCGGCTTTGTCAAAAAAAATAAAAAATAAAATGTTTCTATATATATAACTGGGAACATATACTTTGTGTGCATGTTGACTAATTGCTCATTTGTGATGGCCTTCGGCCAAATTCACCTACCCTTGTTCGAACTTGAAAAAAAGTGGCTTATGTTACTTTTGCCACACTTAAACCATACACATATGTTAGTATACATACATTAGTTTGAACAATGAACTAATTTAGAGAACGTTGGTAAATTTCTGGTTTACCTTGTTCTAAAATCTTGAGATACTTGATTCATATACACACCCCCCTATTATCTTACTTTATAAATCAAAAATATATTATCCATACACTCCTTCCATTTTGCATTTTAAAATGCATGTTGCTTTATCATTTATACATAGGAGTAATAATAGCATGCACATATATGTTCCAATGTGTGATGATCCCAAAATCCGAGGGGCGGTATTAAGGATAATCATTGGAATATAACACATTAATCATCATAGCAGAGAACAGATAATAGCAGAAACAGTAAGTAGAATAATTTTACATGGATATGACAGCGGAATCACAACATGTAATAACATCAGAATAGCATAGCGTGGGATATAACTTAGTAAATAAAAGGAAAGTGATCAGTCATCATCGCCAGAGGCGGAATACATACATGCAGTGAGACATAATAAGGTTATCAGTCTACATCGCCGAAGGCGGAATACATATACATATAGTAAGAAATACGGAAAGTAAACCAGTCTGCATCGCCCGTGGCGGAATCATAATATAAGTACAGTAATGGCGGAAAATGTCAAAGTCATCTCTGTGAAGTCAGCCTCGCCATAAGCCAAAAATGCACTCTATGCAGTAGTGCAGAGCCAAAAACAAACTGTCACCTGTGTACTAGGCTGCCCGTGTGAAAATAAGGGCACCCGCGTTTGCAAAGTGAAACAAACAACGAGTCAGTCATGGGGACTGGCATGAGGAATCTATTTAACAGTTAAACAACAGTAATAGCAAATCATAGGACCACGCCACTTTCGCGGAACGGGTTTACTCCAGTGATTGCTAGTGCATTTAAAACAAAGTAAATTCTTTTAAAACAACACAATGCTTTTTAAAAGAATGAAGCCATTATATGACTAAGGTCCCATCACACAATGCAACGCAAGCCGAAGGATAGAGTTTTACCTTATAATAGCCAAATATGCTTGATACGTATAAAGCAAAATCATTTGATATTATTACTAGTGCATATATGTTTCAAAAACGAATAGCATCATAAATATCAATCATGGACGGCATAAGTGACCCATACCACTATGTCGCCATACTAGTTCTACAATCAAGTCCGTTATTTCGTATTGGAAATTGGATTTCCGTCATGAGTCGAGGCAAGGAGAAAGCTCCTCTCCGCTTCGAGGCACTCTAGCAAATGCCTCGGGACTACGCACTCTGGGTAACCCCTGGATGCTTCAGGGTCGGTCCTCTCTTACGTTTGAGGATTATTTATTCCTGAACACACGTTTCCCGGTCCTTACAGACCTATAATCGAGGCGCCTCGCATTCCAACAACCACAAAGGTGAAAAGTAGATATATATGTCAGGGCTGGTAACTCACTGACACCACCATAGCTAGAAAGAAACGTCATGCTCTCCCTGCAGTCTGTATCCCGTTTTTAACTCATACCGGGGTGTGAGGCTCACGAATCCACGAAATACACAAAGCTAGGCCACGTAGACCGTGCTTTGATCATCATCCACAAGACTTTGCTTTGCAACAGAAGCCTTGATCACAGCATCTTGGCATGCCACATAGGCAGTCCACTCCATACGATTGATTTCCATCGATATATAACCCCTGAGCTCGTGCGTCTCAGAGAAGGGCGTTAAGCAAAAGAATAAATTCTCCGCCGCCAAACAGATATATATTTAACAGAGATCAATCAGTATAGAAAAAAATCCAATGTCAGACACACAGTCCATTTACAAGTCCGTTCTGGGTCTGAACGAAACCGGAGGCGTCTAATTCCTCGTATATCCGTCCAATCAACACATACGTTCAGACGGCTACTACTTCCGTCCCCTTCCGGTAGCTACTCCGGTCAGGAACCTCTTAGCGCCCATCCAACCGATACGAAGATCGTCGGTCTTGAATCATCCTTGCATTTTCCAATTCGAATCGCTCGATAAATTATTTGAAATAAGGGTTAGCTCGGCCTTTTTAAATAATCCACGTCATTAGAATTTAAATCGATTCTTTCTATGGGTATATTGTTCGACATCCATCTTTCGGTTCTTTAGTGTTATTTTCTTGTCATACACATACAACCATCAAATATCAAACAATTCAAGCCCAATTAGTTTATTTGCAATCTATGTTGCTTATAATATTTTATAACGATTTTTCGCCATTTTTATCTATTTAAAAATGGCCATATTTAATTAAACGACGTTTCAGGTCGTGCCGTGGCACTGACGCTGTTTTTCCCCTAATTTATTTTACACATATCGGAAAATCTAACCATTGGATTTCTACGAAGTCTATATCAGTGGCAAGATATTCCCAAAGCGAATCCAACGGTTCCAGTTTCGTGAGAATCCGACGGTCGGATCTTCCACACTAGTCGTTTGAAGTTACGGTTTCAAAATTCGAACTGCAGCGTCGTTATTCGATTTAATTTAATTATATTTATATTTATATATAAATATAAACGATTCTGGCACTGTTTTTCTTCAGATTTGAATTAAACATTCCGGACAATCCAACCATTGGATTTTTACAAGGTTGGTGCCGTTGGGAAGATACTTCCAAGGCGAACCCAGCGGTTGCGGTTTCGGGAAAAACCGATGGTCGGATTTCTCGTACTAATCATTTCAAATTACGATTCCGAAACATGAACTGCACGGCCTCTATTTCCTTTAATTATACTTATATTTATATATATAAATATAGTTCATTCTATAATTTCAACTATAGTTCATTCTATATTTTCAACTTCGTTTACGCTTCAAATATTTCACTAACGCCTTAATATTTCGAAAAATTTCACCATAACCTCCTTCGTACGCGGAGGGGTTTTGAAATTTATTGGGCCGTATTAGTTACCCAATAAATCCTAAAAAGCATTTACATATTTATAATGATATATTTTGGTGTTTACGGGGGAGCATGTATAGATAATCACTCCAGAGAATAAATTCTCGTCACCCCGTTTCCGTGTGGAAATAAATAGTCCATGTGCCGTATCTAATAACTAGAGCGACGTGATTATTGTCAACTCCAGACCCGTGTGGGGTTTTTATTAATCAGGCAATTTATCGTTATAATTTATATAGTCCATATCAGTCATCAGTTCAACCTGTAGTATATAGTCATCGCTATACAAGCCTCTTGCTTGTATGGTAAACCTTCCACCTCGTCACACAAGCTCCAGTTGCTTATGT
Organism: Allium sativum; assembly: GCA_030737875.1. Lineage (NCBI taxonomy): Eukaryota > Viridiplantae > Streptophyta > Magnoliopsida > Asparagales > Amaryllidaceae > Allium > Allium sativum. The sequence continues at coordinate 321,916,419 of CM060926.1, forward strand.
GGAATATGATGAAGTATGCCTATCGTCAAGAAGTATGCCATGTAGTGTAGTTCAAAATTAATTGTTACTATCCTATGGCGTTATTTATTATTTCACACAGAATAACCAGCACTCCACATCCAATGTCATTCACAGGAGTTGATATATAAATAAAATTGCGCAGCCAACTCATCAAGGTTTACCTATTTGTCGGGCACGCAAATAATTTCTTTACTCTACAGCTAATCCATTTTTCCTGTTCAACACAAGTATATATATGTAGAACAATGCTAATAATAATATTTCTAGCAAACTATCATTTATTTCAACACATGTGTATTTTTATCTAAGCGTATACATGATAAAAGAAATATTTTTATCATCAAAAATATTTATTTAACACGTGAATGTTTTTAACACTTCATGTTCACAATAAAGGTGTAGTTTTTATTGTTGATTCATTTTATTTTAAAATACGATAACATTCAACACATGAATTTCAACTCGACGAACAAATTGCAATTCAACACATGAACATTCTATATAGTTTGTATATATATAAAAATGTGATTTTTATCGCTAAAGCCATTTGTTTAAATTCAAATAATATTCAACAAATGAATTTCAACTCAACGAATGAATTGCAACTCAACACATGAATATTCGATATAGTTTGTATATATATAAAAATGTGATTTTTATCGCTAAAGCCATATTTTTAAATTCAAATAATATTCAACACATGAATTTCAACTCAACGAATGAATTGCAACTCAACACATGAATATTCGATATAGTTTGTATATATATATTAATGTGATTTTTATCGCTAAAGTTATTTGTTTAAATTCAAATAATGTTCAACACATGACTTTCAACTCAACAAATGAATTGCAACTCAACACATGAATATTCGATATAGCATATGTAATTTATTTCAACGAATGAAAATTATTCTAACACATAAATATTTCAGAAAATTTCGGCACCATAACGGCAGGGTAGTTAAAACCGGAACTGTCCCTAGTACAGCTCCTCGCTCTACCTTAAAACATCGCGGTTTTTGACAATGGGGATCATACGTCTAGTTCGCACGCAGGCGTCATGTTTTATTTTCAATTCCACAATCCTATTCTATTTTGTTTCAACCGCAAGAGGGTATTTTTCAACCACAAAGGTATTTTTCAACCACAATATCAACCACAAACAATTATTTCCAACCATTCGTCATACCATATAATATCACGTCAATCACAAGCAATAAAAATCGTCCATGGTATGTGGACGAGGGGAGTGTGTGTGTATATATATATATATATGTATGTATGTATATAATATAATATAATATAATAATTCATTTGCGTTTCATCACAATTTAAAGCATATATGTTTCATTCAACGCTTGTATAATTTATTCATCGCTAATATAACTTATACAACACATGTACATGAGGTATACAATGCGTATATAATTTACACTTCACTTATATAATTTATACAACACGATTTCATTCACACAAATAGTTTAGATTCCTCACATTGGTTATTGCAGTGCTAAAAATCGTAGGAAGGTCAGAAAAATCCGCGGCTTCGTCTAGAATGTAGAGAGCCTCCTTGCGGTCACGGTGTCTCCTGTTTCATCAAATTTCGTTAAAGAACGAAAAAGATATTATTTTTCAAAGTTTTGCAATGCTTTATAGTGTAAAAACAGTTTAAAATTATATAACCCGTTAGTTTTCAAACCTGCTCAAATTTAGGTTTTGATTTTTCTCTCGATTCGTTGCTCTATAGGTTGATCAGATTGTCGGACGTTGTCGAGGGAGGTAAGAGCTTTCTGGCGCCACCAGTCTCCTCCAGTTCGACGTCGAGAGGAACCCTGGGCGGCGGCTTAAACGTGCCGACTTTGGAGCGTCAGAACTCGATGGCGGCGCCTCTGATGGTGGCGAGACTGGGTCGAATGTGGAGAGGGGACTAAGGCGGTCAGAAGCTTTAACTGGCGGAGGCGGCGAAATCGACTGAGGTGGCGGCAAAGTCGATGAGAAGCTTCGTGCTTCCTGAGTCGTCCAAATCGCTGGCGGCTAGGGTTTCCTTCATATTTTTTTTAAAGAAAAATTCCTATTGGTCCGAGCTTTATAGGAAGTTTTAAATAGTGTTTTTGCAAACGGACTCCTTTTTAAACCCAACGACTGTCGCCCCTAGCTAAATACCCCCATTCGGGACATAATGGGATATGTTTCGTTGGCCAATTCGACTGTTACAGTCAGTTATTTTTCAATTTAAAATAAAAAAAAACATTCGATATTTAATTTAAATGTACATTTCAATTTGCCAGGGCCACAAACTGAATCAAAAAATTCTAGAAAAATAAATCTAGCTTTGTTTTGACGATATGGTCCTAACAAAACCAGTTTCGTCGAATTCTAAGCTCGTTTGAAAAACGGCCATTTTTCGGTCGACCCATTTTAACAGAATTTGACCAATCACATTTTCTTTTGCCCCGCTCACATACTAGCTTCAAAAATTATGAAATTTGAAACTTAGCAATAATTTGACATCCCGGACCCAACAAAAGTGGTTTCGTCGAATTCCGAGGTCGTATGCAAAATATCAATTTTCAAGGGCTATATATGCTATATAGCGACCTTTCTGAAAATTCATTTGGCCATAACTTTTTATTTCCGTTATGAAATTTCGATTTTTTGGATTCGTTAGAAAGGTATTCATAAACAGATTTAAATATTTTCAGTTTCGCTAAAATCCGTTATATTTTCCACCCGGTACAGTCAGACAAAGTTTATATTCAAAATTTCAAGCTGCAATACTATACCCAATTCTATATTTTATTGAAATAGGATATTTCAACAATTCAAATTCTTTGGTAATAACCTAATTTAAAATTTTTAAACTGGTTCACTTTTTCCGGGTTATTACAATCTCCCCCACTTAAAACTTTTCGTCCTCGAAAAGGAAATTGCAGCTAAGCAGGAAATAAAATGTAAATGCAAAGTATTGTAAAGGTACCTTGCACAGGAGTTAGTCAGAGATGTCCACTCTGCATTTGGGGTAGGCTTGTTTAATGCTTTCCTCAGTCTCCCAAGTACAGTCTCTAGGATCACTACTCCACTGCACTTTGACTAGATGAATCTTTTTCCTCCTCAGCTCTCTAGTTTCTTTGCCAACTATCTTTAATGGCTCTCTTCTGAGTGCCAATTCTGGAGTTATGTCAATATCATGTTGCGCTGCTTCGTCCACAATAAGGTCGGGATCATGAACATGTTTTCTGAGTTGAGACACGTGGAACACATCATGTATACCAGGCAACCAATTAGGTAATGAAACCCTATATGCAAGAGTTCCAATCCGTTCAAGTATAGGAAAGGGACCAATAAATCTCGGTGCCAACTTCCCAGTCTTGCCAAATCTGATTACTCCTCGCATTAGAGAAACCCTTAAATAAACATAATCGCCAATGGCAAACGATATATCCCTTCTTCTCGCATCAGCATAACTTTTCTGTCGGCTCTGTGCGGTTTTCAATCGCTTCTTAATGAAATCGACTTTATCCGATGCTTCTCGAATCATATCGGGCCCTAACACAAGTCTGTTGCCAGGTTCTACCCAACATGCGGGAGATCTGCACGGTCTACCGTATAAAGCTTCAAATGGAGACATTCCCAAATTTGCTTGATAGCCATTGTTGTAAGAGAATTCGGCTAAATGTAAGTGATCTTCCCATGAGCCTCCAAAATCTATAACGCATGCTCGCAATAAATCTTCTAGAATTCTATTCACCCGCTCGATTTGGCCGTTTGACTGAGGGTGATAAGCGGTGCTTAGATTCAATTTAGTCCCCAATTCTGCCTGGAATGCTTCCCAGAATTTGCTAGTAAACCGGGGATCTCTATCACTGACTATATTGAGTGGCACTCTGTAACAACCCGAAAATCTGGGCCAGTTTAAAATTTTTATTTTGGCAATTTTAGCGAATTTGATTATTTAAAATGAATTATTTTAAATAAAATTGGCGAGAAATTTATTTTGAATATAATTCGAACGTATATATTATACGCGTCGTCGTTAGAATATAAATAATTATATATAACTATAAATAGAATTGAAAATGGCGCGGTAGTTCGATAATTCGATTTCAAACTTCAATTGAATGTACCGGGTGCAAAACAATCCGGATTTTAGTGAAACCAAAAATAATGGAATCTAATAGTGAATATCTTTCCAACGAATCCGAAAAATCAAAAGTTCGTAGCGGGAATCAAAAGATATGTCCAGTTGAAAATTCTGAATAGTCGCTACGGAATTCAGGCCCTTAAAAATAGACATTTTGCAAACGACCTCGGATTTCGACGAAACCACTTTGGTTGGATCCGTGATGTCAAGTTATTGCTAGATTCCAAATTTCATAATTTTTCAAATCAATATGTGAGCGTGGCAAAGGAAAACGCGTTTGACCAGTTTCAGTTGATTTTAATCGACTGGAAAATGGCCATTTTTCCAACGGTCTCAGAATTCGACGAAACTAGTTTTGTTAGGACCGTATCGTCAATACGAAGCTAGAAAATATTTTTCTGCAATTTATAGAGTTCGTATGTGACCCTGGTAAATTGAAATGTATGTTTAAAATAGAATATATAGATTTAAATGTAAATTCAATGGAAACTGATTGTAACGATCAAATCAGCTTGCGATACTTATCCCATAGCGTCCGGAATGGGGGTAATTAGCTAGGGGCGACAGTCGTTGGGTCCGATTTGCAGTTCGATTTAAAAAGCAACTTAAAAGGAGAAAAAAATTAATTAATAAATAAAATAAAATATAAAACCTTTTACATTAAAACCCCTCCCCCCAAATCAGTTTTTCCCAATACCCTCACTCTCTCCTTCGTGATCGGAAATGGCGACCGCCGCCTTGACCCTCCATCGCCCCCCCTCCCCCCCCCCCCCCAGCGACTGATGGCGCCACCACACTTCCTCCTCCTCTCGAGCTCGCTCCTCTTCCTCTTCTATTCTGGCCCGCTTGAACCCTAGACCGCGCCAGAAGCCCCAGTGGTTCGAACTGGCTGCCGTTCATGGTGATGGAAGGGCGGCACTCCGGCGATTCGAGGAGGAGAGGACGATCAACATCCGACAGCTCAGGGGACTGGCGGTTTCTAGACCTAGATTGGGGCATTGGGTTCGAGTAGAGCCTGGAAGAAGAAGAACAAAGAATCGGCCTTTATTTCTTCAAATGTGATTAAGGTAGTTTCTTCTCTATTTTATTTTATTTACTTACTATATGAATGGTAAAAAAAAATAGAATAGAATAGCATGTATAAAAATACATTGTTTAACAAATTTAATAGTGTGATTTTTTTTTATTTGTTTGATATGATTAAAATACAATTTTTTTTATCATGAAAAGAAGAGATTTTTATGTATGTAAAGTTAGGTTCTTTCAATATATAAAGTTGAGATTTTATTTACAAAAAGATTGGATTTTAAGTTAGAAAAGTTGAAATCTTTATAATAGGAAAGTTATTATTTTGATTTGTATAAAGTTATAATTTTTATTTATAAAAAGATTATATTTTTATAATGAAGAAGATTAGATTTTTTTTTTCTATGTAATCTCATCGATTAAAAATGTGGTTTTTATATGAAGATTAGCGATGTTTTTTTTTTATGTAGGTAAAGGTTAAAAATATAATTTTTATACGTGTAGTGAAGATAAAAATTCAATCTTTGTATTTGAAAAGGTAAAATCTTTGTATTTGAAAAGGTAAAATCTTTGTATTTGAAAAGGTAAAATCTTTGTATTTGAAAAGGTAAAGTCTATGAATTTGAAAAGAAGAAATCTTTAAAGTAAAAATTTGATTTTTATTTATTGAATAGCAAATTAAAAATAGAATTTTTATATATTGAACTTCGAAATAAAAATAGAATTTTTATATATTGAACTTCGAATTAAAAATAGAATTTTTATATATTGAACTTCGAATTAAAAATAGAATTTTTATATATTGAACTTCGAATTAAAAATAGAATTTTTATATATTGAACTTCGAATTAAAAATAGAATTTTTATATATTGAACTTCGAATTAAAAATAGAATTTTTATATATTGAACTTCGAATTAAAAATAGAATTTTTATATATTGAACTTCGAATTAAAAATAGAATTTTTATATATTGAACTTCGAATTAAAAATAGAATTTTTATATATTGAACTTCGAATTAAAAATAGAATTTTTATATATTGAACTTCGAAATAAAAATAGAATTTTTATATATTGAACTTCGAAATAAAAATAGAATTTTTATATATTGAACTTCGAATTAAAAATGTGATTTTTATATATTGAAAAGCGAAGTAAAAATTCGATTTTTACATAGGTAGTGAGCGGATAACGAAGGTGACAAAAAGGCGAGAACGAAGAAGCTTTATATCAAAGAAGAGTCAAGATGATTGGGTAGCTATCGGTGAGAACTTCTCACTCAAATTCTACTTTTCTAGTTATGTATATATATATATATACTAGGATGTAGACGGTGCTTATTAGAAGCACCCGACACCCGTCCACAGATCATGGACTTGTTTGATTGGTTGTGTAGTTGGTTAGATTATTTGATTTGGGTTGGATTGTTTTGGTGAAATGAATTGATATGATTGATGTGTGAATGGCGTGGGCCTTCACTAGACCGGGGATAAGGCTAGGCCTCGTCCCGTTTCTAGTATCGTGCCGTTATGCCGCCGAAATTTTCTAAAATAAGTTAGAAAAATAAAGATATCATTTTATTTAATAAATGAATTGAATAGAAATTCATAGGTTGAAATAAAATGTTTTATCGTTAAAAATATAATTTTTAATGGGAATGTGAATAAATAAAATATTCATTTACAAACCGAACGGTTTGTTTATGTACACCTATTTGAAGGACATTGATTGGGTCGATAAATTTTACACATCGCCTAACTGCACAACTAAAATCTGTGTTTGATTGTTTGAAAACCCCACACGGGTGTTAGGATGAAATATGAATTTCACTCATCCTGATTGATTAAACATGTCGATCGATTGATTGACAGGCTGTTACAAGCGTTAGATACCAATATTTGATGCTTATACAGTGTAGTACACTTTGGTTGATGGTTGATTATTTTTCAATGCTATTATACATGTGTTGTATGAAAATCCATATAATTAACCTTATATGGTGATTGATTGGGCCTCATTCCAATTTAGAAAATAAAGAACAATATAAAATAAAGGTTCATGTGTTGACAGTTTCATCCATTGAGATTGGTCATGTGTTGAACGAAATATTTTAGTAATAAAATTTACATCTTTGTAATATAAAATAAAGGTTCATGTGTTGACAGTACTCATCCATTGAGATTGGTCATGTGTTGAACGAAATATTTTGATAATAACAACTATTTTGAAAAAGAAATATTTGAAAGAGAACATTTGAAAATAGAAATTTATGAAGCCGTGTTGATTAGATTGACGCCATTTTGACGTGATCGATATTTATATCGATTTTATCGATTTCGAAATGAAATGAATTGAATATATAACGATTTCGGAATCAATTGAATATATAACGATTTCGAAATGAATTGAATATATAACGATTTCGAAATGAAATGAATTGAATATATAACGATTTCGAAATGAAATGAATTGAAAACGATTTCGAAATGAATTGAATTGAAAACGATTTCGAAATGAATTGAATTGAAAACGATTTCGAAATGAATTGAATTGAAAACGATTTCGAAATGAATTGAAAACGAATTCAAATTGAATTGAAAGCAAATTGAAATTAATTCAAATTGAATTGAAATTTGAATTGAATAGAAATGAATTTTAAAACGAATTTATAGAGAAGAATTCAATTTTGATTTGAATTGAAACGGAAGTTGAAATTGCTTTTGAAACGAATTTAAAACTATTTATATAATTCGTTTTAAATAGAAATCGACGAAATATATTATATATATATTATATATATAATATAATGGCCTGAATAGAACGCGCCGCGCCGCGGCAGTTCGTGAATTTCGACCATTTATTTCAAACGGACATTGCGGGAGATCCGACCGTCGGATTCTCCTAAAACCGGAACCGTTGGGTTCGTATCGAAATGAGCTTTCTAGCGAATGTTAGAAATTTGAAATCTAACGGTTGGATTTGGAATTATGTCCAAATCAAATTCGAAAAAGGTCGCTGTAAGTGCAGTTCGATGGCCATTGATGAAAATCGACTGTACGGGCCTTGATAAAATTATTAAAAATAGTAATAATTTGTGTAAAATCATAAGAAATGATTTAGAAAGGATTGGGATGAAAAACTCCATATTTGAAAAGATAAAAATAGATTTTTATCGAAATGAACTAGTTTTGAACTAGAAATATAATTCTATTTATTTTTAAATAAATAAATTGAATTTGAAAAAGGGTTTTGAAAATAACCAGACTTTCCAATGATTGCATTGGAGAGGATTTGAATCGAAATTGTCTTCGGAATATTTCGATGTTGGAATTCGTGATTATACAGATGTTGTTATGGAAATTTGAAAGATATATACTTATATCGTTATTTCCAATACGACATTTGTTAGTCGTAGAATTTGATATTGAATATAAGCCAGTATATTTTCTATTCAGAGCCTTGTATTGAATATCAGATGTGATTTGGGTTTGTCGTGAATGGTGTCTTCACTAACACTGTTCTTGAACCCAGTTGAGAAAATATTAAATCTTTTTATTTAGATTTAATGAAGTGTACCAATTAAATAATATTTAATTGGAATTGAATTGATATTGATTTTTGGGTTTATCGTGAACAGTGTTTTAAACAACACTCGTTCTTTAACCCGATAATTAATGGAATGTGATTTTGGGTTTACCGTGAGCCGTGTTTTAAATGACACTGATTCTTTAACCCAATCGAAGATTAAAACTAAGTGGAGTTTTAATGAATCTTTAATTAGATTGAAATGATCGAAAATGGAGTATCACCAGTTTTGCTCCAGGCGATAGTTAAATCTTTAATTAGATTTGAACGTGAAATGGTAATTGAATTTACCGATAACACCGTGGTGTTAGATATGAAGTATGACCAGTTTTACTTCATGGGATGAATAGGTTGGGATTGGGAAATTAAAACAAATGATTACTTCGGTAAGGTTCGTTAATCCCGACTAGTTTTGAATTGATATTCAAAAGTAGATTAAAGAATAAATTCAAGGAATTTATCTTTGATAAAATTAATGGGAATCTTTCCCTATGAATGTGAAATTTAGAAACTAACTGTCGGTTAGCCAAGAAGAATGGTTTTCTGGATATTGATCTGATGTTGGTTTCGGCCTTCGGGGTTAATATTTGGGGAATTATTCTCTTGATTAATTTACGGTTAGTGACTAATGAATTGGAATGAGGCGTATGTTATGTTTGTGTAACACTTATTTAAAATATACGCGAGTTATTCGGAAAGACCGGGTTTATCCCATTCTGAATAACTGATACGACGATAAGTCGAAGATGAAGACGATGGTCGAAGACCGGAGGTCTTCACGTCGTTTGGGTGGTTACTGATGATCTTGATTGGGCTGTACACCCAAGAAGATGGAAACAGTTAGTGATCGTCCAGACGTACTTGGAGATCGATGGATATGCGGGGTACTAGGTGCCTCCGGTTTCGTTCAGCCCCAGAACGGACTTGTAAATGGACTGCGTGTCTGACATTGGATTTTAGTCCGTGTGATTGATCTCTATTAAATATATATCTGTTTGGCGGCGGAGAATTTATTCTGTTGCTTAACGCCCTTCTCTGAGACGTACGAGCTCAGGGGTTATATATTGATGGATATCAATCGCATGGAGTGAATTGCCTGTGTGGCATGCTAGGATGCAAATGATCAAGGCTTCTGTTGAAAAGCAAAGTCTTGTTGTTAATGATCGAAGCACGGCCTTTGTGGCGTAGCTTTGTGTAACGTTGATTCGCGAGTATCACACCCGGTATGAATCAAAAACGGGAGACGGACCTCAGGGAGGACATGCGTTTCTTTCTAGTTAGGAGTGGCGTCAGTGCTTGAACTGGCTGACGAGTTTGACTCCTGTGGATGTTACTTATTATTACTTGCTGAAAAGCGAGGCGCCTCGTGATATCGGTTTCGGCCGATGCTTCTGGTCGGCTGACGGGCCAGATTTACGCCCCAAAGGGCGGGGAAACGTAGTGTTCAGGCATAATAATCCACATCGATGGACCGGCCCTGACGATCCAAGGGGCAGTTGCGGCTGTTCCTGAGGATCGGACTAGAGCGTCTCGAATCGGTTGAGGATCTTGCCCCTAGCCTCGGTTCATACCATAAATGATAACCCAACTTCCAATACGACATTTGCGGTTTTGATTGTAAACTTATATATGGCGACATAGTGTTATGGGCCATTCATGCCGCCTATGATTGATACTTATGATTTGAAGTGTTTTATACACTATGCACTTATAATAGTATCAAAACGATTTGTTTTAAACGTATCAAGCATTCTTTGGCTGTTATAAGGGAAAACCCTATCCTCGGCTGCGTTGCATTGTGTGATGGGACCTGGGTCTTATAACAGCTTCATTTTTCTTTATTTAGCATTGTGCTTTTTGTTTTATGCACTGGTATTCTTGGGAGGAAACCCGTTCCGTGTTATACGGCGTGGTCCCTTGATTTACCTAATGATTTAAAATAAAGATTAATAACTGTTTTAGTTCTCACACCAGTCACATGACTGACCTGGAGTTTATTGTTTTAACCTAAACTCTGGGTGCCCCTATTTTCGACACGGGCAGCTAGTAGTTTTGGTTTTGCAGATTTATATTCACAGGATCCTGGTTTACAGCTGGAATGATATCCGGAAAGCTTTGTATCCGTATATCTCTTCAAGTTGTGTATTGTATTATTTTCTGCTGCTATGTATTTAAATGTAATTTAAATCTCTGATATTTCTGTGTAATATTCATTTATACTCTGTATATTCTTGTAATCTGATGCATTGTTGTAATATACAATGAAATGTTCTTCTGTATGTGTTCTGTTGTGGTTTGTTCTCGAACTATCCATCACTTTCCTTTACGGGGAAGTTACGGGTTTTCATAGTTGGTATCGGAGCTTTGGTTTACAAAGCTTAGAGAACAAGGCACATTAGAACCGTACGAAAGAATACATCAGATATTGGATTAGTAATATCCAATAAGAATGACTCGTTAGAGATGGGATCAGTAGTATCCTAGAACGAGTGTGAAGAGTATATTTTTGAAAATGAAAACAATTTTGTTTTGAAATTTAAATCGTTTTAAACGTATTTGGTGATTTATTTATATTGATGTGGACAATTCAGTATATATAGATTTTGCGTATACGTCTGATCCGCGTGTATTCAAAGTTTTAATATATTGGATAGATATAGCATTACACTCTAGTCGCCCGAAGATGATATTGATGATAGCGATCGCATCATCAACATTTATGTTCGAGTTTCGAAGGTGTGATTTTCTATATATTTCCTATTGACTGGTGTGAGAACCAAAATTAGATAGGGCCTATTGTTGTGATTTGGCATCAAAAACCTGATTTTTGACTATGTATCAAAGTTATCAATTTGAAACTATAATCCACTAATTGATTGATGTTTGTGTTGTTTGTTTATTTGTTTGCTAATTTTTAGCCATTTAGCCTAATTGAAACAAATATTGAATTGTATTGAAAATTGGTTGCGTTTGCTTGCATATACATATATATCATTGAACAGGTCATAGCAAGGAGGCTAGAGCCAGAGAATAAAATTTGTTTGCCCGACAAATAGGTACATGTTTATTACATAATTTACTGTTTTGCTTGGGTGATGATGATTTTATGAGCCTATTGGCTAGCCGCTTGGCTTTTTCTTTTTCTTTTTGAGATCAGAAGGACCGGGGAAGCTAATTGAAATTCCTCGATGCTCCCGGTGCAGGGGAGGTTATGGCGAAATTTTTCAAAAATTTAGAGTGTTAGCCAAATTTTTGAAATTTTTGAAAATTCTCAGAAACTGAAAGGTTGGAGAATGGAAGCCAGATCGAACGTAGAGTTGAATTATCAAACCACTTTCGACTTTGTTCCTTTTCGGGGACGAAAAGTTTTAAGTGGGGGAGATTGTAACAACCCGAAAATCTGGGCCAGTTTAAAAATTTTATTTTGGCAATTTTAGCGAATTTGATTATTTAAAATGAATTATTTTAAATAAAATTGGCGAGAAATTTATTTTGAATATAATTCGAACGTATATATTATACGCGTCGTCGTTAGAATATAAATAATTATATATAATTATAAATAGAATTGAAAATGGCGCGGTAGTTCGATAATTCGATTTCAAACTTCAATTGAATGTACCGGGTGCAAAACAATCCGGATTTTAGTGAAACCAAAAATAATGGAATCTAATAGTGAATATCTTTCCAACGAATCCGAAAAATCAAAAGTTCGTAGCGGGAATCAAAAGATATGTCCAGTTGAAAATTCTGAATAGTCGCTATGGAATTCAGGCCCTTAAAAATAGACATTTTGCAAACGACCTCGGATTTCGACGAAACCACTTTTGTTGGATCCGTGATGTCAAGTTATTGCTAGATTCCAAATTTCATAATTTTTCAAATCAATATGTGAGCGTGGCAAAGGAAAACGCGTTTGACCAGTTTCAGTTGATTTTAATCGACTGGAAAATGGCCATTTTTCCAACGGTCTCAGAATTCGACGAAACTGGTTTTGTTAGGACCGTATCGTCAATACGAAGCTAGAAAATATTTTTCTGCAATTTATAGAGTTCGTATGTGACCCTGGTAAATTGAAATGTATGTTTAAAATAGAATATATAGATTTAAATGTAAATTCAATGGAAACTGATTGTAACGATCAAATCAGCTTGCGATACTTATCCCATAGCGTCCGGAATGGGGGTAATTAGCTAAGGGCGACAGTCGTTGGGTCCGATTTGCAGTTCGATTTAAAAAGCAACTTAAAAGGAGAAAAAAATTAATTAATAAATAAAATAAAATATAAAACCTTTTACATTAAAACCCCTCCACACAAATCAGTTTTTCCCGATACCCTCACTCTCACCTTCGTGATCGGAAATGGCGACCGCCGCCTTGACCCTCCATCGCCCCCCTCCCCCCCCCCCCAGCGACTGATGGCGCCACCACACTTCCTCCTCCTCTCGAGCTCGCTCCTCTTCCTCTTATATTCTGGCCCACATGAACCCTAGGCCGCGCCAGAAGCCCCAGCGGTTCGAACTGGCTGCCGTTCATGGTGATGGAAGGGCGGCACTCCGGCGATTCGAGGAGGAGAGGACGATCAACATCCGACAGCTCAGGGGACTGGCGGTTTCTAGACCTAGATTGGGGCATTGGGTTCGAATAGAGCCTGGAAGAAGAAGAACAAAGAATCGGCCTTTATTTCTTCAAATGTGATTAAGGTAGTTTCTTCTCTATTTTATTTTATTTACTTACTATATGAATGGTAAAAAAAAAATAGAATAGAATAGCATGTATAAAAATACATTGTTTAACAAATTTAATAGTGTGATTTTTTTTATTTGTTTGATATGATTAAAATACGATTTTTTTATCATGAAAAGAAGAGTTTTTTATGTATGTAAAGTTAGGTTCTTTCAATATATAAAGTTGAGATTTTATTTACAAAAAGATTGGATTTTAAGTTAGAAAAGGTGAAATCTTTATAATAGGAAAGTTATTATTTTGATTTGTATAAAGTTATAATTTTTATTTATAAAAAGATTATATTTTTATAATGAAGAAGATTAGATTTTTTTTCTATGTAATCTCATCGATTAAAAATGTGGTTTTTATATGAAGATTAGCGATGTTTTTTTTTTTATATAGGTAAAGGTTAAAAATATAATTTTTATACGTGTAGTAAAGATAAAAATTCAATCTTTGTATTTGAAAAGGTAAAATCTTTGTATTTGAAAAGGTAAAATCTTTGTATTTGAAAAGGAAAAATCTTTGTATTTGAAAAGGTAAAATCTTTGTATTTGAAAAGGTAAAATCTTTGTATTTGAAAAGGTAAAGTCTATGAATTTGAAAAGAAGAAATCTTTAAAGTAAAAATTTGATTTTTATTTATTGAATAGCAAATTAAAAATAGAATTTTTATATATTGAACTTCGAAATAAAAATAGAATTTTTATATATTGAACTTCGAATTAAAAATAGAATTTTTATATATTGAACTTCGAATTAAAAATAGAATTTTTATATATTGAACTTCGAATTAAAAATAGAATTTTTATATATTGAACTTCGAATTAAAAATAGAATTTTTATATATTGAACTTCGAAATAAAAATAGAATTTTTATATATTGAACTTCGAATTAAAAATAGAATTTTTATATATTGAACTTCGAATTAAAAATAGAATTTTTATATATTGAACTTCGAATTAAAAATAGAATTTTTATATATTGAACTTCGAATTAAAAATAGAATTTTTATATATTGAACTTCGAATTAAAAATAGAATTTTTATATATTGAACTTCGAATTAAAAATAGAATTTTTATATATTGAACTTCGAATTAAAAATAGAATTTTTATATATTGAACTTCGAAATAAAAATAGAATTTTTATATATTGAACTTCGAATTAAAAATGTGATTTTTATATATTGAAAAGCGAAGTAAAAATTCGATTTTTACATAGGTAGTGAGCGGGTAACGAAGGTGACAAAAAGGCGAGAACGAAGAAGCTTTATATCAAAGAAGAGTCAAGATGATTGGGTAGCTATCGGTGAGAACTTCTCACTCAAATTCTACTTTTCTAGTTATGTATATATATATACTAGGATGCAGACGGTGCTTATTAGAAGCACCCGACACCCGTCCACAGACCATGGACTTGTTTGATTGGTTGTGTAGTTGGTTAGATTATTTGATTTGGATTGGATTGTTTTGGTGAAATGAATTGATATGATTGATGTGTGAATGGCGTGGGCCTTCACTAGACCGGGGATAAGGCTAGGCCTCGTCCCGTTTCTAGTATCGTGCCGTTATGCCGCCGAAATTTTCTAAAATAAGTTAGAAAAATAAAGATATCATTTTATTTAATAAATGAATTGAATAGAAATTCATAGGTTGAAATAAAATGTTTTATCGTTAAAAATATAATTTTTAAAGGGGATGTGAATAAATAAAATATTCATTTACAAACCGAATGGTTTGTTTATGTACACCTATTTGAAGGACATTGATTCGGTCGATAAATTTTACACATCGCCCAACTGCACAACTAAAATCTGTGTTTGATTGTTTGAAAACCCCACACGGGTGTTAGGATGAAATATGAATTTCACTCATCCTGATTGATTAAACATGTCGATCGATTGATTGACAGGCTATTACAAGCGTTAGATACCAATATTTGATGCTTATACAGTGTAGTACACTTTGGTTGATGGTTGATTATTTTTCAATGCTATTATACATGTGTTGTATGAAAATCCATATAATTAACCTTATATGGTGATTGATTGGGCCTCATTCCAATTTAGAAAATAAAGAACAATATAAAATAAAGGTTCATGTGTTGACAGTTTCATCCATTGTGATTGGTCATGTGTTGAACGAAATATTTTAGTAATAAAATTTACATCTTTGTAATATAAAATAAAGGTTCATGTGTTGACAGTACTCATCCACTGAGATTGGTCATGTGTTGAACGAAATATTTTGATAATAACAACTATTTTGAAAAAGAAATATTTGAAATAGAACATTTGAAAATAGAAATTTATGAAGCCGTGTTGATTAGATTGACGCCATTTTGACGTGATCGATATTTATATCGATTTTATCGATTTCGAAATGAAATGAATTGAATATATAACGATTTCGAAATGAATTGAATATATAACGATTTCGAAATGAATTGAATATATAACGATTTCGAAATGAATTGAATATATAACGATTTCGAAATGAAATGAATTGAATATATAACGATTTCGAAATGAAATGAATTGAAAACGATTTCGAAATGAATTGAATTGAAAACGATTTCGAAATGAATTGAATTGAAAACGATTTCGAAATGAATTGAATTGAAAACGATTTCGAAATGAATTGAATTGAAAACGATTTCGAAATGAATTGAAAACGAATTCAAATTGAATTGAAAGCAAATTGAAATGAATTCAAATTGAATTGAAATTTGAATTGAATAGAAATAAATTTTAAAACGAATTTATAGAGAAGAATTCAATTTTGATTTGAATTGAAACGGAAGTTGAAATTGCTTTTGAAACGAATTTAAAACTATTTATATAATTCGTTTTAAATAGAAATCGACGAAATATATTATATATATATTATATATATAATATAATGGCCTGAATAGAACGCGCCGCGCCGCGGCAGTTCGTGAATTTCGACCATTTATTTCAAACGGACATTGCGGGAGATCCGACCGTCGGATTCTCCTAAAACCGGAACCGTTGGGTTCGTATCGAAATGAGCTTTCTAGCGAATGTTAGAAATTTGAAATCTAACGGTTGGATTTGGAATTATGTCCAAATCAAATTCGAAAAAGGTCGCTGTAAGTGCAGTTCGATGGCCATTGATGAAAATCGACTGTACGGGCCTTGATAAAATTATTAAAAATAGTAATAATTTGTGTAAAATCATAAGAAATGATTTAGAAAGGATTGGGATGAAAAACTCCATATTTGAAAAGATAAAAATAGATTTTTATCGAAATGAACTAGTTTTGAACTAGAAATATAATTCTATTTATTTTTAAATAAATAAATTGAATTTGAAAAAGGGTTTTGAAAATAACCAGACTTTCCAATGATTGCATTGGAGAGGATTTGAATCGAAATTGTCTTCGGAATATTTCGATGTTGGAATTCGTGATTATACAGATGTTGTTATGGAAATTTGAAAGATATATACTTATATCGTTATTTCCAATACGACATTTGTTAGTCGTAGAATTTGATATTGAATATAAGCCAGTATATTTTCTATTCAGAGCCTTGTATTGAATATCAGATGTGATTTGGGTTTGTCGTGAATGGTGTCTTCACTAACACTGTTCTTGAACCCAGTTGAGAAAAGATTAAATCTTTTTATTTAGATTTAATGAAGTGTACCAATTAAATAATATTTAATTGGAATTGAATTGATATTGATTTTTGGATTTATCGTGAACAGTGTTTTAAACAACACTCGTTCTTTAACCCGATAATTAATGGAATGTGATTTTGGGTTTACCATGAACCGTGTTTTAAATGACACTAATTCTTTAACCCAGTCGAAGATTAAAACTAAGTGGAGTTTTAATGAATCTTTAATTAGATTGAAATGATCGAAAATGGAGTATCACCAGTTTTGCTCCAGGCGATAGTTAAATCTTTAATTAGATTTGAACGTGAAATGGTAATTGAATTTACCGATAACACCGTGGTGTTAGATATGAAGTATGACCAGTTTTACTTCATGGGATGAATAGGTTGGGATTGGGAAATTAAAACAAATGATTACTTCGGTAAGGTTCGTTAATCCCGACTAGTTTGGAATTGATATTCAAAAGTAGATTAAAGAATAAATTCAAGGAATTTATCTTTGATAAAATTAATGGGAATCTTTCCCTATGAATGTGAAATTTAGAAACTAACTGTCAGTTAGCCAAGCAGAATGGTTTTCTGGATATTGATCTGATGTTGGTTTCGGCCTTTGGGGTTAATATTTGGGGAATTATTCTCTTGATTAATTTACGGTTAGTGACTAATGAATTGGAATGAGGCGTATGTTGTGTTTGTGTAACACTTATTTAAAATATACGCGAGTTATTCGGAAAGACCGGGTTTATCCCATTCTGAATAACTGATACGACGATAAGTCGAAGATGAAGACGATGGTCGAAGACCGGAGGTCTTCACGTCGTTTGGGTGGTTACTGATGATCTTGATTGGGCTGTACACCCAAGAAGATGGAAACAGTTAGTGATCGTCCAGACGTACTTGGAGATCGATGGATATGCGGGGTACTAGGTGCCTCCGGTTTCGTTCAGCCCCAGAACGCACTTGTAAATGGACTGCGTGTCTGACATTGGATTTTAGTCCGTGTGATTGATCTCTATTAAATATATATCTGTTTGGCGGCGGAGAATTTATTCTCTTGCTTAACGCCCTTCTCTGAGACGTACGAGCTCAGGGGTTATATATTGATGGATATCAATCGCATGGAGTGAATTGCCTGTGTGGCATGCTAAGATGCAAATGATCAAGGCTTCTGTTGAAAAGCAAAGTCTTGTGGTTGATGATCGAAGCACGGCCTTTGTGGCGTAGCTTTGTGTAACGTTGATTCGCGAGTATCACACCCGATATGAATCAAAAATGGGAGACGGACCTCAGGGAGGACATGCGTTTCTTTCTAGTTAGGAGTGGCGTCAGTGCTTGAACTGGCTGACGAGTTTGACTCCTGTGGATGTTACTTATTATTACTTGCTGAAAAGCGAGGCGCCTCGTGATATCGGTTTCGGCCGATGCTTCTGGTTGGCTGACGGGCCAGATTTACGCCCCAAAGGGCGGGGAAACGTAGTGTTCAGGCATAATAATCCACATCGGTGGACTGGCCCTGACGATCCAAGGGGCAGTTGCGGCTGTTCCTGAGGGGCGGACTAGAGCGTCTCGAATCGGTTGAGGATCTTGCCCCTAGCCTCGGTTCATACCATAAATGATAACCCAACTTCCAATACGACATTTGCGGTTTTGATTGTAAACTTATATATGGCGACATAGTGTTATGGGCCATTCATGCCGCCTATGATTGATACTTATGATTTGAAGTGTTTTATACACTATGCACTTATAATAGTATCATGAAGTTTAACTATTTCTTTGAAGTAAATCTGTGCTAGACTTTGAGCCGTTCTGTTGGATCGGACAGGTATGAAATGGGCAGTCTTCGTGAAGCGATCTACGATTACCCATATACTGTCGTTTCCTTTCTTAGTTTGAGGCAGGCCATCAATGAAGTCCATCGAGATTTGTTCCCACTTCCATCCTAGAATTTCTAAGGGTTGTAATAATCCAGCCAATTTCTGCTGATCACTCTTAACTAGCTGACAAGTGGGGCATCTGCTAACATATAATTAGATATCTCTTTTCATTGCCTTCCACCAGAATGTGCGTTTGATATCGTTATACATTTTGCTCACACCGGGATGGATACTTAATTTGGACTTGTGGCATTCATCAAGCACTTCTCTTTTTAGCTCGGAAATGTCGGGAACACAAATTCTTCCTTTTAATCTCAAAACCCCCTCACTATCCACTTGGAAGCTGGAGTCTATGCCTTCATTGATCCTTTTGATCATTACTTTTACAAAATTATCCTCTCTTTGAAGGGTCGAGCTCCTGCCTATTAATGAAGACGTGACGATAAAACTGGCAATGATTTCATTCTTTCTGCTGAGCGCATCTGCTACAACATTGGCTTTCCCTGGAGTGTATAGAATTTCAAAATCATATGCCGCAACGAATTCTAACCAACGTTGTTGCCTCAAATTTAGATCTTTTTGAGTGAAAAGATATTTCAAGGATTGATGATCGGTGTATAGTTCGAACTTCTCGCCCAGTAAATAATGCCTCCAGATTCTTAAAGCGAACACGACAGCTAATAACTCAAGATCATGAGTTGCATAGTTCCTTTCATGCGGCTTTAGCTGACGGTTGGCATAAGCGACCACATGGCCCTTTTGCATTAACACTGCGCCTAGCCCTCTAATAGAAGTGTCTGTCCATACAGTCAAGTCTTGGTTGCCTTCTATAATGGTCAATACTGGAGCGGTTGTCAACTTCAGTTTCGGCTCCTGGAAAGCTTCTTCACATTCGGGAGTCCATTTGAATTTCTCATGCTTCTTTGTAAGCTTTGTCAATACACCAGATATCTTTGAAAAATCCTAAATGAATTTCCGATAGTAGCTAGCCAATCCAAGGAAACTTCGAACTTCTGTGGAGGTAGTAGGTTGTTTCCAGTTCTGAATCGCTGTAATTTTGCTTGGGTCTACAGCAATTCCTTCTTTCGATACGACATGGCCTAGGAATTTAACTTCATTCTACCAAAAGACACATTTAGAAAATTTAGCTTTCAAGACATTTCTCCTTAGAATTTTCAACACTTGCTCTAAATGTTTTGCATGTTCGTCTTCCGACTTGGAGTAGATTAAAATGTCATCGATGAAGACTAGAACAAATTTATTCAATACACCACGGAACACTCTGTTCATAAGATCAACGAAGTATGCCGGAGCGTTACACAAGCCGAACGGCATTACTAGCCATTCATAGAATAAATCGGGACCACTAAAGGCTGTCAAAGGAACACAGTCTTCTGATATACGCAATTGGTGGAAACCTGTAGCTAGGTCCATTCTGGAGAATACTGTTGCTCCATTCAATTGATCTAACAGATCGTCTATTCGGGGCAAGGGATATTTGTTCTTCAGTGTCTGTTTATTGAGATCTCGGTAATCAACACATAGTCTTAGAGTACCGTCTGATTTCGGGACAAATACTACTGCTGCTCCCCAAGCTGAAAAGCTCGGTCTGATCAGACCTTTCCAAAGTAATTCTTGGGGTTGACTACTTAATTCTTCCTTTTCTTTTGGGGCCATTCTTCTTATTGGATGTACTACTGGTCGGGCGTTAGGAAGTAGATCTATTCAAAATTCAATCTCTCTTTGTGGCGGTAAGTTTTCCACTTCTTCAAACACATCCGCATAGTTTTTAACGACCGGTATCTTTTCTAATGAAGGGGGAGTAACTTCTAAAGAAGACCAAAATTCTGTTCTATTAATTGCTGAGCCAAGACATGGTATATATATAGGTCCAAGCTTCGTTTCGACTTTGACGATTCTCTCGGCACATCTAACTTTGGCCTTATAGTTTGTCAACCAGTCCAGCCCCAGTATAATATCAAATTCGGAAAGGTCCATGACAATTACTTTAAAAGAGAACTTGTTGCAAGAATAAGAGATAGGCACCCTACAGTATGAACTGAGACTAACATTACCACCTATTGGGTTTTGAACTTTAATTGGTTCTTTAAGTTTTCCTTGTTTCAATTTTAACTTGTGAACAATGCTACCAGAAATGAAGCTACGTGATGCACCAGTATCAAAAAGTACAGAAACAGGAATATTTTTAATGGTAAGGGTACCTCCCAAGACGTCGGGTTTACCTGATCCATCGGTGGTAGCTGGCGGGGTCTTCCTGTCATACACATGAGCCACTTGTGCATTCTGCTTCAGAGGACAGTTCCTGCTATAGTGCCCCTTCTTATGGCAGTTGTAGCATTCGGCTGAGTCATTTGCCTTTGGCTTCCTTGGGGCTTTGCATACATTAGAAAAATGACCTGGCTTCCCGCAGTTGTAGCAATTTCCTTTGGGGATCTTTGTAGGTTTCCGAGTAGCGGCCGGTGTAATGCTAGACTCGGGTTGATCTGTTGAAGCCTTGCGCTTGTTTCCAGCTTGGCTTTTGGCGCGGTCTTGGCTAGCGTGCCTTTCATCCATATCTTCATAATTGCAAGCCATTTCTACTAATTTTGAAAAGGAGAGTTTGATGTTGCTCATAGCTCTGTCATGGTACTTGCGCTTTAGCCCAAATATGAATCTCTTGTTCTTTGCTTTGTTAGTCATAATCAGCTCCGGAGCATAGCGCGACAACTGGGTGAACTTATTAAGGTAATCCTGAATAGAGAGATCTCCTTGCTGGAGATTAGCATACTGTTCTCGCATCCTCTCTAGAGCCTATTCAGGTACAAACTTCTCATTGAACATAGTTTTGAATTGCTCCCAGGTTCTGACAGTACCCGCTGCATCCTCTGAGGTAATGGCATCCCACCACAGCTCTGCTTCCTCTAAAAGGAGCCAAATACCAAGTCGTGCTCTGTTGTTGGTTCCCATACCCATGCCTTCAAAGATTTTCTCACAGGTCTTCAACCAAGCTATAGCCTCAGTCACTGTACCAGTGCCAGTAAAGGGTTTTCCCCCAAGGCTCCTATACCTCTTTGCTACTTTGTCTAGCTCAAAGTCTTCGGGTGTTGGTGGCTGAACAATAGGGCCTTCCACAACTATGGGGATATTCCCCCGTCCTCCTGCTGCCTCTCCTCGGCCTCCACGGCCTCCTCTAGCTGTTGTTGCTCGTGTAGCCATCTAAGAGAATACTGTATAAGCAAGAAAAGAGTCAAGCTCACAGATTTGATAATTTTCATAAATGATAAAGCAGGGGAATACAAGGAAAGATAATGATGATGTACTGATCAAATTGTTTTGCTAATCTGCTTAGCTCATTCTAGGACATTGCTAATCCTATCTCTAATGAGCTACTCGCATTAGAACACTACTGATTCTATTCTGACGAGGTGTTTAATGTGTTAGATCCCGGAGCTAAGATTAACCAAAGCTCTGATACCAACTGTGATGATCCCAAAATCCGAGGGGCGGTATTAAGGATAATCATTGGAATATAACACATTATTCATCATAGCAGAGAACGGATAATAGCAGAAACAATAAGTAGAATAATTTTACATGGATATGACAGTGGAATCACAACATGTAATAACATCAGAATAGCATAGCGTGGGATATAACTTAGTAAATAAAAGGAAAGTGATCAGTCATCATCGCCAGAGGCGGAATACATACATGCAGTGAGACATAATAAGGTTATCAGTCTACATCGTCGAAGGCGGAATACATATACATATAGTAAGAAATATGGAAAGTAAATCAGTCTGCATCGCCCGTGGCAGAATCATAATATAAGTACAGTAATGGCGGAAAATGTCAAAGTCATCTCTGTGAAGTCAGCCTCGCCATGAGCTAAAAATGCACTCTATGCAGCAGTGCAGAGCCAAAAACAACCTGTCACCCGTGTACTAGGCTGCCCGTGTGAAAATAAGGGCACCCGCGTTTGCAAAGTGAAACAAACAACGAGTCAGTCATGGGGACTGGTATGAGGAACCTATTTAACAGTTAAACAACAGTAATAGCAAATCATAGGACCACGCCACTTTCGCAAAACGGGTTTACTCCAGTGATTGCTAGTGCATTAAAAACAAAGTAAATTCTTTTAAAACAACGCAATGCTTTTAAAAAGAATAAAGCCATTATAAGACTCAGGTCCCATCACACAATGCAACGCAAGCCGGAGGATAGAGTTTTACTTTATAATAGCCAAATATGCTTGATACGTACAAAGCAAAATCATTTGATATTACTACTAGTGCATATATGTTTCAAAAACGAATAACATCATAAATATCAATCATATACGGCATAAGTGCCCCATACCACTATGTCGCCATACTAGTTCTACAATCGAGTCCGTTATTTCGTATTGGAAATTGGATTTCCGTCATGAGTCGGGGCAAGGGGCAAGCTCCTCTCCGCTTCGAGACACTCTAGCAAATGCCTCGGGACTACGCACTCTGTGTAACCCCTGGATGCTTCAGGGTCGGTCCTCTCTAACGTTTGAGGATTATTTATTCCTGAACACACATTTCCCGGTCCTTACAGACCTATAATCGAGGCGCCTCGCATTCCAACAACCACAAAGGTGAAAAGTGGATATATATGTCAAGGCTGGTAAGTCACTGACACCACCATAGCTAGAAAGAAACGTCGTGCTCTCCCTGCAGTCTGTATCCCGTTTTTAACTCATACCGGGGTGTGAGGCTCACGAATCCACGAAATACACAAAGCTAGGCCACGTAGACCGTGCTTTGATCATCATCTACAAGATTTTGCTTTGCAACAGAAGCCTTGATCACAGCATCTTGGCATGCCACATAGGCAGTCCACTCCATACGATTGATTTCCATCGATATATAACCACTGAGCTCGTGCGTCTCAGAGAAGGGCGTTAAGCAAAAGAATAAATTCTCCGCCGCCAAACAGATATATATTTAACAGAGATCAATCAGTATAGAACAAAATCTAATGTCAGACACACAGTCCATTTACAAGTCTGTTCGGGGTCTGAACGAAACCGGAGGCGTCTAATTCCTCGTATATCCGTCCAATCAACACATACGTTCAGACGGCTACTACTTCCGTCTCCTTCCGGTAGCTACTCCGGTCAGGAACCTCAGTAGCGGCCATCCAACCGATACGAAGATCGTCGGTCTTGAATCGTCCTTGCATTTTCCAATTCGAATCGCTCGATAAATTATTTGAAATGAGGGTTAGCTCGGCCTTTTCAAATAATCCACGTCATTAGAATTTAAATCGATTCTTTCAATGGTTATATTATTCGACATCCATCTTTCGGTTCTTTAGTGTTATTTTCTTGTCATACACATACAACCGTCAAATATCAAACAATTCAAGCCCAATTAGTTTATTTGCAATCTATGTTGCTTATAATATTTTATAACGATTTTTCGCCATTTTTATCTATTTAAACATGGCCATATTTAATTAAATGACGTTTGAGGTCGTGCCGTGGCACTGACTCTGTTTTTCCCCTAATTTGTTTTACACATATCGAAAAATCTAACCATTGGATTTCTACGAAGTTTATATCAGTGGGAAGATATTCCCAAAGCGAACCCAACGGTTCCAGTTTCATGAGAATCCGACGGTCGGATCTTCCACACTAGTCGTTTGAAGTTATGGTTTAAAAATTCGAACTACAGTGTCGTTATTCGATTTAATTTAATTATATTTATATTTATATACAAATATAAATGATTCTGGTGCTGTTTTTCTTCAGATTTGAATTAAACATTCCGGACAATCCAACCGTTGGATTTTTACAAGGTTGGTGCCGTTGGGAAGATATTTCCAAGGCGAACCCAGCGGTTGCGGCTTCGGGAAAAACCGATGGTCGGATTTCTCATACTAATCGTTTCAAATTACGATTCCGAAACACAAACTGCATGGTCTCTATTTCCTTTAATTATACTTATATTTATATATATAAATATAGTTCATTCTATAATTTCAACTATAGTCCATTCTATATTTTCCACTTCGTTTACGCTTCAAATATTTCACTAACGCCTTAATATTTCGAAAATTTTCGCCATAACCTCCTTTGTACGGGGAGGGGTTTGGAAATTTATTGGGCCGTATTAGGTACCCAATAAATCCTAAAAAGCATTCACATATTTATAGTGATATATTTTGGTGTTTACGGTGGAGCATGTATAGATAATCACTCCAGATAATAAATTTTCATCACCCCGTTTCCATGTGGAAATAAATAGGCAATGTGCCGTATCTAATAACTAGAGCGACGTGATTATTGTCAACTCCAGACCCGTGTGGGGTTTTTATTAATCTGGCAATTTATCGTTATAATTTATATAGTCCATATCATCATTAGTTCAACCTGTAGTATATAGTCATCGCCATACAAGCCTCTTGCTTGTATGGTAAACCTTCCACCTCATCACACAAGCTCTAGTTGCTTATGTGGAATATGATGAAGTATGCCTATCGTCAAGAAGTATGCCATGTAGTGTGGTTCAAAATTAATTGTTACTATCCTCTGGCGTTATTTATTATTTCACACAAAATAACCAGCACTCCGCATCCAATGACATTCACAGGAGTTGATATATAAATAAAATTGCGCAGCCAACTCATCAAGGTTTACCTATTTGTCGGGCACGCAAATAATTTCTTTACTCTACAGCTAATCCATTTTTCCTGTTCAACACATGTATATATATGCAGAACAAAGCTAATAATAATATTTCTAGCAAACTATCATTTATTTCAACACATGTGTATTTTTATCTAAGCGTATACATGATAAAAGAAATATTTTTATCATCAAAAATATTTATTTAACACGTGAATGTTTTTAACACTTCATGTTCACAATAAAGGTGTAGTTTTTATTGTCGATTCGTTTTATTTTAAAATACGATAACATTCAACACATGAATTTCAACTCGACGAACATATTGCAATTCAACACATGAATATTCTATATAGTTTGTATATATATATAAATGTGATTTTTATCGCTAAAGCCATTTGTTTAAATTCAAATAATATTCAACACATGAATTTCAACTCAACGAATGAATTGCAACTCAACACATGAATTTTCGATATAGTTTGTATATATATAAAAATGTGATTTTTATCGCTAAAGCCATTTGTTTAAATTCAAATAATATTCAACACATGAATTTCAACTCAACGAATGAATTGCAACTCAACACATGAATATTCGATATAGTTTGTATACATATAAAAATGTGATTTTTATCGCTAAAGTTATTTGTTTAAATTCAAATAATGTTCAACACATGAATTTCAACTCAACAAATGAATTGCAACTCAACACATGAATATTCGATATAGCATATGTAATTTATTTCAACGAATGAAAATTATTCTAACACACAAATATTTTAGAAAATTTCGGCAGCATAACGGCAGGGTAGTTAAAACCGGGACCGTCCCTAGTACGGCTCCTCGCTCTACCTTAAAACCTCGCGGTTTTTGACAATGGGGATCATGCATCTAGTTCGCACGCAGGCGGCATGTTTTATTTTCAATTCCAAAATCCTATTCTATTTTGTTTCAACCACAAGAGGGTATTTTTCAACCACAAAGGTATTTTTCAACCATAAAGGTATTTTTCAACCACAATATCAACCACAAACAATTATTTCCAACCATTCGTCATGCCATATAATATCACGTCACTCACAAGCAATAAATATCGTCCATGGTCTGTGGACGAGGGGAGTGTATATATATATATATAATATAATATAATAATTCACTTGTGTTTCATCACAATTCAAAGCATATATGTTTCATTCAACGCTTGTATAATTTATACTTCGCTAATATAACTTATACAACACATGTACATGAGGTATACAATGGGTATATAATTTACACTTCGCTTATATAATTTATACAACACGATTTCATTCACACAAATAGTTTAGATTCCTCACATTGGTTATTGCAGTGCTAAAAATCGTAGGAAGGTCAGAAAAATCCGCAGCTTCTTCTGGAATGTAGAGAGCCTCCTTGTGGTCACGGTGTCTCCTGTTTCATCAAATTTCGTTAAAGAACGAAAAAGATATTATTTTTCAAAGTTTTGCAACGCTTTATAGTGTAAAAACAGTTTAAAATTATATAACCCGTTAGTTTTCAAACCTGCTTAAATTTAGGTTTTGATTTTTCTCTCGATTCGTTGCTCTATTGGTTGATCAGATTGTCGGACGTCGTCGAGGGAGGGAAGAGCTTTCTGGCGCCACCAGTCTCCCCCAGTTCGGCGTCGAGATGAACCCTGGGCGGCGGCTTAAACGTGCCGACTTTGGAGCGTCAGAACTCGATGGCGGCGCCTCAGATGGTGGCGAGACTGGGTCAGATGTGGAGAGGGGACTAAGGCGGTCAGAAGCTTTAACTGGTGGAGGCGGCGAAATTGACTGAGGCGGCGGCAAAGTCGACGAGAAGCTTCATGCTTCCCGAGTCGTCCAATTCGCTGGCGGCTAGGGTTTCCTTCGTATTTTTTTTAAACAAAAATTCCAATTGGTCCGAGCTTTATAGGAAGTTTTAAATAGTGTTTTTGCAAACGGACTCCTTTTTAAACCCAACGACTATCGCCCCTAGCTAAATACCCCCATTCCGGACACAATGGGATATGTTTCGTTGGCCAATTCGACTGTTACAGTAAGTTAGTTTTCAATTTAAAATAAAAAAACATTCGATATTTAATTTAAACGTACATTTCAATTTGCCAGGGCCACAAACTGAATCGAAAAATTCCAGAAAAATAAATCTAGCTTTGTTTTGATGATACGGTCCTAACAAAACCAGTTTTGTCGAATTCTGAGCTCGTTTGAAAAACGGCCATTTTTAGGTCGACCCATTTTAACAGAATTTGACCAACCACATTTTCTTTCGCCCCGCTCACATACTAGCTTCAAAAATTATGAAATTTGAAACTTAGCAATAATTTGACATCCCGGACCCAACAGAAGTGGTTTGGTCGAATTCAGAGGTCGTATGCAAAATATCAATTTTCAAGGGCTATATATGCTATATAGCGACCTTTCTGAAAATTCATTTGGCCATAATTTTTTATTTCCGTTATGAAATTTCGATTTTTAGGATTCGTTAGAAAGGTATTCATAAACAGATTTAAATATTTTCAGTTTCGCTAAAATCCGTTATATTTTCCACCCGGTACAGTCAGACAAAGTTTATATTCAAAATTTCAAACTGCAATACTATACCCAATTCTATATTTTATTGAAATAGGCTATTTCAACAATTCAAATTCTTTGGTAATAACCTAATTTAAAAATTTTAAACTGGTTCACTTTTTCCGGGTTATTACAATCTCCCCGACTTAAAACTTTTCGTCCTCGAAAACGAAATTACAGCTAAGCAGGAAATAAAATGTAAATGCAAAGTATTGTAAATGTACCTTGCACCGAAGTTAGTCAGAGATGTCCACTCTGCATTTGGGGGTAGGCTTGTTTAATTCTTTCCTTAGTCTCCCAAGTACAGTCTCTAGGATCACTACTCCACTGCACTTTGACTAGATGAATCTTTTTCCTCCTCAACTCTCTAGTTTCTTTGCCAACTATCTTTAATGGCTCTCTTCTGAGCGCTAATTTTGGAGTAATGTCAATATCATGTTGCGCTGCTTCTTCCACAACAAGGTCGGGATCATGAACATGTTTTCTGAGTTGAGACACGTGGAACACATCATGTATACCAGGCAACCAATTAGGTAATGAAACCCTATATGCAAGAGTTCCAATCCGTTCAAGTATAGGAAAGGGACCAATAAATCTCGGTGCCAACTTCCCAGTCTTGCCAAATCTGATTACTCCTCGCATTGGAGAAACCCTTAAATAAACATAATCGCCAACGCAAACGATATATCCCTTCTTCTCGCATCAGCATAACTTTTCTGTCGGCTCTGTGCAGTTTTCAATCGCTTCTTAATGAAATCGACTTTATCCGATGCTTCTCGAATCATATCAGGCCCTAACACAAGTCTGTTGCCAGGTTCTACCCAACATGCGGGAGATCTGCACGGTCTATCATATAAAGATTCAAATGGAGACATTCCCAAACTTGCTTGATAGCTATTGTTGTAAGAGAATTCGGCTAAATGTAAGTGATCTTCCCATGAGCCTCCAAAATTTATAACGCTAGCTCGTAATAAATCTTCTAGAATTCTATTCACCTGCTCGGTTTGGCCGTCTGTCTGAGGGTGATAAGCGGTGCTTAAATTCAATTTGGTCCCCAATTCTGCCTGGAATGCTTCCCAGAATTTGCTAGTAAACAGGGGATCTCTATCACTGACTATATTGAGTGGCACTCCATGAAGTTTAACTATTTCTTTGAAGTAAATCTGTGCTAGACTTTGAGCCGTTCTGTTGGATCGGACAGGTATGAAATGGCAGTCTTTGTGAAGCGATCTACGATTACCCATATAACGTCGTTTCGTTTCTTAGTTCGAGGCAGGCCATCGACGAAGTCCATCGAGATTTGTTCCCACTTCCATCCTGGAATTTCTAAGGGTTGTAATAATCCAGCCAATTTCTGCTGATCACTCTTAACTAGCTGACAAGTGGGGCATCTGCTAACATATAATGAGATATCTCTTTTCATCGCCTTCCACCAGAATGTGCGTTTGATATCGTAATACATTTTGCTCACACCGGGATGGATACTTAATTTGGACTTGTGGCATTCATCACGCACTTCTCTTTTTAGCTCGGAAATGTCGGGAACACAAATTCTTCCTTTTAATCTCAAAACCCCCTCACTATCCACTTGGAAGCTGGAGTCTATGCCTTCATTGATCCTTTTGATCATTACTTTTACAAAATTATCCTCTCTTTGAAGGGTCGAGATCCTGCCTATTAATGAAGACGTGATGATAAAACTGGCAATGATTTCATTCTTTCTGCTGAGCGCATCTGCTACAACATTGGCTTTCCCTGGAGTGTATAGAATTTCAAAATCATATGCCGCAAGGAATTCTAACCAACGTTGTTGCCTCAAATTTAGATCTTTTTGACAGAAAAGATATTTCAAGGATTGATGATCGGTGTATAGTTCAAACTTCTCGCCCTGTAAATAATGCCTCCAGATTCTTAAAGCGAACACGATAGCTAATAACTCAAGATCATGAGTTGCATAGTTCCTTTCATGTGGCTTTAGCTGACGGCTGGCATAAGCGACCACTTGGCCCTTTTGCATTAACACTGCGCCTAGCCCTCTAATAGAAGCGTCTGTCCATACAGTCAAGTCTTGGCTGCCTTCTATAATGGTCAATACTGGAGAGGTTGTCAACTTCAGTTTCAACTCCTGGAAAGCTTCTTCACATTCGGGAGTCCATTTGAATTTCTCATGCTTCGTTGTAAGCTTTTTCAATACACCAGATATCTTTGAAAAATCCTGAACGAATTTCCGATAGTAGCTAGCCAATCCAAGGAAACTTCGAACTTCTGTGGGGGTAGTAGGTTGTTTCCAGTTCTGAATCTCTGTAATTTTGCTTGGGTCTACAGCAATTCCTTCTTTCGATACGACATGGCCTAGGAATTTAACTTCATTCTGCCAGAAGACACACTTAGAAAATTTAGCTTTCAAGACATTTCTCCTTAGAATTTTCAACACTTGCTCTAAATGTTTTGCATGTTCGTCTTCCGACTTGGAGTAGATTAAAATGTCATCGATGAAGACTAGAACAAATTTATTCAATACACCACGGAACACTCTGTTCATAAGATCAACGAAGTATGCCGGAGCGTTACACAAGCCGAACGGCATTACTAACCATTCGTAGAATAAATCGGGACCCCTAAAGGCTGTCAAAGGAACACAGTCTTCTGCTATACGCAATTGGTGGAAACCTGTAGCTAGGTCCATTCTGGAGAATATTGTTGCTCCATTCAATTGATCTAACAGATCATCTATTCGGGGCAAGGGATATTTGTTCTTCTGTGTCTGTTTATTAAGATCTCGGTAATCAACACAAAGTCTTAGAGTACCATCTGATTTCGCGACAAATACT
Source organism: Allium sativum (assembly GCA_030737875.1). NCBI lineage: Eukaryota > Viridiplantae > Streptophyta > Magnoliopsida > Asparagales > Amaryllidaceae > Allium > Allium sativum. Next base: position 321,947,529 of record CM060926.1, read on the forward strand.
ACTGCTGCTCCCCAAGCTGAAAAGCTCGGTCTGATCAGACCTTTCCAAAGTAATTCTCGGGTTTGACTACTTAACTCTTCCTTTTCTTTTGGGGCCATTCTTCTTATTGGATGTACTACTGGTCGGGCGTTAGGAATTAGATCTATTCTAAATTCAACCTCTCTTTGTGGCGGTAAGTTTTCCACTTCTTCAAACACATCCGCATAGTTTTTAACGACCGGTATCTTTTCTAATGAAGGGGGAGTAACTTCTAAAGAAGACCAAAATTCTGTTCTATTAATTGCTGAGCCAAGACATGGTATACATATAGGTCCAAGCTTCGTTTCGACTTTAACGATTCTCTCGGCACATCTAACTTCGGCCTTATATTTTGTCAACCAGTCCAGCTCCAGTATAATATCAAATTCAGAAAGGTCCATGACAATTACTTTAAAAGAGAACTTGTAGCAAGAATAAGAGATAGGCACCCTACAATATGAAATGAGACTAACAGAACCACCTATTGGGTTTTGAACTTTAATTGGTTCTTTAAGTTTTCCTTGTTTCAATTTTAACTTGTGAACAATGCTACCAGAAATGAAGCTACGTGATGCACCAGTATCAAAAAGTACAGAAACAGGAATATTTTTAATGGTAAGGGTACCTCCCAAGACGTCGGGTTTACCTGATCCATCGGTGGTAGCTGGCGGGGTCTTCCCGTCATACACATGAGCCACTTGTGCATTCTGCTTCAGAGGATAGTTCCTGCTATAGTGCCCCTTCTTATGGCAGTTGTAGCATTCGGCTGAGTCATTTGCCTTTGGCTTCCTTGGGGCTTTGCATACATTAGAAAAATGACTTGGCTTCCCACAGTTGTAGCAATTTCCTTTGGGGATCTTTGAAGGTTTCTGAGTAGTGGCCGGTGTAATGCTAGACTCGGGTTGATCTGTTGAAGCCTTGCGCTTGTTTCCAGCTTGGCTTTTGGCGCGGTGTTGGCTAGCGTGCCTTTCATCCATATCTTCATAATTGCAAGCCATTTCTACTAATTCTAAAAAGGAGAGTTTGATGTTGCTCATAGCTCTGTCATGGTACTTGCGCTTTAGCCCAAATATGAATCTCTTGTTCTTTGCTTTGTTAGTCATAATCAGCTCCGGAGCATAGCGCGAAGACTGGGTGAACTTATTAAGGTAATCCTGAATAGAGAGATCTCCTTGCTGGAGATTAGCAAACTGTTCTCGCATCCTCTCTAGAGCCTGTTCAGGTACAAACTTCTCATTGAACATAGTTTTGAATTGCTCCCAGGTTCTGACAGTACCCGCTGCATCCTCTGAGGTAATGGCACCCCACCACAGCTCTGCTTCGTCTTGAAGAGCCAAATACCAAGTCGTGCTCTGTTGTTGGTTCCCATACCCATGCCTTCAAAGATTTTCTCACAGGTCTTCAACCAAGCTATAGCCTCGGTCATTGTACCAGTGCCAGTAAAGGGTTTTACCCCAAGGTTCCTATACCTCTTTGCTACTTTGTCTAGCTCAAAGTCTTCGGGTGCTGGTGGCTGAACAATAGGGCCTTCCACAACTACGGGGATATTCCCCCGTCCTCCTGCTGCCTCTCCTCAGCCTCCACGGCCTCCTCTAGCTGCTGCTGCTCGTGTAGCCATCTAAGAGAATACTGTATAAGCAAGAAAAGAGTCAAGCTCACAGATTTGATAATTTTCATAAATGATAAAGCAGGGGAATACAAGGAAAGATAATGATGATGTACTGATCAAATTGTTTTGCTAATTTGCTTAGCTCATTCTAGGACATTGCTAATCCTATCTCTAATGAGCTACTCACATTAGAACACTACTGATTCTATTCTGACGAGGTGTTTAATGTGTTAGATCCCGGAGCTAAGATTAACCAAAGCTCTGATACCAACTGTGACGATCCCAAAATCCGAGGGGCGGTATTAAGGATAATCATTGGAATATAACACATTAATCATCGTAGCAGAGAACAGATAATAGCAGAAACAAAAAGTAGAATAATTTTACATGGATATGACAGCGGAATCACAACATGTAATAACATCAGAATAGCATAGCGTGGGATATAACTTAGTAAATAAAAGGAAAGTGATCAGTCATCATCGCCAGAGGCGGAATACGTACATGCAGTGAGACATAATAAGGTTATCAGTCTACGTCGCCGAAGGCGGAATAAATATACATATAGTAAGAAATACGGAAAGTAAATCAGTCTGCATCGCCCGTGGCGGAATCATAATATAAGTACAGCAATGGCGGAAAATGTCAAAGTCATCTCTGTGAAGTCAGCCTCGCCATGAGCTAAAAATGCACTCTATGCAGCAGTGCAGAGCCAAAAACAACCTGTCACCTGTGTACTAGGTTGCCCGTCTGAAAATAAGGGCACCCGCGTTTGCAAAGTGAAACAAACAACGAGTCAGTCATGGGGACTGGTATGAGGAATCTATTTAACAGTTAAACAACAGTAATAGCAAATCATAGGACCACGCCCCTTTCGCGGAACGGGTTAACTCCAGTGATTGCTAGTGCATTTAAAACAAAGTAAATTCTTTTAAAACAACGCAATGCTTTTAAAAAGAATGAAGCCATTATAAGACTCAGGTCCCATCACACAATGCAACGCAAGCCGGAGGATAGAGTTTTCCCTTATAATAGCCAAATATGCTTGATACATATAAAGCAAAATCATTTGATATTATTACTAGTGCATATATGTTTCAAAAACGAATAGCATCATAAATATCAATCATAGACGGCATAAGTGCCCCATACCACAATGTCGCCATACTAGTTCTACAATCAAGTCCGTTATTTCGTATTGGAAATTGGATTTCCGTCATGATTCGAGGCAAGGGTCAAGCTCCTCTCTGCTTCGAGACACTCTAGCAAATGCCTCGGGACTACGCACTCTGGGTAACCCCTGGATGCTTCAGGGCCGGTCCTCTCTTACGTTTGAGGATTATTTATTCCTGAACACTCGTTTCCCGGTCCTTATAGACCTATAATCGAGGCGCCTCGCTTTTCAACAACCACAAAGGTGAAAAGCAGATATATATATGTCAGGGTTGGTAAGTCACTGACACCACCATAGCTAGAAAGAAACGTCGTGCTCTCCCTGCAGTCCGTATCCCGTCTTTAACTCATACCGGGGTGTGAGGCTCGCGAATCCACGAAATACACAAAGCTAGGCCACGTAGACCGTGCTTTGATCATCATCTACAAGACTTTGCTTTGCAACAGAAGCCTTGATCACAGCATCTTGGCATGCCACATAGGCTGTCCACTCCATACGATTGATTTCCATCGATATATAACCCCTGAGCTCGTGCGTCTCAGAGAAGGGCATTAGGCAAAAGAATAAATTCTCCGCCGCCAAACAGATATATATTTAACAGAGATCAATCAGTATAGAACAAAATCCAATGTTAGACACACAATCCATTTACAAGTCCGTTCTGGGTCTGAACGAAACCAGAGGCGTTTAATTCCTCGTATATCCGTCCAATCAACACATACGTTTAGACGGCTACTACTTCCGTCCCCTTCCGGTAGCTACTCCGGTCAGGAACCTCAGTAGCGCCCAACCAACCGATATGAAGATCGTCGGTCTTGAATCGTCCTTGCATTTTCCAATTCGAATCGCTCGATAAATTATTTGAAATGAGGGTTAGCTCGGCCTTTTCAAATAATCCACGTCATTAGAATTTAAATCGATTCTTTCTATGATTATATTATTCGACATCCATCCTTCGGTTCTTTAGTGTTATTTTCTTGTCATACACATACAACCATCAAATATCAAACAATTCAAGCCCAATTAGTTTATTTGCAATCTATGTTGCTAATTATATTTTATAACGATTTTTCGCCATTTTTATCTATTTAAAAATGGCCATATTTAATTAAACGACGTTTCAGGTCGTGCCATGGCACTGACGCTGTTTTTCACCTAATTTGTTTTACACATATCGGAAAATGTAACCGTTGGATTTCTACGAAGTCTATATCAGTGGGAAGGTATTCCCAAAGCGAACCCAACGGTTCCAGTTTCGTGAGAATCCGACGGTCGGATCTTCCACACTAGTCGTTTGAAGTTACGGTTCCAAAATTCGAACTGCAGCGTCGTTATTCGATTTAATTATATTTATATTTATATATAAATATAAACGATTCTGGCGCTGTTTTTCTTTAGATTTGAATTAAACATTCCGGACAATCCAACCGTTGGATTTTTACAAGGTTGGTGCCGTTGGGAAGATATTTCCAAGGCGAACCCAGCGGTTGCGGTTTCGGGAAAATCAGATGGTCGGATTTCTCGTACTAATCGTTTCAAATTACGATTCCGAAACACGAACTGCACGGCCACTATTTCCTTTAATTATACTTATATTTATATATATATAAATATAGTTCAATCTATAATTTCAACTATAGTCCATTCTATATTTTCAACTTCGTTTACGCTTCAAATATTTCACTAACGCCTTAATATTTCGAAAAATTTCGCCATAACCTCCTTTGTACGGGGAGGGGTTTGGAAATTTATTGTGCCGTATTAGGTACCCAATAAATCCTAAAATGCATTCACATATTTATAGTGATATATTTTGGTGTTTACGGGGGAGCATGTATAGATAATCACTCCAGAGAATAAATTCTCGTCACCCCGTTTCCGTGTGGAAATAAATAGTCCATGTGCCGTATCTAATAACTAGAGCGATGTGGTTATTGTCAACTCTAGACCCGTGTGGGGTTTTTGTTAATCTGGCAATTTATCGTTATAATTTATATAGTCCATATCAGTCATCAGTTCAACCTGTAGTATATAGTCATCGCCATACAAGCCTCTTGCTTGTATGGTAAACCTTCCACCTCGTCACACAAGCTCCAGTTGCTTATGTGGAATATGATGAAGTATGCCTATGGTCAAGAAGTACGCCATGTAGTGTAGTTCAAAATTAATTGTTACTATCCTATGGCGTTATTTATTATTTCACACAGAATAACCAGCACTCTGCATCCAATGGCATTCACAGGAGTTGATATATAAATAAAATTGCGCAGCCAACTCATCAAGGTTTACCTATTTGTCGGGCACGCAAATAATTTCTTTACTCTACAGCTAATCCATTTTTCCTGTTCAACACATGTATATATATGCAGAACAAAGCTAATAATAATATTTCTAGCAAACTATCATTTATTTCAACACGTGTGTATTTTTATCTAAGCGTATACATGATAAAAGAAATATTTTTATCATCAAAAATATTTATTTAACACGTGAATGTTTTTAACACTTCATGTTCACAATAAAGGTGTAGTTTTTATTGTTGATTCATTTTATTTTAAAATGCGATAACATTCAACACATGAATTTCAACTTGACGAACAAATTGCAATTCAACACATGAATATTATATATAGTTTGTATATATATAAAAATGTGATTTTTATCACTAAAGCCATTTGTTTAAATTCAAATAATATTCAACACATGAATTTCAACTCAACGAATGAATTGCAACTCAACACATGAATATTCGATATAGTTTGTATATATATAAAAATGTGATTTTTATCGCTAAAGCCATTTGTTTAAATTCAAATAATATTCAACACATGAAATTCAACTCAACGAATGAATTGCAACTCAACACATGAATATTCGATATAGTTTGTATATATATAAAAATGTGATTTTTATCGCTAAAGTTATTTGTTTAAATTCAAATAATATTCAACACATGAATTTCAACTCAACAAATGAATTGCAACTCAACACATGAATATTCGATATAGCATATGTAATTTATTTCAACGAATGAAAATTATTCTAACACATAAATATTTCAGAAAATTTCGGCAGCATAACGGCAGGGTAGTTAAAACCGGGACCGTCCCTAGTACGGCTCCTCGCTCTACCTTAAAACCTCGCGGTTTTTGACAATGGGGATCATGCATCTAGTTCGCACGCAGGCGGCATGTTTTGTTTTCAATTCCACAATCCTATTCTATTTTGTTTCAACCACAAGAGGGTATTTTTCAACCACAAAGGTATTTTTCAACCATAAAGGTATTTTTCAACCACAATATCAACCACAAACAATTATTTCCAACCATTCGTCATACCATATAATATCACGTCAATCACAAGCAATAAATATCGTCCATGGTATGTGGACGAGGGGAGTGTGTATATATATATATATATAATAATTCACTTGCGTTTCATCACAATTCAAAGCATATATGTTTCATTCAATGCTTGTATAATTTATACATCGCTAATATAACTTATACAACACATGTACATGAGGTATACAATGCGTATATAATTTACACTTCGCTTATATAATTTATACAACACGATTTCATTCACACAAATAGTTTAGATTCCTCACATTGGTTATTGCAGTGCTAAAAATCGTAGGAAGGTCAGAAAAATCCGCGGCTTCTTCTAGAATGTAGAGAGCCTCCTTGCGGTCACGGTGTCTCCTGTTTCATCAAATTTCGTTAAAGAACGAAAAGATATTATTTTTCAAAGTTTTGCAACGCTTTATGGTGTAAAAACAGTTTAAAATTATATAACCCATTAGTTTTCAAACCTGCTCAAATTTAGGTTTTGATTTTTCTCTCGATTCGTTGCTCTATAGGTTGATCAGATTGTCGGACGTCGTCGAGGGAGGTAAGAGCTTTCTGGCGCCACCAGTCTCCCCCAGTTCGACGTCGAGATGAACCCTGGGCGGCGGCTTAAACGTGCCGACTTTGGAGCGTCAGAACTCGATGGCGGCGCCTCTGATGGTGGCGAGACTGGGTCGAATATGGAGAGGGGACTAAGGCGGTCAGAAGCTTTAACTGGCGGAGGCGGCGAAATCGACTGAGGCAGCGGCAAAGTCGATGAGAAGCTTCGTGCTTCCTGAGTCGTCCAAATCGCTGGCGGCTAGGGTTTCCTTCGTAATTTTTTTTTAAAGAAAAATTCCTATTGGTCCGAGCTTTATAGGAAGTTTTAAATAGTGTTTTTGCAAACGGACTCCTTTTTAAACCCAACGACTGTCGCCCCTAGCTAAATACCCCCATTCCGGACACAATGGGATATGCTTCGTTGGCCAATTCGACTGTTACAGTCAGTTATTTTTCAATTTAAAATAAAAAAAAACATTCGATATTTAATTTAAACGTACATTTCAATTTTCCCGGGCCACAAACTGAATCGAAAAATTCCAGAAAAATAAATCTAGCTTTGCTTTGACGATACGGTCCTAACAAAACCAGTTTCATCGAATTCTGAGCTCGTTTGAAAAGCGACCATTTTTAGGTCGACCCATTTTAACAGAATTTGACCAATCACATTTTCTTTTGCCCCGCTCACATACTAGCTTCAAAAATTATGAAATTTGAAATTTAGCAATAATTTGACATCCCAGACCCAACAAAAGTGGTTTCGTTGAATTCCGAGGTCGTATGCAAAATATCAATTTTCAAGGGCTATATATGCTATATAGCGACCTTTCTGAAAATTCATTTGGCCATAACTTTTTATTTCCGTTATGAAATTTCGATTTTTCGGATTCGTTAGAAAGGTATTCATAAACAGATTTAAATATTTTCAGTTTTGCTAAAATCCGTTATATTTTCCACCCGGTACAGTCAGACAAAGTTTATATTCAAAATTTCAAACTGCAATACTATACCCAATTCTATATTTTATTGAAATAGGCTATTTCAACAATTCAAATTCTTTGGTAATAACCTAATTTAAAAATTTTAAACTGGTTCACTTTTTCCGGGTTATTACACAATGCATGTATACACATACTACCACTACCATATTGTTAGGTATTTTGCCTATCTTGGCATAACTTAGTTCACTTATTATTTGCGTACTGCTCGACCATGAAAATTTTGAATATATTTTATTAGGCTGGTTCAGATTTCCAACTTGCAGTTGTACTGCATTCGAGAGGGCCTACTTGGGTTTTAAAAAAAATAACCTATGTCCTATATTAAAGCCTGCCTATTATTTTGCACACCAAAAACTAAGTATTTGGCACACACAATCTGCTGTTTGAAACTTGGAATATATGCACCTGCATATTGGACTAAGAACGTATGTATGTATTCTCATCCATGTATATGTGTCTCAAAATCCATATATGCCAATGAATTGAATCATATGCTTTCTTAAGTTAAATACTTGAATTATATACCCTATCTTGTTGTAAAATTGAATATGCACTACATATCCATATTTTTCATGTGTTCACGTATAACTATATATATGAGTATACATATTTATGTGTTAAAATCCAATTTAGATCTCAACACCAAAGGTGCAAAAATTGCACTCCACCAATTGGTAAGAAAAGTGGCCACAATTCACAATAAAAGTAAAGAGATAAAAATTTTATAGTGGTTCGATCTTAGGACAGATGTACATCCACTTTCTCAACAATTTTCATTATCACTTCAAAGGTTGCAAGTCTAAGATTACACAAAAGTACATTCATATTGCTCATCACACAATAGCTTCACTCAAATCTACACAAACTAGGGGTGTAGTAGTTGAATTCCACAATATGCAAAGAGAGTGATGGAGAATCTTCAATTTTTAGGATGCTTGATCACCCGTGGTTGATTCCATAATGAACTTAAAGTTTGATCTTCAATTGAAGGTGTTTTTAGAGATAGAAATCACTTAAGAATGCTCAAGAAATATTTGGGTAGCCTTTCGGGGTCAAGAAATTCGGTCCCCCCACAATGAAGGAATGAGGGGGGTATTTATAGGTGAGACTCAAGCTAGGTGGCAATTCTGTAATTATCATGTTCATGCTTTAACCCACCGGGCGACCTAAAGACCTCAAGCTAGTGCGGCACGATCTAAGATCACCAAGCAAAAGGCAGAACGGACTAAAAAGGCGGAGCGACCCGAAATTATTTGGGAAAAGACGGAATGGGTTAGAGCTATATGGAGCAATCTAAATTCCTCTTATTGGATGGCGGCGCAGCCCAAGCTAGCACAAAATGGGCTAAAGCAGGATGGAGCAGCCCAAAGTCTTCTTTTTGGATGGCGGCACGGGCTAAGGAGATTTCTGATATGAGGCGACTTGTGCTAAGGAAATGCGGAGCGAGCTAGACTCCCAGCAGGTTAAAGGATTTGAAATGTTGAGCAATTTTCACGAGCTAAGAGAAGGGGACTCAAAAAGCTTGGCGACCCATACCACGTGAGCTGACTAGAGCACTGTAATGACCTAAATACTTGTAATGGGATAAACCAATGAAAAGCTCTGCTACGACCTAAGGGCTTATAACGACCCAAACACATTTATTACTTTTGATCCATATTGTATGGATTAACATTTTCCCCTCGAAGCTTGTATTATTTTCAATACAGGCTTCGACATGAACCACTCCGACATGTGTTTGGTTGTGTTAAGCCTTAGGCCGCACTGCATTTTACGTCGTTTTATGCGTCAGGTCATATAGTATCATGGATCGCTTATCGGGCCTTTAACTTGAACTTGGCCCATCTACTTTTTGCCTGTATATATTCTTTGACTTAGTCCGTCATTCCTTCTTACACTTCCTTTCTTGCTTCGAGCTCCTTAATGGTGGCTCTCTGAGGTCAAATTCCAACCACCGTTCTGAAACATCTTTTAATCCAGCCTGCCATTTATTCTTCTAGCAATTCCAACTCCAACAAATTCGATCTCTACTAAAGATCAAGCTACTCAAATTCGAAGTTCCAAGATTTGGGTGTTATTTTGATTTTAAACATCGAATTGGTTTTAAGGATTGTTATATACTTACGATGGTCTTGGCTCTAATTCCATGCGCAAATTTTGGTATTTTGATCGTGGATTTTGCTGATGTGTACACCGAAATGATGATTTTGCATGATTTTACTACTCATTAACGACTTTAATTTGCAAATCCATGCCTTATCATTCCTTTAAAAGTTGAAGTGCCTTTTTTGATTATTTTGGATCGCCATACTTTAATAGCTTATAGGGAATACTCTTGAATTAGGTCGCCATAATCGCTTTTGGCCTTAGATCAGGATCTCGCTCTAAGTCGCTATAATAACTTAAGGCCTTAGGTCGTTATTTCAGTCCATAGTTTTGGGTCGTTTAAACCTTGAAGCTTTAGGTCTTTCATGACCTAAAGACTTTGAAACGGAAAGACGATCCATGTAACTGGACTATTATTGCGACCTAAAGCTTCTGGTTGTACAGAATGATCTAGAGCCTGAAGCTACACAGGACGACCCAAATACTAAAGGTTGGCTGGAATGATCTAAGTGCCTTGAACAAGTTGATTTAAGCCTTTAAACTTTCGGTTTGTAGTTAATGCACACTAGATGCTCGTGACATGTAATCTATGTTCAACCCATTGCTTTGTTTTAATATTACCTGATCATGCTTGAATCATTGCATTCTGGCCTGTTATTTACTTTCAAACACCACTATTTGTGTAGGATGTCTAAAAGGATTAGAGGGACTTTGAGCGAGGACAATAGGAAACACCGTAGGCTGGACAAGCTCCCCGCGCCTGATACCCACACTATTTCCTCTGTTGCCCCAACTAGCTGAACTTCAAGCAATCATAGACAGGACTTGTTATGCTGCTGAGTTATGCAGATCTGAACTTGCTAAGCGATTCAAGGGTTGATGTTTGGATGGGATGCGCTTTGACCAATTTGATCGGGATATATACCCATCTGACAAACGATCAATCCCTGAGGATCTCTACACTCTAAAGAATCACACATTGGCATAACTCGAAGCTACCAGGAATTGGATGGGGAAGCAGTTTGAAGATATTGAAAGGTATAACGCATGCAAATTGGGTTCCTGGAACACCTTTGCTTGTGAACTCCAAAGGCTAAATAGGGAGAACATAGAACGCATCACAACCTTGGAGAAGGACAAAGCCACGCTTATTCAGGCTCTCAAGTCTCAAGATGAGATCATTGCAAAATTAGCAAATATTTGGAACAAAATGGAACAAACTAGTACTACACCTCCCCCTACTCATGTTGGGAAATAACCTAGTGATGGAAAGAAGAAACGCTCTTGCTTGACCTTGGTTACTTTCTTTTATGCACTTATGTTGTAGACCGGTTGTATATGTGAGTGTCGGCCCTCGCTTACTAATTTTATGCCATTTTTCTTGTTGCACCTTAAGCTTTCGTTTTAGCTTTATCGTACTTTTTGCTTTGCATTAAGACCCAGTAATGGTTTTTTGTCTTGCTGCGATGAACCATACTTTGAGTTAACATGCTTCGCACCACCTGTTTCACAAAAGAAGACGAGCGATTATACAACATTGGACTTATATGTCACCATCGAACATCCATATCGATAGTGGATTACTTAACCATTAATAATGAATTATTGCAAAATTTATTTTGAATAGAGTAAAATGCTTGCATTAATCCAATGGTTTAGAAATCATTGGAAATTATCTGCACGAACAGGGTGTTCTGATCGAATTCGCATTAATGCTTAATGTCAGCTAATCAATTTAAAGTCGACTGTGGGTTTCAAGCGTTATCAATTTAATGGCTTGCATTTGTGATTTCAATTTAATTGGTCTAGCATGAACCTCATCTATAGTCGAACTTGTTTAGTTCATGTATTAAAGATTTTAATTGCTCAATTATACTGACTAACTGTGATAAAACCAAACTCCCGTAGTATGAAAGCAAGGATAATCACCGAAATATAACACATAAACAAGAACAGTAGAACAGAAATATAGAATTACAGCAGATAAAGTACATCAAATTACACTGGGAATAATATATCATCAGAATTACACAGCATAATAGGATCATACTTAGTACATAATACAGTTTTCAACTTAATATAAAATGTCTGCAGCAGAATCTAACATAATATGCTAAATGAAATCTGAACATCATAATAGAAATGATAAAGTCCATCTTCATCTCCATATCTATCCAAAATGAGTCTGCTAAAACCTGTATACAAGGCTGCCCGTGTGGAAAAGAGGGCACCCGAGTTTGCAAAGTTAAACAAACTACGACTCAGTCATGGGACTAGTATAAGAAATCTACTTAACCTATTTAATAATAAGGCTAATCACAGGACCGCACCGCTAATGCGGAACGGGTTTACTCCATTGGATTGCCAGTGCATAAATAAAGTAAATCGTTAAACAATGCAATGCTTTTTAGAAAAATGAAACCATTATAAGACTCAAGTCCCACCACACAATGCAAGGCAAACCGAAGGATAGAGTTTTACCTTATAATGGTCAAAAATGCTTGATACGATAAAACGTATTTGATATTATTATTAGTATATATATGTTTCAAAAACATTTCAATCATAATGTATCAATCGTAAATGGCATAACTACCATATACTATGTCACCATACTAGTTTTACAATCAAAACTGTATGGCTTCGTATTGGAAGTTTGATTTCCATCATGAACCAAGGCAGGGGATCGTCCTTACCATATTAGAGACACTCTGGTTCGTGTCTCAGGCTCAAAGCTCGAGTGAGCCTTGGATCGCCAGGGCCGGTCCACAAATATGTCAGTGGATTGGTTATGCCTGAATGATACGTTTCCCCGCATAAAATAGAGCCACTAGGGACTCAAATCCGAGGTACCTCGCTTTCCATCATCCACATAAGTAAAATATCTAAGCTTGTAAAACCTAGACACCACTTCTAGGTACAAAAAAGCGCATGTTCTCCCTAGGGTCCTTCTCCCGTTTCTGGTTCATACCGAGGTGTGAGGCTTGCGAAGTAATGCTATACACAAAGCTATGCTAAAATAAAGCTGTGCTTTGATCATCAACCACAAGGCTCTACTTTTCAACAATAAGCCTTGATCATTTGCATCTTGGCATGCCACTCTGACAAATCACGCCATGCGACTGATATCTATCAATATATAACCTCTGAGCTCATATGTCTCAGAGAAGGGTGTTAAGCAAGAGAATAAATTCTCCGCCACCAAACAGATATATATTAAATAGAAATCAATCAGCACGGATAAAATCCAATGTCATACATACATCCATTTACAAGTCCGTTCTGGGTTTGAACGAAACCAAAGACAACTTATTCCTCGTCCCTTACGACCAATACAGAAGAGAGGCTCTCGCATATCCGGACAATCAACAAGTATGTCCGGACAACTACCACTGTGACCCGCTCAAGGCAGCAACTACAATCAAAGGCATCAGTAGTCATCAATTCGATGTGAAGACCGCCGATCTTCAATCACCGTCTTCAAATCTTCGACTTCTAATCGTCGTAAAATTATTTGAAATGAGATTTAACTCGGCCTTTTCAAATAATTCTCGAATATATATAATTTAAATCAATTCTTTTCATTCCATATCGCTTATAATATTTTATAACGAATTATCGCAATTTTTATTTATTTAAAAATAGCCATTTTTAATTAAAAGACGCTTCAGGTCATTACATGGCCCTAGCGCTGTTTTCATCAAAATTTGATTTGCACATTTCTCAAATCTAATCGTTGGATCTTAACCAATTTTATATTGTTGGAAAGATCTTTCCAAAACGAACCCAAGGTTCTAGTTTTGGGAAAATCCGACGGTTGGATCCCTCGTTATAATCGTTTGAAGTTACGATTTCAAAACGCGAACTACAGTAGCGCAGTTCATTTTATTATATATATATATAAATTAATTCGTTCGATGATTTCAAACCAATTTCATTTCATTTCATTTCAACATTGATTACTTTGATATGAAATCATACATTACATTAAAAATGTAATCTTTTCTTATATAATCTTTTATTGGATGAAAATGCAATCTTTTATTTACTCTTTTATTACATTAAAAATGTAATCTTTTCTTCATTCTTGTATTACCTTAAAAAATGTAATCTTTTCATGCATTCTTGTATTACAATGAAAAATGTGATTTTTATACATTCTCTAATTACATTGAAAAATGTAATCTTTATGCATTCCCTCATTACATTGAAAAATGTAATTTTCTATATATTCTTTCATTACATTGAAAATTTTAATTTTTATTTCAATCTATTATTACATTGAAAATGCAATATTTTATTTCATTCTATTATTACATTGAAAATGTAATATTTTATTTCTTTCTTTAATTACAGTCTTTTATTACATTGAAAAATGTAATATTTTATTTTAATCTATTATTACATTGAAAATGCAATATTTCTTATGTAATCTCATTATATATAACAATGGACATTTTTAAAATCTCATTTACAATAAAATGTAAATTTCAAAGAAAAGACATTTAAATAACAACAGACATTTTTTTAATGTTTTATTTACATTAAAAACGTAAATTTCAAAGGAAACATATTTTATACAGCAATGGACATTTTTAATGTTTCACCTTCATTAAAAATGTAAATTCCAATGGCAATACATTTTATTTTTCAAAACATTTATTTTTTAATGTTTCATTTGCATTAAAAATGTAAATCCAATATCAATACATTTTCATTTCAAAATGTTTTATTTTTAATGTTGCACTTACATTAAAAACGTAAAATGCAATATCAAAGCATTTTTATTTCAAATTGTTTTATTTTTAGTGTTGCATTAACATTAAAAATGTAAAATGCAATATCAAAGCATTTTTATTTCAAAGTGTTTTATTTTTAATGTTGCATTTACGTAAAAAGTGTAAAATGCAAAGTAAATGCATTTTTATTTCAAAGTGTTTTACTTTTAATGTTGCATTTACATTAAAAACGTAAAATGCAATATCAAAGCATTTTAATTTCAAAGTATTTTATTTTTAATGTTGCATTTACATTAAAAATGTAAAATGCAAAGTAAATACATTTTATATCACAATGTTTATTTTTAATGTTTTATTTACATTAAAATATAAAATCAAAAGTGAATACATTTTTATTTAACAATGTTATTTTTAATGTTTTCATATACATTAAATTGTAAAATTCCAATATAAATACATTTTCTATAGCAATGTTGTATTTTAATGTTTTCATATATATTAAGATGTAAAATTCCAACGTAAATACATTTTCATTTCACAAATGACCATTTTTGATCTACAACAAAATATGGATTTTATGTCGATATATCATAATCATATTCATATTCATATTCATATTCATATATATATATATATATATATATATATATATTAAAAATCAAATTTTCATATTTTCAAACAATTAATATAAAATAACATGAATATTTTATAACACAAGAATATTTTGGAAAATTTCGGCAGCATAACGGAAGGGTAATTAAAACCAGCACCGTATCGATGTACGGCTCCTTGCACTACCTTAGGCCTCGTGGCGTTTACAAAGGGTTTAATTTCCTAATACATTTATCTAGGCAATATATTGCCACAATATCAACCAATTTAATTTCAACCACAATCAAACACCAAAAATCAACCAATTCGGCATCACAATACAATCAAGTCCTTCATGGTCTGAGGACGACGGGTGTCGGGAGTATCTAAGCTCCATCTACATCCTAATATAATTTTATTTAATTAATTTGAATTCATAAATCTCACATTTCTTATTATTTCTTTTAAAATTGTAGAGTGCTCCAAAAATTATGCGGTCTCTTCTATGAGGTAGTGTTTTCCACCACAATTCCAACGCTTCTGAATTCGTCCGATTTGTTTGTTGTTTGAACATGTTAGGACCTTTTAAAGATTAATCATTTAATTTAAATTCATAATATAATTAATTAATTAATTAATTTTTTTCTTTTCTAATACTGCTTTATAAAAGAGTTGGCTGTCTTCTCCTCGTGAGCTCAAGAAGGCTGATCCCACGCGCACCCAAACCTCCCCCTATCGCGCGCCAAACCGCACCTCCTGCCAGCGATCAAACTCCACCACCGGAATCCCCGTGGCCTCGCCACCCAACACCGCCATTATGGGCGAACTTGAGCTCCCCTAGTTGGTCTGAAATTGGACGATAACGGTAGCTCTTTGAGAGGTAGTCTTGAACAAATTACTCTATGATTTTATATCATTCCCGTATAGAATTACAGAGCTCCAAAATATCACCAGTTTTTGTATTGAAATCACAAGTTAATTCAGGAAGATTTGAGGGAAATTGATGGATTAATGAAATGACCCGAACTCCCCCGGTCTCCGAATAGAAGAGGAAGAACGGACTGAGTCGAGAACAAGCCACAAAATAGAACGCAGACGGAAGAACATTTCATTGTTAATTACAACAATGCATCAGAATACAAGAATAACAGAGTATAAATGAATATTACACAGAAATATCAAAGATTACAATACATTTAAATACATCGCAGCGAAAAATAATACAATACACAACTAGAAGGAGATATACGGATACAAAGCTTTCCGGATATCGTTCCAGCTGTAAAACGGGATCCTGTGAATATAAATCTGCAAAACCAAAACTACTAGCTGCTCGTGTCAAAATAGGGGCAACCCGAGTTTAGGTTAAAACAATAAACTCCAGGTCAGTCATGTGACTGGTGTGAGAAATAAAGCAGTTATTAATCTTTATTTTTAAAGTTAGGTAAATCAAGGGACCACGCCGTATAACACGTAAAGGGTTTCCTCCCATGAATACCAGTGCATAAAACAAACAGCGCAATGCTAAATAAAGAAAAATGAAGCTATTATAAGACCCAGTTCCCATCACACAATGCAACGCAAGCCGGAGGATAGGGTTTTTACCTTATAATAGCCAAGAATGCTTGATACGTTTAAAACAAATCATTTGATACTATTGTAAGTGCATATTGTATAAACAACTTCAAATCATAAGTATCGATCATAGAAGGCATAAGCGCCCCATCCCACTATGTCGCCATACTAGGCTCTACAAACAAAACCGCAAATGTCACGTATTTGCAAATTGGATTTCCATCTATGAACCGAGGCAAAAGATAGTCCTCAACCGATTCGAGACGCTCTAGCCCGCCCCTCAGGATCATAGCTCGAGTGACCCTTGGATCGTCAGGGCCGTCCACCAATGTGGATTAAAATGCCTGAACATGCGTTTCCCCGCCCTTTGGGGCGTAAATGAGCCAACGAATGACTCCATCGGACCCGGATCATCCAATCAAACCGAGGCGCCTTGCAACAGCAACAACCACACAGGTGAAAAGTATATAAATGTCATGGTTGGTAGGTCACTGACACCACCCTAGCTAGAAAGAAACGCATGCCCTCCCTGATGTCCTCTCCCGTTTCTGGTTCACAACCGGGGTGTGAGGCTCGCGAATTAACGCTACACAAAGCAACGCCATAAAGGCCGTGCTTTGATCATCAACCACAAGACTCTGCTTTTCAATAGAAGCCTTGATCATTTGCATCTTAGCATGCCACATAGGCAAACCACTCTATGCAACTGATATCAGTCACACAGAATGAAATCCGATGTCAAACACACAGTCCATTTACAAGTCCGTTCTGGGTCTGAACGAAACCGGAGGCACCTAGTACCCCGCATATCCATCGATCTCCAAGTACGTCTGGACGATCACCAACTGTTTCCATCTTCTTGGGTGTACAGCCCAATCAAGATCATCGGTAATCACCCAAACAACGTGAAGACTTCTGGTCTTCGACCACCGTCTTCATCTTCGACTTGTCGTCGTATCAGTTATTCAGAATGGGATAAACCCGGTCTTTCCGAATAACTCGCGTATATTTTAAATAAGTGTTACACAAACACAACCTACGCCTCATTCCAATTCATCGGTCACTAACCGTAAATTAATCAAGAGAATAATTCCTCATATATTAACCCCGAAGGCCGAAACCAACATCAGATCAATATCCAGGAAACCATTCTGCTTAGCTAACCGACGGTTAGTTTCAAAATTTCACATTCATAGGGAAAGGTTCCCATAAATTTTATCAAAGATAAATTCCTTGAATCTATTCTTTAATCTTCTTTTGAATATCGATTCAACTAGTCGGGATTAACGAACCTTACCGAAGTAATCATTTCTTTTAATTTCCCAATCCCAACCTATTCATCCCATGAAGTAAAACTGGTAATACTTCATATCTAACACCACGGTGTTATCGGTAAATTCAATTACCTTTTCACGTTCAAATCTAATTAAAGATTTAACTAATGCTTGGAGCAAAACTGGTGATACTCCATTCTCGATCATTTCAATCTAATTAAAGATTCATTAAAACTCCACTTAGTTTTAATCTTTAACTGGGTTAAAGAATCAGTGTCATTTAAAACACAGTTCACGATAAACCCAAAATCACATTCCATTAATTATCGGGTTAAAGAACGAGTGTTATTTAAAACACTGTCCACGATAAACCCAAAAATCAATTCCAATTCAACTCTAATTAAATATTATTTAATTGGTACACTTCATTAAATCTGAATAAAAAGATTTAATCTTTTTCTCAACTGGGTTTAAGAACAGTGTTAATGAAGACACCATTCACGACAAACCCAAATCACATTTGATATTAAATACAAGGCTCTGAATAGAAAATATATCGGCTTATATTCAATATCAAATTCTACGACTAACAAATGTCATATTGGAAATAACGATATATATATATCTTTCAAATTCCCATAACAATATCTGTATCATCACGAAATCCGACGGTCGGATCTCCCGAAATATCCGTTCGAAGTCAATGGTCCAAATTCGCGAACTGCCGCGGCACGGTGCATTCTATTTAGGCCACTATATTATTTATATAATATATATGATATATACTTCATCGATTTCAATTCAGAACGTGCTTTATAAATCGTTTTTAAATTTGTTTTCAAAACGGTTTCAACTTCATATTCAATTTCAAATCAAAATTGAATATTCCAATATAAATTCGTTTTAAATTCATTTCAAATCGATTTCAATTCAAATTGATTTCTAATTCAATTACAGTTCGTTTTCAATTCAATTTCAACTCGAATTCATTTATATTCAATTTAATTCGAATTCATTTATATTCAATTTAATTCGAATTTCAATTCTTTTCAAAATATCAGATTTTGAAATCACTTTCGATATTCATTATATAATGAGTAAAATCGATATAAATATCCTTCACGTCAAAATGGCGTAAATCTAATCAACACGGCTTCATATATTCATATTTTCAAATATTCTATTTCGAATATTTCTATTTCAAATATTTATATTCAAATATTTCTTTTTCAAATATTTCCTTTTCAAATATTTCTTTTTCAAATATTTCTTTTTCAAAACTGGAATGTGGCCCAATCAATTACCATATAATGTTAATTATACGGATTTTCTACAACACAAGTATACAACAACAACGATGAATAATCAACTATCATCCAAAGTGCATTCTACACTATATAAGCATCAAATATAGATATTCAACGCTTATAACAGCCTGTCAATCGAACGATCGACATACAACTAATTATTGGGATTAGTGTACGTCAAATATCATCCCAATACCCGTGTGGGGTTTCAAACAATCAAACACAGATTTTATTTGTGCAGTTGGGCGATGTGTAAAATTTATCGTCCCACTCAATATCAGTCAAATGTGTGTATATAAACAAATCATCCGATTTGTTTATTTTTATTTCATTTCATATATACGTTAAAAATTCTATTTTTAACTATAAGATATTTTTAACTATATAAATATTTTATTTCATTTCACATCACATCACACAATCAACTACACATCAAAATCAAACAAACAAGCATACAAGCCGTCCATGGTCTGTGGACGACGGGTGTCGGGTGCTACTAAACACCGTCTGCATCCTAGTATATATTTATAACTAGAAAAATAAAATTAAAGGTGAGAAGTTCTCACAGATAGCTAATCCAATCCCTCAGCTCTTCTTATGTAGAAATCTTCTCCGTTCTTGCCTCTTGTCACTTTCTTTGCCCGTATTCTCTACATATGTAAAAATCACATTTTTACTTCGCTATTCAATATATAAAAATAGAATTTTTACTTCGCTATTCAATATATAAAAATCGAATTTTTACTTCGCTATTCAATAAATAAAAATCGAATTTTTACTTCGCTATTCAATATATAAAAATCGAATTTTTACTTCGCTATTCAATATATAAAAATCGAATTTTTACTTCGCTATTCAATATATAAAAATCGAATTTTTACTTTGCTATTCAATATATAAAAATCGATTTTTTACTATGCCATTCAATATATAAAAATCGAATTTTTACTTCGCTATTCAATATATAAAAATCGAATTTTTACTTTGCTATTCAATATATAAAAATCGAATTTTTACTATGCTATTCAATATATAAAAATCGAATTTTTACTTTGCTATTCAATATATAAAAATCGAATTTTTACTTTGCTATTCAACATATAAAAATCGAATTTTTACTATGCTATTCAATATATAAAAATCGAATTTTTACTATGCTATTCAATATATAAAAATCGAATTTTTACTATGCTATTCAATATATAAAAATCGAATTTTTACTATGCTATTCAATATATAAAAATCAAATTTTTACTTCGCTATTCAATATATAAAAATCGAATTTTTTACTTCGCTATTCAATATATAAAAATCGAATTTTTTCTTTGCTATTCAATATATAAAAATCGAATTTTTACTATGCTATTCAATATATAAAAATCGAATTTTTACTTTGTTATTCAATATATAAAAATCGAATTTTGACATTGCTATTCAATATATAAAAATCGAATTTTTACTTTGCTATTCAATATATAAAAATCATTTTTTTTACTTTGCTATTCAATATATAAAAATCGAATTTTTACTATGCTATTCATTATATAAAAATCGAATTTTTACTTCGCTATTCAATATAGGAAAATCATTTTTTTTACTTTGCTATTCAATATATAAAAATCGAATTTTTACTATGCTATTCAATATATAAAAATCGAATTTTTACTATGCTATTCAATATACAAAAATCGAAATTTTACTTCGCTATTCAATATATAAAAATCATATTTTTACTTCGCTATTCAATATATAAAAATCATATTTTTACTTCGCTATTCAGTATATAAAAATCATATTTTTATATTTACTCCATAGGATAAAAAAAATATTTTTACAACGCTACTCTATAGATAAAAATTCTATTTTTATCACGCTATTCTCTACACAAAGATTTCGCCTTTAAAAATCATATCTTTTGTCGAATAAAAATCTTATCTTTTACCGAATAAAAATCTTATCTTTGTGTGCTAAAAATCATTTCTCCACTTACAAAAACTGATTTCACTATAATGTATTTACTTCAAATAAAAACTAACTTAAAAACTATGTTTTTAACCTAGAATAAATCAGATTTAAACCTACTGTGAAAAGAAAACTCACCTTTATTGGTGAAATTAAATCTTGCATCAGAGGGGGTGTCGACTGCGGCCGTGGGCCTTGCTGGCGAGGAGGAGGCGAAAGGGGGGGTGTCGACTGGCCATCGGCGACGGGTTTAGGGCTTGCGGGTGGTGCTTGAAGGTCGTAGGGTGGTGCGGTGAGGGTACATGGCGGAGCTCGCGGGTTTATGGTGGCCCGGGGGTCTCGAGGTGGTGGGTTGGGCTAGAGGGGAGGTTCGATCGTCGCTCGAGAGGAGGGGGAAGTGGGAGGATCGCCGAGGGAGGGGAGCGAGTGGAGGAGGCGAAGGGTGGAGGCGCGATGACGATGGATAAGTCGGAGGGTGGAGGCGCGATTTTAGAGTTAGGGTTTTTATTTTAATTTAATTCGATCAGGAGAAGTAACGGGGGGGCCTGACCTTGGATATAGGAGAAGATTGGTTCACTTTATTTTGTATATAAATATTTTATTATTTTTGATTTCAAAAAGGTAAATTTTTAATTGAATTCAAAATCAAACCCACCGAATGTCGTCCCCAGTGTTTTACCCCCATTCCGAACACAATGGGATAGTTATCGTAGGCTGATTCGACTGTTTCGATCAGTTTTCGTCAAAACCAACATATAACTCTATATATTGAATTTGAACGCACATTTCAATTTACCGGGGCCACATACTAACTCGAAAAATTCCCGAAAAATATTTTCTAGCTTCGTATTGACGATACGGTCCTAACAAAACTAGTTTCATCGAATTCTGAGCCTATATGAAAAATGGCCATTTTCCAGTCGATTAAAATCAACTGAAACTGGTCAAACGCGTTTTCCTTTTCCACGCTCACATATTGATTCGAAAAATTATGAAATTTGAAACCTAGCAATAATTTTACATCACAGACCCAACAAAAGTGGTTTCGTCGAAATCCGAGGTCGTTTGCAAAATTTCCATTTTTAAGGGCCTGAATTCCATAGCGACTATTCAGAATTTTCAACTGGACATATCTTTTGATTCCCGCTATGAAATCTTGAATTTTCGGATTCGTTGGAAAGATATTCTCTATTAGATTCCACTATTTTTGGTTTCACTAAAATCCAGTTTATTTTACACCCGGTACATTCATTTGAAAATTGGAATCGAATTATCGAACTACCGCGCCATTTTCAATTCCTTTTATAAATATAAATAAATATTTATATTCTAACAACGATTCAAACGAATATATACGTTCGAATTATATTCAAAATAAATTTCTCGTCGATATTATTTAAAATAATTCATTTTAAATGTTCAAAATTCACTAAAATTGCCAAAATAAAAAGTTTAAACTAGCCCAGCTTTCCGGGTTGTTACAATTAAAAAGGAACGATTCTGGCCATTAAAACATTAGAGCGGCGGCTCCTTTTTGAAATTAGGGTTCTGATGGATATTATAATATATATATTATTTAATTATAATTTTAAATTTGCAAATCACTTGTTTGTTGGTCCAGAATCCAAACGAGGCCCAACGAATGTCGCCCCGAGCTAATTACCCTTATTCCGGACACAATAGCCTAGGTCTCATCAGCCCATTTGACTGTTTTAGTCCACTTTTCTTTAAATTAAATAATAAAACATTTTATTATTTAATTTGGTCGTACATTTTAATTTACCGGGGCCACATACTGATTCTAAAAATTCCCGAAAAATAAATCTAGCTATGTTTTGACAATACGGTCCTAACAAAATTAGTTTTGTCGAATTTGTAGACAGTCTGAAAAATGGCCATTTTCTGGTCAATCAAAATTGACCGAAATTGTCAAAACATATTTTCTTTTGCCACGCTCACATATTAATTCCAAAAATTATGAAAATTGGAATCATGCAATAATTTGACATTCCAGATCCAACCAGTGTGGTTTTGTCGAAAAGGAGTTCGTTTGCAAAATGGCTATTTATACGGGCTATATATTATATTCCATAGCGACTATTTTGAATATTCAACTGGCCATAACTTTTGATTTCTGCTATGAAATTTCAATTTTTCGGATTCGTTGGAAAGATATTTTTAAACAGATTTAAATATTTTTGGTTCCACAAAAATTCGATTTATCTTGCATCCTGTACATTTAGTCATAGTTCAAATTCAAGTTTTCAAACTACCGCGCTATTTCTAACTCCTTTTAAAATTAAAATAAATATGTTCGTTCTAACTTCGATTTAAATAAAATTTTAATCTTTATTATTTAAAATAAATTATTTTAACTATTCAAAATTAAATTAAATAGCCAAAATAAAAATTTTAAATTGGTTCTGATTTTCCGCGTTGTTACAATCTCCCTCACTTAAAAACTTTTCCTCCCCGAAAAGGAAACAACAGTAAAGTACGAAAGAAAACGGAAAATGTAAAATATTTTAAATGTACCTTGCACTAGAGCTAGTTAGAGATATCCACTCTTCACTGGGGATAAGCCTGTTTGATGCTGTCCTCGGTCTCCCATGTACAGTCTCTAGGATCTCCGCTCTGCTGCACTTTGACTAGATGGATTCTTTTGTTCCTAAGAACTTGGGTTTCTTTGCTAATGATCTTTACCGGCTCCCTTCTTACTGCTAAGCTTGGTGTAATCTCCTAATCTTTCTATGCAGCTTCCTCCATAATCAAGTTTGGATCATGTACATGCTTCCGAAGTTGAGACACATGGAATACATCATGTAGCCCTGGCAACCAGTCAGGCAACTGAACCCCGTAAGCGAGAGTTCCAATTCTTTCTAGAATAGGGAATGGACCAATGAATTTAGGAGCTAACTACCCAGTCTTCCCAAAACGAACTACTCTCTTAATGGGGAAACTCTCAAGTACACATAATCGCCAACAACAAAATCTAAATCTCTTCTTCTTGAATATGCGAAACTTTTCTATCGGCTCTGAGCTGCTAGTAATCGCTTCTTAATGAAATCAACTTTATCTGAAGCTTTACGAATCATGTCGGGACCCAATACTAGTCTATTGCCTGATTCAACCCAATGTACGGGAGATCTAGAAGGCCTACCATATAATGCTTCGAATGGCGACTTTTGCAAGCTTGCTTGGTAACTGTTATTATAAGAGAACTCAACCAGATGCAAGTGACCTTCCCATGATCCGCCAAAGTCAAGAATACATGCCTGCAACAAATCTTCTAGTATACGGCTCACCCTCTCAGTCTGTCCATCTGTTTGAGGATGATATGCAGTGCTCAGATTTAACTTGGTTCCCAGCTCCTCTTCGAATGCTTCCCTGAATTTACTAGCAAATATCGGATCACAGTCGCTGACAATGCTACTAGGAACTCCACGTAGTCTAAAAATTTCCTTGAAATAATTTTTCACCAAACTTTGAGCTGTTCTAGTAAACCTGACAGGAATAAAATGGGCATACTTCGTGAAACGGTCTACGATCACCCAAATACTGTCATTACCTTTCCTGGTTCGGGGCAAGCCATCAATAAAATTCATGGAGATTTGATCCCGCTTCCAACTTGGAACTTCTAGTGGTTGTAACAATCCAGCAGGTTTTTGTTAATCACTCTTGACTTATTGGCAAGTAGAACACCTGCTAACATATATTGAAATGTCACTTTTCATAGATTTCCACCAGAACGTGCACTTGAGATCATGATACATTTTACTCATCCCTGGATGAATACAAAGTTTGGATTTATGACATTCATCCATTACTTTCCTTCTAAGCTCAGGAATATTCGGGACACAAATTCGGCATTTTAACCTTAAAACTCCTTTGTTATCAATTTGGAAACTCGAGGGTTCGCCTTCCCTAACTCTTTTACTAATTCTCAATATAAATTCATCATCTTTCTGAAGATCAGAGATTTTATCAATCAACGTAGGTGTAATGATAAGATTGGCAATGATAAGATTGGCAACGGCCGCATTCTTCCTGCTGAGCGCATCGGCTACAACATTGGTTTTCCCTGAAGTATACAAGATGTCCAGATCATAGGCTGCAAGAAATTCTAACCAACGTTGCTGCCTCAAATTCAAGTCCCTTTGGGTGAACAAATACTTCAAGGATTTATGATCTATATATAATTCGAACTTCTCACCCAAGAGATAGTGCCTCTATATCTTTAAAGCAAACACGATGACCATCAACTCAAGATCATGAGTGGGGTATCTCTTCTCATGTGGCTTCAATTGACGGCTAGCATAAGCAACTACTTGGTCTCTTTGCATTAATACCGCACCAATACCTTCAATAGAAGCATTTGTCCAAACTTTCAAATCTTGATTGCTATCAATAATGGTCAACATTGGAGCAGTGATCAACCTCAATTTCAGCTCTTGGAAAGCTGCCTCACATTCCAGTGTCCAATTAAACTTTATGTGCTTCTTTGTAAGCTTCGTTAATGGACAAGATAGTTTCGAAAAATCCTTAACAAATTTCCGATAATAGCCAGCCAGTCTTAGGAAACTTCTGACTTCTGTAGGAGTGCTAGGCTGCTTCTAATGTTGAATGGTTGCGATCTTTCTAGGATCCACTGAAATTCCTTCCTTCGATACCACATGACCGAGGAACTTTACTTCTTGTTTCCAGAATACGGATTTAGAAAACTTGGCTTTTAAGACGTTCTTTCTTAGAATTTCCAAAACTTGTTCCAAATGTTTCTCATGTTCGACAGTTGACTTAGAAAATATTAAGATGTCGTCAATGAAAACCAGCACAAATTTATTTAGGACCTCGCAGAATACTCGATTCATTAAATCGACAAAATAAGCTGAAGCGTTGCATAAGCCGAACGACATTACTAACCACTCGTAAAATATGTTTGGACTTTTGAAAGCTGTCAAAGGAACACATTCTTTCGCAATATGCAGTTGGTGAAAACCCGTAGTAAGGTCCATTTTAGAAAATACTTTATCTCCATCTAAACGATCCAATAAGTCATCTATGCCGGGCAATGGATATTTATTCTTGAGTGTCTGCTTATTTAAATCTCAGTAATCCACACACAGTCTGAGAGTACCATCATACTTTGGGACAAACACTACTGCTGCACCCCAATTTGAAAAGCTAGGCCTGATCAGACCTTTCCATTAAAGTTGTTTAGTTTGATTTCTCAATTCTTCTTTCTCTTTCCATGTCATTCTTCGAATAGGATGTACCACTGGCCTTGCATTCAGAACTAAATCAATCCTGAAGTCAATTTCTCTTCGCGGAGGTAAGCTATCAACTTCTTCGAACACATCCGCATAATTTTTGACGACAGGGATATCTTCAATAGTAGCAGGAGAAACATCAAAAGCAGACCAAAATTCTTTTCTTTTTGAATTCAAACATATGCATGGTATTGTTATAAAAATTTAATACTTGGTCTTCGCCTTAATGGTTCTTTCTGCACATTTAACCTCGGCTTCATATTTGGTTTACCAGTCCAGCCCAAAAATGATGTCAAATTCAGAGAAATCCATGACGATCAAATCAGAAGAAAACCGATAACGAAAAAAGGAAACAGGCACTCTAAAATACACAACGAGAATAAGAGAGCCTCCTATCGGGTTATGAACTCTAACTAATTCCTTAACGTTCCTTAGTTTTAATTTCAACTTCTTAACCGTGTTTCTTAAAATAAAGCTTTGTGACGCGCCCGTATCAAACAATACATTTAATGGAATATTGTTGACCGTAAAAGTGCCTTCCCAAAACATCTAGCCTTTGTTGACTGGCTGAAGGTGCTGGGGTTTCTGCTACTTCATTTACATGAGCTACTACATACTCCCTTGATAGTTGGCAACTCTTTGCAAGATGACCAGTTTGATGGCATTTATTGCATTCTCTGTTCTCCTGAAACTTTTCATTGAATTTACATCCATCATTCTTTTGTTTCTTCAAAGATTTGCAATTTATCGACAAATTTCCTTGCCTATTGCAGTTAGAGCATGTGGCAGTCATTTACGGTTCTTCCTTAGATCTTGGCCTTTTCTTATTGGCTTTAGGCTTCTTGCTGACATCGGGCTTTGTACTTGCCTCAGGGCTATCAGTTTCAAACTTCCATTAGCTGCTAGAGCTGCCTTCTTCTTCATCTTCCAAACCATGTTGCTTATCAATATACTCATAGCGATAAGCCATTTGTATCATCTCTGAAAAAGGGAGATTCACATGAGAAAGTACTCTACCTTCGTATTTCTTTTGAAGTCATTTGACAAATCTCAGGTTCTTCCTTACAGGATATTGAATTAGTTCTGGGGCAAAGCGAGAAAGTTCATTGAATTTATTCTGATACTCCTGGACGGTCATATCTCCTTGTTTCAGATTGTAAAACTCATCATATAGCGGCTCAGTTGCTTCTGGAGGAATAAATCTTTCTTTGAATTATTTTTTTAAATCTATCCCAAGTAATATTGACTTCTGGATTTTCCTCAGTAACAGTTTCCCACCATTATGAGCTTCGTCTTTGAGTGCCCAAGATGCCAGTAATCTTTTCTGATCATCTCTCAGTTTTAAGCCTTCAAAAATTCTCCCAGCAGAACGCATCCACGCTTGTGTTTCAATCACGGATTCTTTGCCAGAGAATTGTACCCTCCCCAGATTTCGATACTTCGTTACTAGAGCTTCTAGATCTGGTTCTGGTTATGGGAGCATGATTGGCTCATTGGATTGTCAAACCATAGAACTACTTCTTCTGTTTCTGCCACTCATTTTCTACTATGTCTGCAAATAGCAGACAAAGAGTCAGGCCAACAGAATAGATATTGTAAAACATAAAGACATATATTTAAATGTAAACGAATCTATGGGGGTGTGTTTTATTCAGCCATACTCATTCCAGGACATTGCTAGTCCTATCTGTGATGAGTTATTCATTTAAGAATACTGCTGATTCTACTTCTATCTGGTTTATTTATATGTTATATTTTGAGCTAAGTTTAACCAAAGCTTTGATACCAACTGTGATAACCCCTAACTCCCGTAGTATGAAAGCAAGGATAATCATTGGAATATAACACATAAACTATAATAGCAGAACAAAAATATAGAATTATAGCAGATAAAGCACATTAAATTACACCGGGAATAATATATCATCAGAGTTACACAGATAATAGGATCATACTTAGTACATAATACAGTTTTCAACTTAATATAAAATGTCTGCAGCGGAATCAAAAATAATATACTAAATAAAGTCTGAACAACATAATAGAAATGATAAAGTCCATCATCAGCTCAATAGCTATCCAAAATTAGTCTGCTAAAACCTGTATACAAGGCTTCCCATGTGGAAAATAGGGCACCCGAGTTTGCAAAGTGAAACAAACTACGAGTCGATTAATGGTCTGGTATGAGAAATCTACTTAACCTATTTAATAGTAAGGCTAATCACAGGACCACGTCGCTAACGCGGAACAGGTTTACTCCATTGGATTGCCAATGCATAAATAAAGTAAATCGCTATACAATGCAATGCTTTTTAGAAAAATGAAACCATTATAAGACTCAAGTCTCATCACACAATGCAACACAAACCGGAGGATAGAGTTTTACCTTATAATGGTCAATACGATAAAACATATATGATATTATTATTAGTATATATATGTTTCAAAAACATTTCAATCATAGATGGCATAGCTACCATACTACGTCGCCATACTAGTTTTACAATCTAAACTGTATGGTGTCGTATTGGAAGTTGGATTTCCATCATGAACCAAGGCAAGGTATCATCCTTACCGAATTCGAGATACTCTAGCCCGTGTCTCAAGCTCAAAGCTCGAGTGAGCCTTAGATCGCTAGGGTCGGTCCACAAATATGTCAGTGGATTGGTCATGCCTGAACAATACGTTTCCACGCCCTATGGGGCATAAAATAGAGCCACTAGGGACTCAAATCCGAAGTACCTCGCTTTCCATCATCCATATGAGTAAAAATATCTGGGCTTGAAAAACCCAGACACCACTTCTAGCTAGAAAAAAACGCATGTTCTTCCTGGGGTCCTTCTCCCGTTTATAGTTCATACCAGGGTGTGAGGCTCGCAAAGTAATGCTATACGCAAAGCTATGCTAAAATAAAGCTGTGCTTTGATCATCAACTACAAGGCTCTGCTTTTCAACAATAACCCTTGATCATTTGCATCTTGGCATGCCGCACTGACAATTCACGCCATGCGACTAATATCTATCAGTATATAACCTCTGAGCTCGTACGTCTCAGAGAAGGGTGTTAAGAAAGGGAATAAATTCTCAGTCACCAAAACATATATATATATATATATTAAATAGAAATCAATCAGCACAGAATAAAATCCAATGTCAGATATACATCCATTTACAAGTCCGTTCTGGGTCTGAACAAAACCGGAGACACCTTATTCCTCGTCCCATATGTCCAATAAGGAAGAGAGGCTCTCGCATATGCGGACAATCAACAAGTACGTCCGGACAACTACCACTGTGACCTTCTCAATGCAGCAACTCCAATCAAAGGCATCAGTAGTCATCCATTCGATGTGAAGATCGTCGGTCTTCAATCACCATCTTCAAATCTTCGACTTCCAATCATCGTATAATTATTTGAAATGAGATTTAACTTGTCCTTTTCAAATAATTCTCAAATATATATAATTTAAATCAATTCTTTTCATTCCATATCATTTATAATATTTTATAATGATTTATCGCTATTTTTATTTATTTAAAAATAGCCATTTTTAATTAAACAACGCTTCAGGTCATTACATGGCCCTAGCGCTGTTTTCTTCAAAATTTGATTTACACATTTCTCAAAATCTAACCGTTGGATCTTAACCAGTTTTATATCGTTGGAAAAATCTTTCCAAAACAAACCCAACGGTTCTAATTTTGGGAAAATCCGACGGCCGGATCTCTCGATAATCGTTTGAATTTACGATTTCAAAACTTGAACTGCAGCAGCATGGTTCGTTTTATTTTAATTTATATATATATATATATATATATATATATATATATATTAATTCGTTTGACGATTTCAGACCACTTTCATTTCAATTTCTTCGATATGAAATCATACATCACATTAAAAATGTAATCTTTTCTTATATAATCTTTTATTACATGAAAATGTAATCTTTTATTTATTCTTTTATTACGTTGAAAATGTAATATTTTCTATCATTCTTGTATTACATAAAAAAAATGTAATCTTTTCATACATTCTTGTATTACATTGAAAAATGTGATATTTAAACATTCTCTAAGTACATTGAAAAATGTAATCTTTATGCATTCCCTCATTACATTGAAAAATGTAATTTTCTATATATTCTTTCATTACATTGAAAATGTTAATTTTTATTTCAATCTATTATTACATTGAAAATGCAATATTTTATTTCATTCTATTATTACATTGAAAATGTAATATTTTATTTCTTTCTTTAATTACAGTCTTTTATTACATTGAAAAATGTAATATTTTATTTTAATCTATTATTACATTGAAAATGCAATATTTCTTATGTAGTCTCATTATATATAACAGTGGACATTTTTAAAATCTCATTTACAATAAAATGTAAATTTCAAAGAAAAGACATTTAAATAACAACGGACATTTTTTTAATGTTTTATTTACATTAAAAATGTAAATTTCAAAGGAAACATATTTTATATAGCAATGGGCATTTTTAATGTTTCACCTTCATTAAAAATGAAAATTCCAATGGGAACACATTTTATTTTCCAAAATGTTTATTTTTAATGTTACATTTGCATTAAAAATGTAAATCCAATATCAATACATTTTCATTTCAAAAAAAAAAAACATTTTTAATGTTGCACTTACATTAAAAATTTAAAATGCAATATCAAAGCATTTTTATTTCAAAGTTTTTTATTTTTAATGTTGCATTTTTTATAATGTTGCATTTACATTAAAAATGTAAAATGCAATATCAAAGCATTTTTGTTTCAAAGTGTTTTATTTTTAATGTTGCATTTACATTAAAAGTGTAAAATGCAAAGTAAATACATTTTTATTTCAAATTTTTTTATTTTTGATGTTGCATTTACATTAAAAATGTAAAATGCAATATCAAAGCATTTTTATTTCAAAGTGTTTTATTTTTAATGTTGCATTTACATTAAAAATGTAAAATGCAAAGTAAATACATTTTATATCACAATGTTTATTTACATTAAAATGTAAAATCAAATGTGTATACATTTTTATTTAACAATGTTATTTTTTATGTTTTCATATACATTAAAATGTAGAATTCCAACGTAAATACATTTTCTATAGCAATGTTGTATTTTAATGTTTTCATATACATTAAAATGTAAAATTCCAATGTAAATACATTTTCATTTCATAAATGACCATTTTTGATCAACAACAAAAATATGGATTTTATGTCGATATATCATAATCATATTCATATTCAAATACGTGTGTATATATATATATTAAAAATCAAAATTTTATATTATTCAAACAATTAATATATAATAACATGAATATTTTATAACACAATAATATTTCAGAAAATTTCGGCAGCATAACGGCAGGGTAATTAAAACTGGCACCGTCCCGTTGTACGGCTCCTCGCACTACCTTAGGCCTCGCGGCATTTACATGGGGTTTAATTTCCTAATACATTTTTCTAGGCAATCTATTGCCACAATATCAACCAATTTAATTTCAACCGCAATCAAACACCAAAAATCAACCAATTCCACATCACAATACAATCAAGTCATCCACGGTCTGTGGACGACGGGAGTAGGGAGTTTCTAAACTCCACCTGCATCCTAATATAATCTTATTTAATTAATTTGGATTCAGAAATCTCACTTTGCTTTTTATTTCTTCTAAATTTGTAAAATGCTCCAAAAATTCTGTGGTCTCTTCTATGAGGTAGTATTTTCCACCATGATTCCAACGCTTCTGAATCGTCCGATTTGGTTGCTGTTTGAACAAGTTAGGTCCTTTCAAAGATTAATCATTTAATTTAAATTCATATTATAATTAAATAAATAAATTTTTTTATACCCCTTTATAAAAGAATCGGTTGTCTTCTTCCTCGTGAGCTCATGAAGGTCGAGCCCACGCTCACCCAAACCTCCCCCAATCGCGTACCGAACCGCACCTCTTTCCGACGATCAAACTCCACCACCGGAATTCCCGTGGCCTCACCACCCAACACCGCCTCTACGGGCGAACTCGAGCTCCGCTAGGTGGTCTGAAATTGGACGATAACGGTAGCTCTTTGAGAGGCAGTCTTGAACAAATTACTCTATGATTTTAGATCATTCCCGTATAGAGTTAAAGAGCTCCAAAATCTCATCAGTTTTTGTATTGAAATCACAAGTTAATTCAAGAAGATTTGAGGAAAATTGATGGATTAAAAAGGAACGATTCTAGCCATTAAAACATTAGAGGCGGCGGCTCCTTTTTGAAATTAGGGTTTTGATGGATATTATAATATATATTATTTAATTATAATTTTAAATTTGCAAATCACTTGTTTATTGGTCCAGAGTCCAAAAGAGGCCCAACGATTTCTCCACCAGCTAAGTACCCCTATTCCGGACACAATGGGCTTGGTCTCATTTGCCCATTCGATTGTTTCAGTCCACTTTTCTTTAAATTAAATAATAAACTATTTTATTATTTAATTTGGTCATACATTTTAATTTACCGGGGACACATGCTAACTCTAAAAAATTCCCGAAAAATAAGTCTAGCTATGCATTGACGATACGGTCCTAACAAAAATAATTTCATTGAATTTGGAGACAGTTTGAAAAATGGACATTTTCTGGTCGATCGAAATTGACCGAAATTGTAAAAACACATTTTCTTTTGCCATGCTCACATATTAATTCCAAGAATTACGAAAATTGGAATCCTGCAATAATTTGACATTCTGGATCCAACCACGGTGGTTTCGTTGAAAACGAAGGTCTTTTGCAAAATGGCTATTTATACGGGCTATATATTATATTCCATAGCGACTATTTTGAATATTCAACTGGCCATAACTTTTGATTCCCGCTATGAAATTTCAATTTTTCGGATTCGTTAGAAAGATATTTTTAAATAGATTTAAATATTTTTGGTTTCACTAAAATCCTATTTATTTTGCATCTTGTATATACAGTCAAAGTTCAAATTCAAATTTTCAAACTACTACGCTGTTTCTAATTCATTTTAAAATTAAAATAAATAGTATTCATTCTAACTTCGATTTAAATAAATTTTTAATTGTTATTATTTAAAATAAATTATTTTAACTATTCAAAATTAAATAAAATAGTCAAAATAAAAATTTTAAATTGGTTCTGATTTTTCGAGTTGTTACACTAACTCAAGCGTTGGTAGACTTAGAAGAGGTGCCCCGAGAGAGGACTTTGGTTAGAACCTCAATGTATGACGTTATCAGATCAAGCGTTTCCTGATGCTGACGATCAATTAGGTGCTCTTTAATTTTCCTACTTGAGGATTTAAATGTAACGCTAACAGATTGATCATTCTTCACATTTGACCTTTTTCAGATGTTACGCAAATGGCTTATTCTTTTCACTTACGGAGATTCCAGATGTTACACAAGTGGATTGATCAGTCTTCACATCTGACTTTTTCAGATGCTATGCGAATCGATTGTAATTTTCACATCTGGAGATTCTAGATGTTACGCAAGTGGATTGATCATTCTTCACATCTGACTTTTATAGATGCTACGCGAATGGGTTGATCATTCTTCACACCTAACTTTTTTAGATGCTATGTGAATGGATTGATCATTCTTCACATCTGAATTTTTCAGATGCTACGCGAATGGATTGTACTTTTCACTCTGAAAATTCCAGATGTTACGCAAGTGAATTGATCATTCTTCACATCTGACTTTTTCAGATGCTACGCGAATGGATTGATCATTTTTCACATCTGACTTTTTCAGATGCTACGCGAATGGATTGACCATTCTTTACATCTGACTTTTTCGGATGCTACGCAAATGGATTGTACTTTTCACATCTGAAGAATCCAGATGCTACGCAACTAGATTGAGTAGCTGTTATATCGTTTCATGGGGCAGCTACCAGTTTCTTTGTCGAATTTTTGACTAGGCAAGCTATTTCTGTTTAGATTCTGGTGTTATGAACTTTTCACTTAGGAATGTGACCCTTCGATGAAAGCTACAGCTCTCATGTTTGTTTGTCGTGGCGCTTGTTTATTGTCTGGATCTTTGCGACTATCCCATTCACTTTTCAAGGCGATGCTTTTCTGTCTTTGTATTTGTGCATGTCGATATTTATAACATTTAGCTCTTGAATTAGCATTGTTGGTGTCATGATGTTACGGGGACAAGCACTGACAGATTACCTACAATGTGATATCATCTTTCAAGAAAGTTTCGATTTGACATATAATTTTGCAAGCAAGAAATTCATTTAGATAGATATGCTCTTAGTTGTAGAGCTAATGTTCAGTGGATCACATGCAAATTCTTACAGATTGTTTACACGAAGTTTTGAATATAACAGAAAGTAAAACGTGAAGTAAAGCATGAACTAAAGAAGGAAATAGAGCATGAAGTAAAGCGGTGGCGATGTTGATCGCTTATTCTGAGTCATTGAAATTGAAGCACAATCAACAGTGATTAGTTGATGATCGGCTTTGGAATGATTTGAATAGAATCCCTGTTGTTTGGTCTGGACTGATCATTTGATGCCCCTTGCCCCTGGGGAGTTGCAGAAGGATTCATGGCCTACGGCGTCTTTACATACTACTGCAGCCTGTTTTTCCTAATCAACTCCTCGATGATTTTTTTTTAAGTGTCTGCACTCATTAGTGTTATGACCAGGCTGGTTGTGAAACCTACAGATTTTTCCCGATTTTGTTGCTTTGTCGCTTATCCTTCTCGAATTTGGCTCAGCATACTCTTCAGAATTCTTTGTTGCAAGATAGATATTATCAGGAGTGTCGTTCAAAGGCGTCAACTCTGATGAGCTGAAAAGGAGGGATTTCGTATTTGCCTTGTTATTGTTCCCATCATTAGTGTGCTTCTGCCCCTGAGTACTCTTCTAACTATATTGGGTAGCAACATTTTTGGGAGCCTCGAGAAGCATGTTAGCATCAATAATCTGTAGAGGCATAGGATTAGTGTCAACTCTCATGTATTCCTCGGGTTTTTTATAGAACTTCTCAAGCGTGTTTAGTTCTTTCATTTTAATCCATCTGCCAAATTCACTCTTTTCGTCTATAGCACCGATTAAGGACATGAGAATTATGCGAGGTTCTGGATTTCTCACTTTGAAAAAGCGACATTCAATCGACTGAGAAAAGCTTTAACAGATTCCCCTAGATTTTTCTTCATTATTGAAAGCATTATAGAGTCCTTGGCTTTGGTAGCATACAAGTGGAACTGTTCCTTGAATTTCTTGGTCAAGTCAGAGAATCGGTCAATGGATTTAGGTGACAGCTTTGTGAACCATAGTGATGCAGCACCTTCTAAGTAGGGAGGAAAGTATGTAAGCAGCACCTTCTAAGTAGAGAGGAAAGTATATGCATCTCATCTTATAAGTCGCCTTAGTTGCACTCATATGCCATTCGTATTCGAACAAAAATAGTTTGGATCAACAAGGCCATTGTACGGAGGCAAAGTTGGAGGGTTAAATCTCTTCGGACACTCTGCTTCAAGGATTCTCCCAGTGAATGGAGCCCTATTGGGAGATAAGTCCCATTCCCTTTCATCGCCGTTGCCGGCTTGATTCTTCTTCTTGATTTGTTATATCATGTCCGAGATGTACTCTTCAGTGTTATGACACTTTGCGAAGTTGAGCTCTTTACCAAATGTTCATATAGGCATGCAATCCTGGTTAGAGAATTTAGGTCTTTTACCTTCCCGATGAGGAGGTACCCTTGTAACGGGATTGGTAGCCTTTTGGCCTTTCATCTCGGAATGATTCTTAGCTTATGACTTCGAGTCTTCAATGTTAGCTTCATCCTTGTAAGTCACTCGATCATTATCGTTTTCCATGCTGTCGTGGCAGTCAAGATCAGAAGCGGACGAGTTTCCATTCTCTTCGAGATCAACATTGACTTTCGAAAGGGCTAGATTTGGTCGAGCATTAAGGATGGTGTCAAGTTTCTCCATCATAGCTTTAGTAGAATCATCCATTCGTTGGTTCATGTTGGTAATAGCGGCATTCAAATCATTTCTAGTCACACCGGCTACATTTACCGAGTCTTCTCCCACTTCGAAGCGGTTGGTAAGCGGAGTTTCTTCATTAGCGATGTTTTCTGTATTTCCAACATTTTTACTCATGGTCTTCTTAGATTTCACCATTATTTTTGAGAAGGATGCGGTTTAGAACTTTAATGCATGGCGCTTAGACTTAGGAGAAGTGTAGAGGAAGAAGATGCAAATGCGGGCCCCACGGTGGACACCAAAATGCTAAAATCCAATTTAGATCTCAACACCAAAGGTGCAAAAATTGCGCTTCACCAATTGGTAAGAAAAGAGGCCACATTTCACAATAAAAGTAAAGAGACACAAATTTTATAATGGTTCGATCTTAGGACAGATCTACATCAACTTTCTCAACAATTTCCATTACCTCTTCAAAGGTTACAAGTCTAAGATTACAAAAATGTACATTCATTACATAATAGCTTCACTCAAATCTACACAAACTAGTGGTGTAGTAGATGAATTCCACAATATGCAAAGAGAATGATGGAGAATCTTCAATTTCTAGGATGCTTGATCACTCGTGGTTGATTCTATAATGAACTTCATGTTTGATCTTCAGTTGAAGGTTTTTTAGAGATAGAAATCACTTAAAAATGCTCAAGAAATATTTGGGCACCCTTTCGGGGTCAAGAAATTTGGTCCCTCACAAGGAAGAAATGGGAGGGTATTTATAAGTGAGACTCAGGCCAGGTGGCAATTCTGTAATTATCCTGTTCATGCTTTAAACCAACGGACGACCTAAAGACCTCAGGCTAGTGCGGCATGACCTAAGATGACTAAGCAAAAGGCGGAATGCGCTAAAAGGCGGAGCGACCTAATGCACAGCGGAGCGACCCGAAATCAGTTGGAGAAAAGACGGAACGGGTTAGAGCTATACGGAGCGGTCTAAAATCTTCTTATTGGATGGCAGCACGACCCAAGCTAACACAAAACGGGCTAAAGCAGGATGGAGCGGCCCAAAGTCTTTTTTTGATGGCGGCACGGGCTAAGGAGCTTTCTGATATGAGGCGACATGTGCTAAGGCAATGCAGAGCGAGCTAGAGCTTCCAGCAGGTCAAAGGATTTGAAATGTCGAGGACTTTTCACGAGCTAAGAGCAGGGTGACTTAAAAAGCTTGGCTACCCAAACCGCGTGAGCTGACTAGAGCACTGTAGTGACCTAAATACTCGTAATGGGCTAAACCGATGAAAAGCTCTGCTACGACCTAAGGGCTTATAATGACCCAAATACATATATTACCTTTGATCCATATTGTATGGATTAACAATATGGTTGGACAGTCTTGAATGATTATTTATGTATATACATGTTATTACATATAATTTATGATGAGGGGCAGGTTTAAGCATAAATTTAACTTGGAAACACGCACTGCTTATTAGGCCATATCATTCCTTAACCCAGAAAATAAACAAATGTTTCCTTGCCACGTTTTGATAACTCAATTTACTTAAATGACCCACTTTGGATGTGTACACAAAATCAAGTGGATGAATTGATATAAACTAGTTGCATGCATGGGACATCTCTTGTGTATGCCAGCTTTGTTTAAATTTTCTGAGTACCTTATTGATTGCATATACAAGACATTTTGCATATGACCTGAAATTCAATATTGATAATTTCTTGTGCCTTGTTAGGAAACCTAGGTGTTCATATATATTCACCTTATTTCCTTATTATTTTGCAAACTTGTGCTGCTTCTTTCATAACTTATGCTGCCCGACTTGGAGAATTTATGTTGCCTTGAAACTGTATTAAAGGTTATCCCACTTTACCCGCTTGGCTGTGTGTGTCTCAAACCCGGATTGCCTTGATTTTTTTTCAAAATATTTTGGGGTAATTTTACCTAGATATTTGGCAGACTCGAATTTAATAACGTCTCATTTAAGTTAGGATTAACCATTATATTTTAGTATTAATTGAAGTGGATTTACTTGAATAAAGTTAATCCTAACTCGAGTGTTTATATGTTTTGCATAAACACTCAGGTCAGACCGAGTGTTGCAGCTTAAAGATTTCAGTTGACAAAGTTATAGACTCATGAAGACATGCACGCTCTAGATCAGAAATTCTGTAAATTTTATTTAATTAAAAATCTATGTATTTCTATTGTGTATAATTATTGTATGACTCTGATATATTGTATAAAAAATTATTCCGCTGCAAATAATTGTATTATGTGATGCTGTGTTGATTTTCTCTAAGACTCATAAGCAATAACAATTTGTTGCTTTCGGACTATTCAAGTTGGTTTAATTATCGACTTGAAGCGGTCGAAAAGGCAGGTTGTTACAGGGAGGCTGTAACACCCCACAATTCTTAACATCACCCATGATGAGGATTTCGTTAAGAAACATGAAGCGTATAGGTATAAAATAACATCATAGAGACTGAAATTCACAAGACACCATACGAAAATCATAGAGGAACTTAAAATTTTATTTAAAGTAGAATAAAAAATGTCATTACATCATAGATTATAAAAAAACCATAGCTATCTCATGAAAGCAACATAATCAGAGTACCAAAATAAAAATCTCTCTCAACATCAAATGCAAAAATAAGTCAATCGTGGAACAATACATGTAAAAGCAGAGAGTAAGACAAATGGAAATATCTAATGGACTAAGCTGGGCCAAAATCTATCAGCTACTAGATTCTCCACCCTGAGAACCTTGGGGTAAGGAAGAAGTGGGAAAGAATAATAGTCAAACATAAAGCCTGGTGAGCTCTGTAATTACTACCATCAGTGATAAAAAAAGGAAATCTAGACAAAATAATATTTGAAGCACAATACAGTAAATAAGAAATGGAAGATAAGCAGGGATATAGTCGATTGTCAAATCATTCGATTTTTGCACTATTTGATGCAACTGATAATTAGGAGATAACCTAATTCTACTCATCGATTAGCTGCTAATCCATGATTGTGATGACCTATGTCGACTATGATCTCGGGTTTATCAGACGCGATCCATTAAATATAAGGACATAGTATAAATTACACGCATCACAACATCTTATTTTCCTTAGTTGGCACAATGCATGCTCACCGTCTCGTCGGAACGCACCCGTACCCACCTCGTTTGGACCCCTTACTACCTAGTACTGTATAAGCATGCCTTCACTTCCTCGTAAGACCTCAGTAGTGTGATAAAAAGAAATACTAACTGATGTGGATCCCTAATCAAAAATGCAATTTGACTTAAGTCACTTATAGACTTAGTCCCTAATTTAATTTACTAGCGCCAAGGCCACTATAGAATTGTTGTTGACTGCCTAGCAATCCTAGACCCCATGGAGTTGTCAACAAATGCCTAGGTCACTATAAAATAATTATTTTATTTAGCCTCTTATTTTCCGTAATCAGTCCACCCCCGCTGCTGGAGTGGACCACTACTGCGAGCCACATATTTTCACTAATTACCCGTCGCTGCCGGAACGAACTCCTACTGCACATTTTCTTAATAGGCAGCTTATTTTCCCTAATCAACTTATGCTGCTGGAACGGAACACTACTATTCACGCTTATTAATTTGTTTATTTTAAACTTAACGCCCAATTTAAGTTTATTAATAATCCTACTTTCTTCAAGTAAGTTTTTTTCATGTTACAGGTTGCATGTAAACTTCAATTTATATGTTGTCTATAAACATCTTTTTTTTAAATTCATTGTACAACCCAAACCCGTTATTCAAGATCTATCCAAGTTCCATTTATTCAGTTTATCAAAGTTGCGGTCCAATTATCCTTTACTGCATAATTCCAGTAATCCACAATTTATCATTTTTATGCATATTTTATATTTTTCCAAAATGTGCTTTTTATTTTCAAATTCATATTTACCCAAACTGTCCATAAACGAAAAATAATAATGGTTTAGGCTCTTTGAAGGCCTAAACTCAGCGTGAAAATAAAAAAGGACAAAGACCTAGTTTATTATATGGCTAGGCTCGAATAAATAAAACAAATCTGAAATAAAATAGGGCTAAATCTGAACTATAAATATAATTATATGCAAAAAAGAGATAAAGATAAACTGAATAATTTATAGTAACATAATAGATTACTAAAATAGACAAAAGAAAGGATAGAAGCAGTAATCAGGCATACATAGATTATTTACAGAAAAGAAAACTGAAATCTGAAGAAATCAATAACTATTATGCATTTAAAATTAACCCTAATTCATACTGATCTTGTAATCACAGAGAATTATCACAATTTAAGTGAATCCAATAAACCCTAGAAGGAAATCTCTATATATAAGTATTCTCCAAAAATGGATGCAAGA
This sequence comes from Allium sativum, assembly GCA_030737875.1. Lineage (NCBI taxonomy): Eukaryota > Viridiplantae > Streptophyta > Magnoliopsida > Asparagales > Amaryllidaceae > Allium > Allium sativum. The sequence continues at coordinate 321,988,424 of CM060926.1, forward strand.
ACCTAGGTCTCAGAATTCCATTAAAATATTTGAGGAGAAGGTTGTGTAAAGCGGGGGCAGAGAATGGAGGAAATAGAGTAGGGAGAAATTTTGTTTGGCATGGAGTTATATTTATAATAGAGCCAGGGGATTTAGGACCACTAGATTTTAGGTTAAAGACTTAGTCCACCAGATCAAAAGAAGTCTCCAGAAATTGCACCAAAAACTTGCTCGAATCGCACAAGAAACATGCAAACCAGGTTGCGTATGTCACCGGGATTGGTTGACCCATCCTATAGGTGGGTCGACCCACTTAGGGTCTAGGTCGACCCCCAGGTTGATACAACTAAGGACTGGGTCGCCCTAGTTAATCATGATTTGTAGCCGAATTGGTTATTTATTAATTCATTGTTTATTCAAATTTCAAATTTGAATTTCAAACTTCTTCGTTTTAAATCCGATTTCAACAAACCAAATGTTTATCTTAGCCAGAATTCCATAATAGGTCCAATGGTGCAACCCCTGTTGCCCATTTCTCAATATTTTTCTAAATAGCATTTATTTTATTATTTTTTATTTAAATTTCTTTATTGAAATTTTGGGTTCTTACATTCTTCGCTCCTTAAAGGATTTCGTCCCTGAAATCTCCAAGGCTATAAGGATGTCATAAATATTATTACACTATCATCCACATCCATCTACTCATCCATCAATTACAAACATCCATTGTCCATAGGATTTCTAATTTTTTTCATGAACATATGAAATAATGTAGTGTATATGTCCCTCACTAATGCAAGAAATTTGGCGGTCTACTGATTCAGTCGACTTTCTTTTATGCGATTTATGTCAGTGCCATACGTCCAAAATGTATGCAAGAGAATCCTAATGTACATAAAATTTTATATACTTGCTACAAACACCATCAAAATGCAGCATTCATATGATAATGACCCATTTTTCACCCATAAATTAGAAGTGAATTAAAAATTCACACACATCCATATGTAATTATGTTAGTGTCCTAGTTGCCGATCACTAATTAGTGCCTAGTGTGTGTGTATATGCATCAATTGCATCCACTAACAAACACTTGCACTCACATGAATCCATCAAAGATAACATGTCCTAATAACATGTTTAAACCAAGCCTTACCATCCATAAGATTTCCTAAGACACACTAATTTAAATGATAGGAAATGGACAAGGTTCAAATTCAAGACTAAGAAAGCATTGATAGCGTACTATCAAAAAGGAATATGGAAAAGATGAGTCAATCCTCTCCTCTTGTTCATGCATTGCTTCATTGCTTTCATCTACCCAATGAACCTTGACAAGTTTATCTCCTTAATCCTTAACCTCTTTATTTCAGAATGTGCATAGGTACATGTTGGCCTGCTTTGTGGCTAGGCCACTCGGAGTCTAAGTACTCACAATCAAGTGCTATATTAAGCTAGAGAAGACTGTTCACAAAAAAGGAAGCCGGATTGAATGGATGGGAAACTCAAAAGTTAAAGATAGTATTAGTGTTCTCACGAATCCCAGGCCAATGGTATGGGTTGAGCCTAACGGCTCGCGGGCGATCTGCTCATGCACGAGGAAGTAGTGAGTTACTGGGTATCGTCACCTGCTCGAGTGGAAGATAGAGCAACCTGATCCGTTCGCCATAGGAAGTAGGGAATACATGTTGGCACTACCTTCACTGGTTTGGTACGAGGAAGTAGCGACCTGACGCCTCTCGCGCGCAATGGATATGAATGTGTAGCCTAGTCACAATCGAGTTTTAAGCCTAAAAAGGAGGATCATCATACATGTGTTGCGAACTGCTTCAAAAGCCTACCTTCCACTATCCCATGATCCATTCCGAGAACGAAGGAGATTATCCCACGTCATCACGCAACTCTCCTGTTGTTCACCCCTAGAAATACGCCAAGACTTGCCATTTTTAAGGATCTTTTGGCATTATGATAACTCAAGCGATTGTATATGTTATTCTTCGATCAATAGAAAAACCATAAAGTGGATGTAGGCTCATTAACCCCGAATCACTATAAACCTTACATGTCGATTGCTTTTTATCTATTTTTAGATTACTATTCTCTGCGATATCTAGTCAGTTGGGTGTTAGAACCACTTTTTGGTCTAACATTTTGGTGCTTTCACTGAGAACGTTGAATTCTTAGCTTTCTAGATTGTCATTCTACTATTTGGATAATCAAGCCTAAAGAGATAGTCCGCATTCCTATCGTTTTCGAAGTTTTCATTGGTTTCTACGAGTTTAGTTTCCATGGCTCCAAGGAAAGGCAAGTAACCAATGAATTCCTAAGCAAACAAAACGAACGAGGATCGAAGGGATGAGGCATGAGCTCTCGTCAACAGTGGCTCGCAGTGACCCGGCTCGGGAGCGCTCTGATCACAAGGGGCGGCTCGATCACAAGGGTTTACCACGACTTAAGCTGAAGATATTGCACAAGGTCCGTGAGATCGCCTCACTGTGACCTGAATGGATGTGGGCAATCTGAACCATTTGGATGTCGGTGTTTCAATTCGAGCTGATCCAAATGCTCCAACTCCAACTGCGACTACCAGCAATCAACTCCCTTCTTCCACCCCTGGTTCACAGATGGATTTTTTGCGCTTGCTTGCTATTTTGGACAAAACTAAAGATGCTTTAGAGGCCCAAAGATGTGATAGTGCCGCAATTCAAGAGAACATGAATGCGATGAATAGGAAGATGAAAGAGATTCATAGGCAGAGGATGTCTTCTCCAACTTATCGTCTTGCAATAGACTACTCATCTTCTTCAGAAGAAAATGGAAGGCATCCATGTCAGAGAAGGCCATATGAAAGGCCTGAGAACCTCGAGCAAATAACGTTTGGCTCATTGGGATCTCATGAAGATGCAGCACGCTGCCTGGGACCTAATGATGCTAGCTTAAGAGAACCAATGTTACTACCAATGCAGGGATCTCATGTACTTCCCAGGGATCTGAATATCATTAATCCTACCCAAAGCCAACTCCTTCAGCCTACTCGTCCTGTAAATGACCAGGAATGCAGGGGGCAAGGGAATTATGCTCCCATGAGAAATCGAGGGAAGCAACCTGATGTAGGAATCGGAAGTGCTAAAAGAGCAAGAAGCGCTGACCCTGAACCTATGTTGACCAATGCTGAGTTGGAAGGTATGGTACATCAAATTATGGCCAATAGCGGAGGTTACATTAACGAAGATTAGGGCATTGATTGTAGCCACTCACCTTTCACTGACGACATACTGGATGTCCAGTACCCAAGGTGATTCAATTTACCTACCATGGACCGATATGGAGGAAGAAGTGATCCAAAACAACATCTAATGAGATACTCCTCGTATATGAATGTTGCGGTAGCCCCCGACGCTATGAAATGCAAGGCCTTCCCAATATACCTTGAAGATGTCGCAATGATGTGGTTTACCCGGCTTCCTCCCCGATCAATCTCCAGTATCAAAGAGCTAAGCGAAAGCTTCATGAACCATTTTCGACTCTATGCCCGGAAATTCCAGAATGTCATCGAGCTTTCTGTGATCAAACACGCTCCCAGAGAAACTCTGAAATCATATTTGGATCATTTCAATCTAGCAGTTACAGAAATGAGTAACGCACATAAACATACTGTTTTGATGGCATTAATAGATGGAGTCGATAAGAATTCGGGAGGTACCTAGCCAGAAAACCACAACAAACAGAGAATTGTTTTATGAAAAAGGTAAACATTCGGCTATGCTAAGAAGAGATATATGCCAACCGAAATTGAAAATTCAATGAAACCCCGAGAGAAGATATCCAAAGCAATGTTTCCATCAAGCAGTCTGGAGATTGTACAAGGAAAGTTGAAGTAAATGTTGGCAATAAGAGTGGAGGAAATGACCTCCATGGTGGAAACGACAACAAAAGAAATAGGAATCAGAGAAACAATCCAAAAAAGAGGCTCCGATTTCAATCTTTTGAGAATTACACGCCGCTGAATGGCACCTTGGAAAACATTTACTTGGACACCTACAATGTTGGCCAATACAAGATCCTCCACCCAGAGATTCGACTGAAAAGGAACGTGAGAATGAGAAATTCTTTCTGTTTCATGAGACTTTTGGCCACTTCGTGAATGAGTGTCTTCACTTGAGAGATGTTTTGGAAAAGTTGCTTCGAGTTGGAAAGTTAGATGAGTATAAGGTTGCCCCTAAAGATAGGAGGAAAGGAGGATCGGCCTCGACTCAGAGCTAACCTGCCCTTAGACCTACTGCTCAACAGAAAGGGAAAGGAATAGTCATCAATACCATGGTCGGAGGACTGCATCCAGCTGGATTTAGCAATAAAGCCATAGAAAAGTACGTTAACACCGTTAAACATCCATAAATGGGAGAGTGTAGTTCCCTCGAAGACACAACTCCCGCGAAGCAGCAGAAAACGTTGATAGATGATGTTATCTTCAGAGAGAGAGAGACAGTGTGGGGGTAGATGCCCTGAGTGTAGACCCATTGGTAATTACAACTACCATTAGTATAGCACTTGTACGGAAAGTCTTTGCTTATTGTGGGAGTTCCGTCAATATTTTGTTCAAAAAAGCCTTTAACTAGATGAAATTGGAGGCTAAATATTTGAAGCCATGCACCGGATGGATTCGTAGCTTCAACGGCTCTGCAATAACTTAAATGGGAGTAGTGGAATTGTCTGTGGAACTTGGAGGGGGAGATCGTGTGAGAGTACGAATTCTCCCATTTTTCGTTATGAATATTGACTCACCGTACAACACTTTATTGGGTTGGCCAACCCTCGCAAAATTCAGGGAATACATCGCACCCCGGTGTCTATTATTAAAATTTCCAACCGAAGTCGTAATGGTCCGTGGTGACCAAGTTAACGGAAGAGCTTGTTACATGGCCGAGTTGAAAATGGTATGCAATGGGAATATCATGGAACCAAAGAATACCTCCCCTCTTACGAAGGAGGGTTCAGAATAGCAAATAAAGAAGACCAATGGAATCGCCCGACGATCTTCCCGAAGACATAGATCCCAGAGAGGATGAAGATTCGGGATGTAGAGGGGAGACACCCAATAAGGTAACTATAGATATTCCAACCAGTGGTGACGACCCAACAAAGGTCTTGAAGATCGGATCTCATTTGGGCCCTCTCTGAATGAGGGAGTTGGCTGACTTTCTACAAGCGAACCTGGATGTGTTCACTTAGTCCCATGCCGATATGTGTGGGATTTCATAATCAATCATGAGTCGTTCGTTGAGCATAAACCTGAAGCATCCTCACGTGAAGCAAAAGAGGCATACGATGGGCCCGGAGAGGTCGGCTGCCTTGAAAGTGGAAGTAGAGAAATTGAGAGATAATGGATTCATCTGAGACGCAACGTATCCTGGCTGGATATCGAACCTCGTCCTTATCAAGAAAGCAAATGGGAAGTGGCGTAAATGCATTGATTTTTTAGATCTGAACAAAGCCTTCCCAAAAGATAGCTTCCCGTTACCTAGAATCGATCAGCTTGTGGATTCAACGACGGGAAACGAACTCCTCTCTTTCATGGATGCACTCGGGTTACACTAAGATCCCCATGCATATGATAGATCAAGAGCATACCAGTTTCATCATTGGACCTTGGATTGTACTGTTACGTGGTAATGCCATTTCGATTAAAGAACGCTGGAGTGACATACAACGCTTAATGAAAAGAATGTTCTACAACCAAATTGGAAAAATTTATGGAGGTCTACGTAGATGATACGCTTGTGAAGTCTAAGTAGTCATCCGATCATACAACAAATCAGGCTGAGATGTTTGATATCCTTAGACGATACGGAATTAAGCTTGACCTGTTGAAGTGCTCATTTGGAGTGGCATCAGAAAAATTCCTTGGTTTCATCGTCAGCTCGCGCAGAACTGAAATCAATCCTGATCAGATTGCGACAGTCATGAATATTAGTGAGACACGAAAAATTAGGGATGTACAGGGTTTAGCAGAGAAGGTTGCAGCGTTAAGCAGATTTATTTCCAAGGCCACTGATAAGTGAGTTTCTTTCTTCAACTTGATAAAATGGGGGAAGCGCAAGTTCGAGTATACCCCATAATATGTTGAAGCCTTCCAGAACCTACTGAATATTTTATAGAAATCCCCGATATTGTCTAAGCCTGTGGATCATGAAGATTTGTCAGTATACTTGGTGGTATCGCTGCACGCTATCAGCTCAATACTTATTTGCGAGGAGGATAAAATTCAGAGATGGTGTACTATGTGAGCAATAAAATGGTGGCAGCAGAACGCAATTGACCAAAGATAGAAAAGCTTGCTTACAGCTTGTTGATCGCCTCTAGGAAGCTTCGCCACTACTTCCAAGATCAGCAGATTGTTATATACACCGATCAACCACTTTGATAGATCCTGCAACAACATGAAGCCTCGGGGAGATTGCTGAAATGGAATATCGAGCTGAGCCAATTTGACCGTAATTTTCTCCCCAGAAAGTCCATTCGGGGGCAAGCATTAGCTGATTTCATTGCCAAATTCACAATTCCCGAAGAGGACGAATCGAATGAAGAGGGTGGCCCCCGAATTAAAAGCCAGAATCCTGCACTTGAAAGGTGTACATTGACGGTGCTAAGGATGATTGACGGTTTGGCACCGGAGTTATACTAATAACTCCTGAAAGGAAGTTGATTTACTATGCTCTATGATTGGAATTCTCCGCTACCAACAACGATTCCTAATACGAGGCCCTGATTGTTGGGTTGATTCTCACTAAGGAGTTGGGAGTAGTGGCGTTGGACATCTTTTATGACTCAAATTTTTGTTTATCAGGTTTGGAAGGAATTTCAGACGAAGGGACCTCAACTCGCAGCTTACCTGTAAAAGGTAGAGGAGTTACTGGACAGCCTAGTGCATTACATCATATCCCATATCCTATGAACAGAGAATTAGAAGATGGATAAGCTGGCCAAGTTAGCAAGCTCTGATAATCCAGAAGAGATAGAGATGGTCGCGATCGAGATACTAGAATCTCCAAGCACTGATCAGACGGAAGTCGATCCGATGATGGAGGCCGGATCGGAGAGTGTCATGGATAATGCTGATAAATAACTTCCTGCATAATGGAACACTACCGAAAAAAAGCAAGAGACGTTCCATCGTTCGTAAAGCTTCAAGATATGTCATGCAAGGTGAAGTTCTTTATTGACAAGTATTTTCAATGCCCCTCCTCCAGTACATAACACACGACAACATCAAATGTGTATTAAGAGAAGTGTATAAAGGTGAATGTGGAGATCACACCAGAGGTCAAACACAGGCTTAGAAGATACTGCGGTACGGCTACTTCTAGCCTACCAAGAATCGTGATGCAGTTGATTATTCATGACACTACGACAGGTGGCAAAAATTTGCAAAGATTCCTAGAGCACCTCCTAACCAACTCAACATAATGGTGAGTCTCTGGTCATTCGCCGTATGGGGAATAAACATCATTGGAAGCCTACCAATCGCCAAAAGCAGAGCGAAATACGCAATCGTGGCCATGGATTACTTTACTAAGTGGGTAGAGCCTAAACCATTGACCATGATCATGACAAATTGGGTAATTAACTTTATTGTTAGGAAAATCATTTACAGATTCTGGATCCCCAAAGTCATCATAACCGACAATTGAACCCATTTCGATAGTACAGAGTTTAGAGATTTCTACCAAAAAAACAGAATCGAGAAAAGATACACCGTTATTACTCACCTGCAATCAAATGGACAAGTCGAAGCAGTAAATAAAATCATTAAATCCATTCTACAGAAGCGATTGAAGCAGGCGAAAGCCATGTGGGTTTATGAATTACCCTCAGCATTATGGGCTTACAGAACGACCTACAAATCGGGAACTGACTATGCTCCCTTCTCACTTTTATTCGGATTAGAAGCACTCATTCCAGTGGAATTGGAAGTCCTCTATCATAGAACAACGTATTATGATCCGATGATGGAAAAAGTGCTTCTCCTAGAGTCCTTGACATGATTGAGGTAAATAGGGATGAAGCAGACTTACATGCCTCAAGGAACAAACACCAGGTCTATTAGTATTACAACAGGAAGTTTCAACCCTGAACCTTCGAACCCGAAAACCTGGTTTTGAAACGTGTCTTTCCGGACCCTGTTTCTCTGGGCCCGAAATGGGAAGGACCATATGTCATCCAATGGAAACTTGATAAAGGAGCTTTCAAGGTAACAACCATCGATGGCGATGAAATCTCCATAGCGAAGAACGCCCAACGTCTGCGGCATTACTTGACTTGATGCTATACTGATTCTTTTGTTTTGCAAATTATGTAAAAAGGGACGAGTTGCCTAAAATCGTCTTGTTGATATAAACAAAATATTATAAAGTGGACTTAGGTATGATTTGGTCGAACCACTATAAAAATATTGTGTGTCATTTGTTTTTCCTGCACTTATTTCTCTATGTTTTGCAATGGTTTCGGTCTTGGCTTGAAGCATCGACCTTAAATTAAAATCGAGTGTGAAAATGGCTCTCGAACCTGCAGAATCGGCTCTCGGAAATAGGGTATAGAAGGAAAGCAGAGCGAATGGTATGATCGTTCGCCTGATCAACTTAAACTCTCTCGATCTGAGAGTGGTATAAAAGCAGGCGTGACTGGTAAACTATGATTAAAGATCGCCTTAACCACACTCTAACCTGGGCATACGACAAGAGAGTATAAAAGCACTGAGAGAAATTGCCAAAGAAAAACGGTTCCTACCCCACTGAATTGGGGGTAAGAGTGAAAGCTGAGGCTGCACTCATTACTAAAGGATTGGAGGCAATATAAGATCGATCATAATTAATCCCAAATAATCCTTGGCCAGGCACTTTATTCAAAATTGATTGAGGGCATACACATATCACATCATCACGATAATTGCAATACGAAATTTTGTTTATTACTTAGTTAAGTAATTATTCCTTGATCACAGAAATTTTGATTTTCGATTTGCAAGGAAGCTGAATACGAATTCTGTTTTGATATGTGATACGATTTGTTGTTGACTGCTTAGCATAATAATGTTAAGATCATAGTTATGTTTGGTTGAGATAGATGATAAACTTTCAAATACATGATGTTGTAGGGAAACTACTTTATTTACAAAAATGCAGATTTATACAAAGGAATTAACCAAAAGCGCAAGGGCCTTACTCTATAATAACATAAGGCCAGTGGAAAACAAAGCCGAAAAGACTAGAGTATGTTTCACTCGAGCTTTAGGGAAGACTTGGACTTCATAGCAGCTTTAAGCTTCTCCTTTTCTTCTCTCTCAACATCAGTGAGGATATGGTTTTACCTTTCCTTGTCTGAAGGAGGTGCACTTGGATCAGCAGAGGGTTGCTGAGCTAACTCTCTAGTGATTGACCAAGAAGAAAGCTTGACAATCAACTTAGATCTGGGAGCAACCACCTGGATGGGATCAATGTTGAGTGGTTCTTCCTTGGTTTTGTCTTTCAGAAGCTCGACTTTCTTTTCCTTTAGTTTCTCCAAGGCCATGTTTTCAGTCTCGCCCGAGTCCCCGGTCACAACAACATCTTCATCTCCCTCGCCTTCATTGTCGTCAATGTCTTTCAAAGCATCTATCACTTCTCCGTCCTTGGGAGCTTCATCACTAGAAGGCACAACGACTTTCTCAGCTAACTCTTCTTACTTCTCTCCAGCCTCCTCAGCGAGTTTTTCACCTAAAGAATGGGAAGCAATAGTTATTAGCTCGAGAGAACATGGGCTTTTCAATTGTCTTCTCTACAATGTGACGACATGCTATAATAGCTTTAACAAATTGAGGCGAGAAGGGGGGTACCTTTGGACGACTTGTCCGCAGGATTAGTAGAAGTTTTAGGGGTCGATTCAACAATTGGAGATAGGAGAGCTGCCATTGGGATCTCTGAACGATCAGGATAAGACCTCTTTGTTTTTGTAGCCCCAAGAGTGGTAGATGAAGAACTAGAGCCGCCTTCGAGAGTATCCTTCCCTTTTGCATGGAGCCTTTCCTGGTCCATAATTGCATGGATCAACCTCCTCCCTCCAGCCAAACGTTCCGGCTCCTCGCCTCTTAAGTATGTTCTCATGAGTTCTTGCTCATCAACAGTGTCAACCTTCAACCGCTGCTTTTCATCATCAGCAATCTGATCCCACACATTGACCAGAGTCGTTGGAAAGTCCTTGATCTAGGAAATGTATCGAGTTTGGATCACTTGAGCAAAGAATTCGATCATAAGCTCGTTGTAATAATCTAACTCCTTCTGGGCTTTGGCAAACTGCACACTAGAATCGACAATTGACATTCCGCTCAGTTGAGACCGCCCTTGCCTCAACCACTGCCAGCTTAGCTTTCATATTAGCGTTCTTCTTCTCTAATTCAGATTTTCCCTATTCAATGCAGCTACAAGATAGCTTTTGTCCTTTCTTTTTTTACTTAACGTCCTCAAGGTTCTTTTTCAGGGTTGTGCGCTTTTGGCTATGGGAATCAAGCTTGACATAGTAGCGCTTTTGCAATTCTTCGTATTATTTCTTGCAGTTATTGACATCACGCTGCGCAGGGGAAAACATAGCCTGCTAACCTCAAGCTCTTTCTTAGTGTTTTCTATTGCCTTCGCGTCATATTCAGCCATCTCCTTCATGTTACCTACATCAGCTAACAGATTGCGTATGATCTTGGAAAGATTTCGAGAATACTTGCGCATTTCCTTGTAGTGTCTGTCTACAAAGTCTATCTTAGCTTTGACTTCATCCACCCAATTTGAAGATATCGGCTCAAGGGCTGGAACAAAATGTATGTTTCCGAAATGATGATTTGGAAATTACCTCCTAAAAAACTTTAGTTTGGCTTCATTTTCAAAATCAAGCATAACCAGCCTCATTATGGTAATATCAATGTTCCAAAGCCTAGTCGGCACAAGAGCTGCTTTACTTTTCTCCGCCTCTTTGCCTAATTCCTATGTTTTGTCCTTCTGTTCAGAATGTTTCTTTGGTGGTTTATCCTGAGGATATGGCTCTTTGGAAGAAGTTGGAGCTTTGGGAATGTACTTATCTCCTTCACGATGAGCAGAATGGCTCTTGTACTTCTCTCAATCCAAGCGAGGTGGAGACTGAGAGCGAGACGATCGATGGTACTGAGATTGATGGCGCCTCATGTCATCTCTCCTACGGCTTTCGTGTTGATCATACTCTGTGTTTGAGTCATATATGGGTAAGCTTAAATGGATATTCCTGATATTATTGTAACAACCCACGTCCATTAATGTCACTCACAAAGGGAATGCATTAACTTCCATGGAGGTTTTAAGTGAATATAGAACAGAAAAATTACAACAAGACAGATAATAAGTAGTACTTGGAAATCTAAAACTTTATTTCATTGCAGCGGAAATTAAACATGTTGGTTACATCATAAAACCATAAATCATAGTCAAGTACAATATCCATCTTGATAAAACAAAATACATAATCCCGTTACATAAATAGCCATTAAAGAAGATAACAAGCTGGACTTTACTTCAACGGTCCAAGCATTCCAAAAGAGAGATAAAGTAATGCAATCAAGCCCCACAAGAGCTGGGCCCACCCTGAGGACCTAGAGGGGGAAAAGGATAGAAATAGAGGGGGTCAGACATAAAGTCTGGCGAGTATGATAATTCTAACAATACTATTATCAAAATAACTAGACTAAGGCATAAGCTGGAAAACAAGGAAATGTCTATGAACTATTGGGTATGGAAGAGCAGATAAAGATAACGTTAAAGGCACACCTAATACTAACGAATAATTACTACACTGCACCACACCAGTCACCCTAAAGGTTGATCCCACTTGCTTCACTTAGAAATTTTATAAATAACTTCTTGTACCCCTAGCTGACTACATAGGTGCCGCCTGCCCCTATCTCCGCTAGGTGTACCCCACTACCCACTAGCGATCGGCTCCCTACTCGTAGATACCCGTGCTGGTCCCACAGTGGGGTGTATCACTCCCCTAAAGTGGCAACCCGATACAGCTAAAGAATGCACGGCTTATACCTACACGATGCAACAACGTCTCACCTACCAGCCCGGGTCCACACACGCATATGAAACCCGTTGGACTTGCGTTGCCACCGCTAACCCGTTTGGCCTCTTATAGTCAAGCCCAGTATGCGTGTCCCGTCCTCGACTTGGGTCGAGCCCACAAAGATACGTTTGGGTTACTGGTTGAAATGGGCCCCCTATTACTTACCACAAGCTATCCACCTAAGCTTGTCCCCACTAGTATATCCCACTTAACCCTCTTCTTAGTCATGTTCATTTACATGTGTGTTTGGTTAAGTCTTACTAATCGTATTTCAAATGCCACTAAAGGCACCCACTAGATTCCTCATGCCACCCAAGGCACCTACTTAACCCCCATGTCCCACTTCACATGTTTATCTGGTTAAGTATTTCTTAATTCATTCAGGCCATAACCTCATAAAGACCTCTCACATTAGACTGGCATTTATGGCAGCTGGATTCGCCGGGCGGGTCCGGGTAGTCTTACACCATAAAAGAGTCTAACCTAATGTCTTTACAACTGTTATGCTTTAATTTGGGCCTAGGACCTCTCACATTGGGATGACATTTGTGACTACTGGATTCGCCGGGCGGGTCCGGGCAGTTTTACGTCACAAACGAGTCCAACCTCGTGTCCTAAGCATTGATTAACACTTATAATCTTTTACCCCAGTTTTAAATACATCCCTATTCAAATCATTAATTAATTCCAATTTTAATGATGTCCATAATTGACACAATTATGGCCATCCACTTACGGTATGCAAAATCATATCAATTGCACCCCAATTTCTTAATATTAAATCGTTAATATTACCCCTACCCCACGTTATACGTTCGCTTATTCAACGCAAAATATACGTTAGACTCGAATAGTCTAACTCATAGCACAAAGATAAATTATCACAACATATAGACAAATAAAATAGATCTAATCATAATAGGGGTGAAACTTGCATAAAACTACACATGTCATGGATCTAAAGGTGTCAACTTGTTTGGTTAAATTTCACAACTTACATAATATGATCATAACCCAAGTTCATGTATAAACTTGCATATGTGGTTTATGCAACATAATGATGGTGTGAACTAGCATCTAACACATAGAACTCACACATGTCATAGCATAATTCTAGATCTAAATAGATGTCATAATTCTAGATCTAAATAGATGTCATATAATATGTGAGATTATACATACTAATAAATCTAAACTTGCATAGGTACATGCGATTTATCATGTGAATCATCATAGCCCAAATATATATAATCAACATCATGATTCATAAGCTAACTACAACATAATGACATCATGACTTTGTAACATCGCAACTTAGCATAGAAACTTGTAACATATATAATATCATCATAGCATGATTTACAACATATAGGATATCATCATCACATAACATAGGATTTACAACATACATGATAGCATAAGGTTTACAACAACATATATGACAATTCACATCATTTTCTTATGATCCATATCACATCTTATTCTAATTAGTTTGCTAATAATCTTATTAAGATCATCATACTCACAATTAGAAAAGAAAGAGTGTCTTGATTTGCTTTAGAGTTGAGTAGAATTAGAGTTTTGATTAGCTTTCTTCCTTCTTAGTTGGCAGCAGCTACACTGAGTTCCATGGCGATGGCATGACGACGGCTATTTTATTTTTCATGTGATTTTAGAGTGAGAGACTACCTAGGTATATATAGAGTTTAGGATTTATTTAGACCGTCAGATCAACTCAGAACTAACCTGAACCGTTAAATTAACCAACTCAGCCCTAAAGACACATCAGCAGCTAAAGATTAGGCTTTGCCAAAACCTAGCCGACTTGACCAGGTCGACCCCCAGGTCGACTGCGCAGTCGACCTGGTCCTGGGGGTGTCGACTGCCCAGTCGACTCTCCAGTCGACCTGGGGTGCTGGGCGGGAAATTTCCAACCTGGCCTGTTTGACTTCGAATTTTGAATTTTGAATTTTCTGAAACTTCCGGTGGCCATATCTCCTTTAAGTCCAAATCACGCAAACTCGGACTCTATTTCAACTAGAATTCCGAGACGAACACAATGGCGCAACCCGTTTCCAACAATTCTCACATTTGAGATTAGTTATTCTGTAATTTGTGAATATTAATATTATCAGAATATGGGGTGTTACATTCTCCCCTCCTTAAAGGATTTCGACCCCGAAATCTTCAAGTCAAGAAGAATGTATATCCTAATCATACATCTACTCAATCATCAAACACTGGCATCCATTGTCCTTACAAACCTCTAATACTTTCGTGTTTAAATGCACAGTGTGTGTAAATGCCCGTATCTAATGCAAAATCAGGCGGTCCACTGATTCAGTTGACCTCCTTAATGCAAATCATGATAGTACCATGCGTCCATTATGTATGCAAAAGTTCCTTAACGCTACATATTATCTCTATATGCGTGCACAATCATCATCTGAATGCATCATCCATATGATAAAAAAAATCCTCATACATCCATTTTACTAAATACATCCATATATATGCAATATGCAATATGAAGTGACTAAGCCGATCTAGTGGCTAAAGTGTGTGTATATGCATCCACGAGCAACCACTAGCAAACATTTGCATCCACTTTGCATCCATCATACATAACATGTCTCAAACACATGTTTCAACCATAGGATTATCCTAAGTAAAGGTCAAATATACTAGCGAGAGGACATACTAAAGATAAGATAAATACAAGTTAAGCGATAAAAGAGAAATTAAAAGACATACCCTCAAAAAGGAAAGGGTAAAACGAACGCATCTTCGCTTCTGTCTCCCAAGTAGCGTTGCTCTCATCATCTCCCCATTGCACTTTGACTAGTCCGACCTCTCGATTCCTCAACTTCTTGATCTTCGACCCAAGAATGCATGTAGGAGCTCGTCTAATCGTCGCATCACGCTCTATCTCCACCTCTCTAAGCAAGTTCGGCTCAACCACCTCCGCGGTCTCGTGCAAGCACTTCCTCAAATGTGACACATGGAATACGTCGTGTACACCACTAAGTCTCTTAGGCAACTCCACTCTATACGCCATCTGTCCAATCTTCTCCTTAATAGGAAACGACCCTACAAACCTTGGTGCTCATTTCCCAACGGACCCAAAGCGAATGACATTTCGTAATGGAGACACTTTGATAAAGACCATGTCCCCAACATCAAACTCAAGATCTGTCCTCCTTTTGTCTGCATAAGATTTCTGCCTATCTTGCGCCGTTTTCATCCTTCTTCGAATCAAGTCGATCCTTTCCGAAGTATCTCTAATCATATCGGGCCCAAGTAAGATCTTATCCGTAGATTCCCACCAACATGTAGGTGAACGACAAGGTCGTCCATAAAGAGCTTCGAAAGGTGCCATGCCAATGCTAGACTGAAAGCTGTTATTATATGCGAACTCTACCAACGGAAGATGCTCTTCCCATGTACCCCTAAAGTCTAGGATACATAGCCTCAAAAGATCCTCTAGAATGCGATTCACCCTCTCAGTCTGGTCGTCCGTCTGAGCATGATACGCGGTGCTCAAACATAACTGAGTCACTATCGCCTCTTGCAAGCTCTTCCAAAATTCGCTAGTGAAGATAGGATCACGGTCGCTTACTATGTTAGAAGGAACACCATGCAAACGAACTATCTCTTGAACGTATATAGAAGCTAACCATGGAGCAGTCCTCTTACTCTTCACGGGAATGAAATGGGTGCTCTTAGTAAGTCTTTCTACTATAACCCAAATCCCAGTATTACCATTCCTTGATTTTGGTAATCCATCCACAAAATCCGTCGAGACACTATCCCACTTCCATTGCGGAACCTCCAATGGGTGAAGCAACCCACCGGGTTTCTTTTGCTCCTCTTTTACTTGTTGGCACACCAAGCATCTAGCGACATACTCGGCCACATCCCGCCTCATACCGGCCCAAAAGAAAACTCACTTCTTGTCTTTGTACATCTTGTCCCCGCCGGGATGAATGGTCATCTTTGAATGATGTGCTTCGTCAAGAATAGCCTTCCTCAAACCTTCGTCTCGAGGTACACAAAGTCTACTATCCCTACGTAACTAACCCTTATCATCCAGTGTATACCTACGGAGATGGCTTGATGACTCCCCTCTTTTGAGCTTTTCTATTAACTCAACCAACTGTGGGTCGTCTCGTTGTGTCTCACCAAACTGTCCCAAAAGCGTAGATCTGACCTCCAGGGATGCTAGCAAACTAGGTACAAAGTCAACGGAAGGTGAAACACCCCACCTCCGTTAGGGTCACTCTCAAAGGGAATCCCCTAATTTTGGTGGAGGTTTATAAGTATAAGTCACAGATACACAAGACAGATATAAGAACACATATTTTTGAACAGTGGAAAACATCAACAACTTTTATTTTAACAAAATACGTGTTACAAAAACCATGTCATAATTTGTTTTAAAATACTTCCCAAAACATAACATCTCCATAACTGTCTTGATTACATTATTTAAAGAAGCATAAAGAAAACATAAATAAACTGCAAAAGTCCCATAATTGCTGTCCAAAGCCATAGTCCAAAACGGAAAAGATCCAAGCAATACATTCTATCTCTTCAAGCTGGATGTGAAAACTGGTCAAGCTGCGGTATTCCCTCCCTGTGGACCTGGGCGGGGGGGGGGGGGGGGGACGAAAGAAAAGTAGAGTCAGACATAAAGCCTGAGTAAGTCTAGGACTATTCAGTCTATGAATAAAGAACTGGGTATGATAAGCATAAACTGGAAATGGGAAAGCACCATAAACTAAGTTAAGTTGTCCAGGGTTGAATATTATCGTACCCCATATTAATCTCTGTACCCATATAAACTAGTTCCCAACAGGCACCCCATAATCAGGTTGAAGTGATCCATTTTCTGATGTTCGGCTCCTACTCGCATAGTTACATGTCTCTTAAGGCCCCAGTTGTTGTAGTTACCTATGCTGGTCCCACCATGGGGTGTATCAAGTCCCAAGGTGGCGGCCCGACACAATTCTAGAATGCACAGGTATGCTACTGGTGCCCAGTGCCTTATTTTTCTGCGCTGGAGTGTGTGCACGCCCGCACCCCGTTAGAACCTACACTGCTGCACCACCGCCGTCGATTTGACCTCTTACAGTCAGCCCAGTAATCGTGCCCCACCCTGCCTAGTTCAGGGTATCCTGATACACCTTGTAGGGTTACTGCTGAAAAGGGTCCCCCGCTACTAGGTTTTCTATTTCTAGCCAACATGCTAAGTTGGTTAAGTGTTTAATAAACCTAAACCCCAATCATTCTGTTTAGTTTAGCATGTTCCATTTTGATTAAGTATTAATATAATCTACTTAATCCTATCAATCCTGACTCAGCCTTAATTGTCTTATTAAAGCCTCGACCTCTCACATTAGACAGGTATTGTTGTTGCTGCATGTTGCCGGTTGGGTCCGGGCAGTCTTACGCCACAACTTTGTCTAACCTTGGATCCTTATTGGGCTCCGTGTTTAACCACCCACATTGGATAGGTATTGTTGTGACTACTGGACAGTCGGGCGGTTCCGGGCAGGTTTACATCACAACTCAATACAACCTCGGGTTAAACACATCGTATTTTCTACATTTACATATTTTGTCTCTTTTCTTTTTATATGTAAATATTTGCGGCCTATTATTCAAATTCATCTTTATTGGTTAAAATTTATTTATGCCACTTAATTGTTTTTCAAGGTTGTTGGCATGCGTCAAACATGCCAACACATATGTGCTATATTTCAACCCAAACGTCATTACCTCTGTTTTACACGTTCGCCACAATATAAGATATGTTGGGTTTAACATTTAAACCCAACTTAGCCATATGAAAAGGGGAGGCTTATAACATGGTGTTTATAAGGTAACATGAAAAAGGGGAGTGTGAACGCATGAACTTGCAACATAATGATTCAATTAACATGAATTGGGCACATGTGAACTTGCATTGTAATAGCATATAATCATGGCATAAACAATACTTAAACATGAGTCATTCTATTCATATAATCATGGCATAAACAATACTTAAACATGAATCATTCTTTTCATATAATCATGGCATAAACAATACTTAAATATGAATCATTCTATTTATGTAAACTTGCAATTGGAATGTAAATCTAACTTAATTGTGTCACATATATCACCATATGGTTTTGATAACAACTTAGGCCTAAAACATGTTTTCAACTAGGCATAATACCAAACATAGTTTAGTCATGTTCATAAAGATGCTTACTTTTGTTTCTAATACAAAAGTATGATTTGCCAATTTCAACATAGATTCATATAAATCATAGTACTTAGTCGAGTCCAATTACACACTAAAAGTGATCATAAATGTATGTACATCATATTGGCATAATAGTGAATCATATATACTTGCATGAATACCAATTAAAATTCCACAACATATGGTTGTCAACATAAATCATATACTTGTATGAATCCCAAATAAAATACCACAACATATGGTTGTTAACTTCCAACATAAATCACATACTTGCAAATATCCAATCGTATAACATTTCCAAATCGTTTAGAATCAAAATAACATACAAATATTGATTATTATTGCCAAAATTCCATTTCGCATTTTACACAAATCAAACGCAATTAATTATTCACATCGGAATAGCACTCTACTTACAACGTATGACGAATCTTCAATTCAGGAATCTGAATTCTGAATTTGGAGATGCTATCCTTTGTTGTAGGTGTTGTTTGATTTGACTGACGTTGCTTTAAGATTTCAAATTATCTTCTAATTTTCTCTCAATTTCTGACGGCTATTCTTAGTATCTCCTCAGCAGCATGACGGTCTCATCTGCATTTTTGTTTGTGTGAATTAGGGTGAGCCTTAGGTCCTTTTTATAGAGTTTGTGAGTTGATTTAGACCGTCGATGGAGCTTGGTTTAATAACAGCCGTTCGTTTGAAAGAGAGACCAACCAGGAGCTGACACCTAGCCCTTGTGACAAGGCAAGGCTTAGAAAATCGACCAAACACAGACCAGGCCAGCCAGGAGGGCTGGGTTCGACATGGCTCAGGGGCCAGGTTGACACGCAAGTCGACACCGTATTGACTTGGCAGTCGACACGGATGACCCAGGTCGACTGGCCAGTCGACCTTGTTAGCCCCAGGTCGACTACCAATTCGACCTCGGTGCCTTGGGCAGGAAAATTCCCGCCCTGGCCAATTGGGCCCGATTTTGAATTTCAAATTGGTTTTTCTGAGCTGTTTTGGTCTGTTTGAATTTTAAACTGAATTCTGAAATTTCCGGAGGCCATATCTTCTTCATACGGAGTCCGTTTTACGCAAACTCGGACTCTATTTCAAGCAGAATTCCGAGACGAACGCAATGGCATATCCCGTTTCCCTTAGTTCTTTTATTTGAAATTAATTATACTTTAATTCGTGAATTTCACTGTTATAGAATACACGGGGTGTTACATTCTCCCTCACTTAAAAGGATTTCATCCCCGAAATCTTCAAGTTCAGGAAGAATGTACATCCTACCATCCAAACATCCATCTACTCATTCATCAAACACGAGCATCCATTGTCCTTAAAAGACTTCTAATGCTTCATGATCATATGCGAAGTGTGTGTACATGTACTTAACTAATGCAAAATCAGGTGGTCTACTGATTCAGTTGACCTACTTAATGCGAATTATGTAAGTGCCATGAATCCATTATGTATGCAAATTTTCTTATTCATGATTCTACATGAGTGCACAACCATTCATATATAAAAGCAACATCCATATGACAACACACTAAACTTCATCCATATACGAATAAATACATTTATGCATATGCAACATGAAAATGTGTCTGAGCCGATCTAGTGCCTAATGTGTATTCATGCATCCACGAGCAACCACTTGCGACCACTTGCAACCATTTCGCAATCATAACATGTTTCAATTACATGTTTACATCCAAAAAGATTCTACCTATGGTTCTCAAGATAGGATCGAGGAGAGAAACAAGATAAAACAAAGCATCTAGAAGAAGTTAACGATGTACCCCCAGAAGGTCCGGTCTGCTTCTTAGGGCAGTCTTTGCTGATGTGTCCAGTCTCCCCACAATGAAAACATTCACCTTGCTTTCTCTTCCTTTTTCTAAAATCCTTGGCTATGCGCCCTTCCGTACCACAGAAATTGCACTTCCTTTTATCATGTGAGTTGTCGTTCTTGCCTCCTTTCTCGGAGTCTACCTTCTTATTCTGAGAATCTTTGGGCTTGACCTCTTTCTTCCCTTGAGAGTTTTCTGCCTTTGTTTCCTTCTTGCCCTTATCTTCTTCGTTCACAATGCCATCTGCACCAACCTTTCATACGTAGCTCCCATGGATATATGGGTCATGGCCAAACTGTGTAATGGCTCATTCAACCCCTTGACAAAGCGGAGAGCCTTCTTGTGCGGGGTGTTGACTAGGTCCAGTCCGAACCTAGCCAGCTCATCGAACTGATTAACATACACTTTGACTGTCATATTCCCTTGCTTAAGAAATAAGAATTTTTCCAACTGCAAACTCCTTTCAGCTTCTGAGAGAAATTTAGCCTCAAACCTTGCCCTAAAGTCCTCCCGTGTTTCCGCTGGACTTTCTGCATTGGTGACTTCCCACCAGTAGGAAGCCTCGCCTTTAAGTAGCCATACTGCCAGTTGTACCATCTGCCTATCTTCTACCTCAAAGATGACGAATAAGTCCTCGGTTTCCTTTAGCCAATTCCTAGCTGCCACGAAGGACTCAGTTCCATGGAAGTCCTTTCCTCCCATAGCTTTAAAATCTTTACATATCTTAGCAAAAGTATTTCCTCGCGGAGGAGGTGGAGGAAGAGGTGCTGCTGCAGCTGGATGATTTCCTGCAGCTGGAGGAGGAGGAACGGTAGGACCTGCCTGAGTGGCCCTTGCTTCCAGGAATCGTCTAAACCAACCATGTATTGGTATACCCTCTGGCAAGTTAAGTTCTTCGGACATGCTGAAACAAAAATGATAGATTCAAAACGAAGGATAAGAGATAGTACCTATGGCTTTGGGGGACTTTGCCCTTTTAAAATATAACATTTTATCTTTTAAAAATGCTTCTTTAAATTTCCTTTTTTTTTTGAAAATAAATTTTCAAAACTTTTTATCTTATCTGGTAAACCTATGCTCTGATACCAAGTGAAACACCCCACCTCCATTAGGGTCACTCTCAAAGGAAATGCCCTAATTTTGGTGGAGGTTTATAAGTATAAGTCACAGATACACAAGACAGATATAAGAACACATATTTTTGAATAGCGGAAAACATCAACAACTTTTATTTCAACAAAATACGTGTTACACAAACCATGTCATAATTTGTTTTACAATACTTCGCACAACATAACATCTCCATAACTGTCTTGATTACATTATTTAAAGAAGCATAAAGAAAACATAAATAAACTACAAAAGTCCCATAATTTCTGTCCAAAGCCATAGTCCAAAACGGAAAAGATCCAAGCAATACATTCTTTCTCTTCAAGCTGGATGTGAAAACTGGTCAAGCTGCGGTATTCCCTCCCTGTGGACCTCGGGGGGGGGGGGGGGGGGGGGGAGGAAACGAAAGAAAAGAAGGCGAAAGAAAAGTAGAGTCAGACATAAAGCCTGAGTAAGTCTAGGACTATTCAGTCTATGAATAAAGAACTGGGTATGATAAGCATAAACTGGAAATGGGAAAGCACCATAAACTAAGTTAAGTTGTCTAGGGTCGAATACTATCGTACCCCATATTAATCTATGTACCTATATAAACTAGTTCCCAACAGGCACCCCATAATCAGGGTGAAGTGATCCATTTTCTGATGATCGGCTCCTACTCGCATAGTTACATGTGTCTTACGGCCCCCGTTGTTGTAGTTACCTATGCTGGTCCCACCATGGGGTGTATCAAGTCCCATGGTTGCGGCCCGACACAATTCTAGAATGCACAGGTATGCTACTGGTGCCCAGTGCCTTATTTTTCTGCGTCGAAGTGTTTGCACGCCCGCACCCCGTTAGAACATACACTGCTGCACCACCGCCGTCGATTTGACCTCTTACAGTCAGCCCAGTAATCGTGCCCCACCCTGCCTAGTTCAGGGTATCCTGATACACCTTGTAGGGTACCTCTGTTGAAAAGGGTCCCCCGCTACTAGGTTGTCTATTTCTAGCCAACATGCTAAGTTGGTTAAGTGTTTAATAAACCTAACCCCCAATCAGTCTGTTTAGTTTATCATGTTCCATTTTGATTAAGTATTAATATAATTTACTTAATCCTATCAATCCTGACTCAGCCTTAATTGTCTTATTAAAGCCTCGACCTCTCACCTTAGACAGGTATTGTTGTGGCTGCCTGTTGCCGGTTGGGTCTGGGCAGTCTTACGCCATAACTCAGTCTAACCTCGGGTTCTTATTGGGCTCCCTGTTTAACCACCCACATTGGATAGGTATTGTTGTGACTACTGGACAGCCGGACGGTTCCGGGCAGGTTTACATCCCAACTCAATCCAACCTCGGGTTAAACACATCGTATTTTCTACATTTACATATTTTGTCTCTTTTCTTTTTATATGTAAATATTTGCGGCCCATTATTCAAATTCATCTTTATTGGTTAAAATTTATTTATGCCAATTAATTGTTTTTCAAGGTTGTTGGCATGCGTCAAACATGCCAACACATATGTGCTATATTTTAACCCAAACGTCATTACCCCCGTTTTACACGTTCGCCAAAATATAAGATATGTTGAGTTTAACATTTAAACCCAACTTAGCCATATGAAAAGGGGAGGCTTATAACATGGTGTTTATAAGGTAACATGAAAAAGGGGGGTATGAACGCATGAACTTGCAACATAACGATTCAATTAACATGAATTAGGCACATGTGAACTTGCATTGTAATAGCATATAATCATAGCATAAACAATACTTAAACATGAGTCATTCTATTCATATAATCATGGCATAAACAATACTTAAACATGAATCATTCTTTTCATATAATCATGGCATAAACAATACTTAAATATGAATCATTCTATTCATGTAAACTTGCAATTGGAATGTAAATCTAACTTAATTGTGTCACATATATCACCATATGGTTTTGATAACAACTTAGGCCTAAAACATGTTTTCAACTAGGCATAATACCAAATATAGTTTAGTCATGTTCATAAAGATGCTTACTTTTGTTTCTAATACAAAAGTATGATTTGCCAATTTCAACATAGATTCATATAAATCATATTACTTAGTCGAGTCCAATTACACACTAAAAGTGATCATAAAAGTATGTACATCATATTGGCATAATAGTGAATCATATACTTGCATGAATCCCAATTAAAATTCCAGAACATATGGTTGTCAACATAAATCACATACTTGTACGAATCCCAAATAAAACACCACAATGGTTGTTAACTTCCAACATAAATCACATACTTGCAAATATCCAATCGTATAACATTTCCAAATTGTTTAGAATCAAAATAACATACAAATATAGATTATTATCGCCACAACTCCATTTCGCATTTTATACAAATCAAACGCAATTAATTATTCACATCGGAATAGCACTCTACTTACAACGTATGACGAATCTTCAATTCAGGAATCTGAATTCTGAATTTGGAGATGCTATCCTTTGTTGTAGGCGTTGTTTTGATTTGATTGACGTTGCTTTAAGCTTTCAGATTATCTCCTAATTGTCTCTCAATTTCTGACGGCTATTCTTAGTCTCTCCTCAGCAGCTTGACGGTCTCATCTCCATTTTTGTTTGTGTGAATTAGGGTGAGTCTTAGGTCCTTTTTATAGAGTTTGTGAGTTGATTTAGACCGTCGACGGAGCTTGGTTTAATAACAGCCATTCGTTTGAAAGAGAGACCAACCAGGAGCTGACACGTAGCCCTAGTGACAAGGCAAGGCTCAGAAAATCGACCAAACACAGATCAGGCCAGCCAGGAGGGCTGGGTTCGACCTGGCTCAGGGGCCAGGTCGACACGCCAGTCGACACCGTGTCGACTTGGCAGTCGACACAGGTGACCCAGGTCGACTGCCCAGTCGACCTGGTTAGCCCCAGGTCGACTGCCAAGTCGACCTGGGTGCCTTGGGCAGGAAAATTCCCGCCTTGGCCAATTGGGCCCGATTTAGAATTTCAAATTGGTTTTTCTGAGCTGTTTTGGTCTGTTTGAATTTTAAACTGAATTCTGAAACTTCCGGAGTCCATATCTTCTTCATACGGAGTCCGTTTTACGCAAACTCGGACTCTATTTCAAGCAGAATTCCGAGACGAACGCAATGGCGTATCCCGTTTCCCTTAATTCTTTGATTTGAAATTAATTATACTTTAATTCATGAATTTCACTGTTATAGAATACACGGGGTGTTACAGAAGGTCTAAAGTCAAACATAGAGATGAATTCTAAGTTTCGCCGCTCAACAAACAACAGACACAAGGACAGCCTTTTCCTACTTAAGGCGTCTGCCACCACGTTACCCTTGCCAGGGGTATATGCTATTTCGAAGTCGTAGGACGCTAAGAATTCCATCCACCTTTGCTGTCTTAAATTCAAGTCCTTCTGAGAGAATAAGTATTTTAAAGATTTATGGTCAGTGAACAATTCGAATTTCTCGCCAAGAAGGTAATGACGCCAAGACTTAAGCACGAAAACAATTGCGGCTAACTCTAGGTCATGTGTAGGGTAATTTTTCTCATGCACCCTTAACTGCCTTCCACCATAGGCTATTACCCTTCCCTCTTGCATTAAGACTACGCCTAGACCTGTCCCACAAGCATCGGTATAAACAGTAAATGGCTTACTCCCGTCTGGCAGCACTAAGACTGGAGCTGAGGTCAAAGCTCTCTTTAAACGTTGGAACGCATCATCACAATCTACGTCCCACGCGAAGATTAGGTTATTCTTCGTCAGGCGTGTCAATGAAGCTGATATTTTTGCGAAGTCTTTGATAAACTTCCTATAGTAGCCAGCCAACCCCAAGAAACTCCTTACTTCGGTAGCATTTTTAGGGACCTTCCAATCTTGGATGGCCACCACCTTCGCGGGATCCACAACTATCCCTTCTTTGGAAACCACGTGCCCTAAGAATCGCACTTCCTCTCTCCAGAAGTGACACTTAGTAAATTTAGCTTTAAGGTTATGCGCTCGTAGAGTCTCCAACACTTCCCTAAGATGTAGGGCATGCTCTTCTTCATTCTTAGAAAAGATCAAGATGTCGTCTACAAAGACCACCAAAAATTTATTAAGGTACTCCCTAAACACCCTACTCATCAAATCAACAAAGTATGCGGGGGCGTTTGTCAAACCGAAGGGCATCACTAGCCATTCATAGAAACCGTCCAGAGTCCTAAAGGCAGTCTTGTCAATGCTATCCTCAGCCACTCTCAACTGATGGAAACAAGTGGCTAAGTCCAACTGCGAAAACACTGAGGCGCCAACTAACTGATCGAAGAGATCGTCAATCCTCGGCAGTGGGTGTCTGTTCTTCTTAGTAAGCTTATTAAGTTCTCTATAGTTCACACAAAGTCTAAGGGACCCATCCGCCTTCGTGGCAAATACTACTGGAGCACCCCACTCCGATATACTTCGTCTTATAAACCCCTTCTCAAGCAACTCCTTCACTTGCTTATTGAGTTCCCTCCTTTCACGAGAGCCATGTGGCGTACTGGCAAAGATACTGGTTTTGCATTATCCACAAGATATATTCGAAAATCTATCTCCCGCTTCGGAGGCAAGCCCTTCACCTCCTCAAACACATCCGAATATTCTTGGACTACTTTAACAGATCGTAGATTTTCCATCGACGCGTCAAGCGATTCTAGATAACTTAGCATAACGGAATTTATGGGATTACAAAAGATTTCGAGAGTGTTGCCAAGGAGAGTCATGAGCCTAACTACTCTCCTTTCACAATCAAGAACAACCCCATTTCTGGATAACCAATCCATTCCTAAAATTAGCCCATAGCCCGTGAAGCCCAAAACATAAGCAACACATCTAAACCCAAAGCTAAGTATAGAAATTTTCAAATCCAAACATATCATGGACAAATAAGCTGAGCCCCCAATTGGATTTGAAACAATTAAGGGATCCTCTATTAAACTGGTGTTTAAGTGTGGTGATTCAACTAATGATGTAGAGATAAACGAATGCGATGCGTCCGAATCGAATAAGGTATGGACAGGATGATCAAACAGAAAAACTAAACTTTCAACAGAAATTGTTCTACCTCGTTCTTGCAGCGGTGGGACCGCGAGAGCTTGAACTTGTCCCCTTGCCTGCCCTGTTGCCATAAGAGCCTGCACCTGTCCTCCTGAGGTAGACCCTACCCTGTTCCCCTTCTTTGGGCAATCCTTCACTAGATGTCCCCGCTTCACCACAGTGAAAACAGCCAGTCTTCTTTTTCTTTCTGCAATCCTTGCTGAGATGGCCTGCTGTCCCACAGTTAAAGCATCTTTTCTTTCCTTTGCCATTATTGTCTTTACCACCCTTCTTGTTTTGCTGTTGTGGTTTCTTCTGATCCCATTTCTTCTCGGGTGCCTCATTAGCATTAGCGCCTTTCTCCTCGTGCATGAGTGCCATGTCTACTAGCATCTCAAAGGTGGCCCCCATAGGGATGTGGGTCATAGCCGACCCCTGCAACGGCTCATTCAAGCCTTTAACGAACCTTAGAGCCTTCTTCTCCTGCGTGTTCACCAAATCTAAGCCAAACCTTGCCAATTGGTTAAATTTTTGACGTACTCTTTCACTGATAGATTTCCCTGCTTCAATGTCAAGAACCTTTCCATGTATAGATTCTCTTCTGCCCTTGAGAGAAACTTTGCCTCAAACCTACGTCTGAAATCCGCCCAAGAATCAACAGGATGCTCCCCATTAGTGACCTCCCACCAAAACGAGGCCTCTCCCTTCATTAATCAAGCTGCTAATTTGACTTTCCTCCCTTCTTCTACTTCGAAGATTTCTAGCAATTCTTCCACCTCCTTAAGCCAATCTCTAGCTTCCACAAACGTTTCTGACCCTTGAAAAGGTTTTCCATCCATAGCCTTAAATTCCTTGCATGTCTTTGCAAAAGTATCAGCACGAGGAGGGGGAGGAGGAGGAGGAGGAGCGGGTGCAGCTGGTGGTGGAGGAACATTGGCTGGACCTGCAGCGGCCCTAGCCTCTAATAACCTCCTATACCATTCTGGTATCGTTACACCCTCTGGAAGGTTTAGATCTTCAGCCATGTTGAAACGAAAAAGGAAAGATTCAAAATGGAGAATTCGAAAGATAAAGATACATGGTTAATGGGGATTATGTTTTTCATAAAAACTTTCCTCTTTAAATTACTCATAAAGATATGTTTTTGAAAACACTTCTTCCAAAAATACTTTAGAAAAATAGTTTTTCTAAAAAAATTATATGTTCTGGTAACCTTAAGCTCTGATACCACGTGTAACACCCCACGTCCATTAATGTCACTCACAAAGGGAATGCATTAACTTCCATGGAGGTTTTAAGTGAATATAGAACAGAAAAATTACAACAAGACAGATAATAAGTAGTACTTGGAAATCTAAAACTTTATTTCATTGCAGCGGAAATTAAACATGTTTGTTACATCATAAAACCATAAATCAGAGTCAAGTACAATATCCATTTTGATAAACCAAAATACACGATCCCATTACATAAATAGCCATTAAAGAAGATAACAAGCCGGACTTTACTTCAACGGTCCAAGCTTTCCAAAAGAGAGATAAATTAATCCAATCAAGCTACACTAGAGCTGGGCCCACCCTGAGGACCTGGAGGGGGAAAAAGATAGAAATAGAGGGGGTCAGACATAAAGTCTGGCGAGTATGATAATTCTAACAATACTATTATCAAAATAACTAGACTAAGGCATAAGCTGGAAAACAAGGAAATGTCTATGAACTATTGGGTATGGAAGAGCAGATAAAGACAACGTTAAAGGCACACCTAATACTAATGAATAATTACTACACTGCACCACACCAGTCACCCTAAAGGTTGATCCCACTTGCTTCACATAGAAATTTTATAAATAACTTCGTGTAACCCTAGCTGACTACATAGGTGCCGCCTGCCCCTATCTCCGCTAGGTGTACCCCACTACCCACTTGAGATCGGCTCCCTACTCGTAGATACCCGTGTTGGTCCCACAGTGGTGTGTATCACTCCCCTAAAGTGGCAACCCGATACAGCTAAAGAATGCACGGCTTATACCTACACGATGCAACAACCTCTTACCTACCATCCCGGGTCCACACACGCATATGAAACCCATTGGACTTGCGTTGCCACCGCTAACCCGTTTAGCCTCTTATAGTCAAGCCCAGTATGCGCGTCCCGTCCTCGACTTGGGTCAAGCCCACAAAGATACGTTAGGGTTACTGGTTGAAATGGGCCCCCAATTACTTACCACAAGCTATCCACCTAAGCTTGTCCCCACTAGTATATCCCACTTAACCCTCTTCTTAGTCATGTTCATTTACATGTGTGTTTGGTTAAGTCTTACTAATCGTATTTCAAATGCCATTAAAGGCACCCACTAGATTCCTCATGCCACCCAAGGCACCTACTTAACCCCCATGTCCCACTTCAAATGTTTATCTGGTTAAGTATTTCTTAATTCATTCAGGCCATAACCTCATAAAGACCTTTCACATTATACTGGCATTTATGGCAGCTGGATTCGCCGGGCGGGTCCGGGCAGTCTTACACCATAAAAGAGTCTAACCTCGTGTCTTTACAACTGTTATGCTTTAATTTGGGCCTAGGACTTCTCACATTGGGCTGACATTTGTGACTAATGGATTCGCCGGGCGGGTCCGGGCAGTTTTACGTCACAAACGAGTCCAACCTCGTGTCCTAAGCATTGATTAACACTTATAATCTTTTACCCCAGTTTTAAATATATCCCTATTCAAATCATAATTCCAATTTTAATGATGTCCATAATTGACTCAATTATGGCCATCCACTTACGGTATGCAAAATCATATCAATTGCACCCCAATTTCTTAATACTAAATCCTTAATATTACCCCTATTCCACGTTATACGTTCGCTTATTCAACGCAAAATATATGTTAGACTTGAATAGTCTAACTCATAGCTCAGAGTTAAATTATCACAGCATATAAATAAAATAGATCTAATCATAATAGGGGTGAAACTTGCATAAAACTACACATGTCATGGATCTAAAGGTGTCAACTTGTTTGGTTAAATGTCACAACTTACATAATATGATCATAACACAAGTTCATGTATAAACTTGCATATGTGGTTTATGCAACATAATGATAGTGTAAACTAGCATCTAACACATAGAACTCACACATGTCATAGCATAATTCTAGATCTAAATAGATGTCATAATTCTAGATCTAAATAGATGTCATACGATATGTGAGATTATACATACTAATAAATCTAAACTTGCATAGGTACATGTGATTTATCATGTGAATCATCATAGCCCAAATATATATATAATCAACATCATGATTCATAACCTAACTACAACATAATAACATCATGGCTTTGTAACATCGCAACTTAGCATAGAAACTTGCAACATATATAATATCATCATAGCATGATTTACAACATATAGGATATCATCATCACATAACATAGGATTTACAACATACATGATAGCATAAGGTTTACAACAACATATATGACAATTCACATCATTTTCTTATGATCCATATCACATCTTAATCTAATTAGTTTGCTAATAATCTTATTAAGATCATCATACTCACAATTAGTGTAACACCCCATATTTTTTTAATATAATTAAAAATGAAATAAAATATATGAAATATGCTTATGATAGGTAAATAATGGTGATGCATAAGGAGAATTAATTAATACATGAAAGAGAAGAAAAATTAGTTCGATAACGGCGTATGTAACGGAAAAGATAGAAAAATAAGGATAACTAATTCAAGAATCAGGAAATAGGTAAAACGGACATCACCATTGTGTTTGACTTGAAAAAATAGCAAAACTGAGTCTGAGTTTTCGAAAATCGAAGTCCGTATGACCAAGATATGGCCAAAACAAGATTTCAGCAGATTTTCTGGCAGACTACCCATGTCGTCTGTAGAGCCGACACACAAGTCGACCTTACCCCCTGTGTCGACTGTATTGTCGACTCCCCCCTGTACAGGTCGACCTGGTCGGCCTAGGGTGGCCCAGAACCCATTTTTGAGGCCCGCGACGAGTTTTGATGGTCCGGATGGGTTTTAGGGTTAATCCGTTGGCTGAAATGAATTGCTACACCTATAAAATAACACCTAGACCTACCCTAATTCATAACAAATCATTCTTACACCTAAATGCTGCTGGAATCTCTCTTGAGCCATGGTCGCCGTCTCCAAATTAAAGCTTAAGCGTTCAAACTCAAATCAAATCAAAGATCAATGCTTCTACAACAAATTCAAGGGGATAGATCAATGACACTGCAACTTCCTAAGACAAATTCACTTCTTAATTCATTAGCCGTTCTCTGTAAGTGCTAGTTATTTTTAGATCTAAATATTTAATTTTAATATGGGCATGAATTAAAGTGGAATTGGATTAAGTATGATCTATTCCTGTTGCTTTTTGAATCTTTAGTTTTGAGACTTGTCTACCTTTATTCTCATGACAAGTTTGTGATTTATTCAGCAGTTTCCCTGATTCGTAATGATGTTACCATCAAGTTCTAATCTTTATGCCTATCATGATGTTGTTTTTCGATCTGATCTATTTATTATGCAAAATTCTACCTTACCCCTATTTGTTTTCTTTTGATGAACCTTGGTCAATTTTGGACCTAGGTCTAAACTGCGATTTGCGTGCGATTGAATACAGGGGAAATATTTGGATATTGCCTTGTTGGATATATGTGTTTGGTAGAATCGAAGGCATAATACGAAAACATGGAATACATGTAGTTGGTATGAAACTTGACCTATGTGAAATATGGCAAGAATATTGATACATATATTTGGCTAAAAATTGATCTATGTGAATTGGGCATAGTTTTGTAAACATGCAAACTATGAATCTTGATATATGTATAAAAAGGCATGAAACTTGGTATATATGTAAATTTGTCTAAGATTAGGCATATATAAATTTGGCATACATGTAAACAGGCAGGAATTGAACATATGTAAATTTGGTATGAATTAGGCATATGTAAAACGGACATGAAATCTAGAACTTGGGCATATGTTAAATAGGTGAAATTTGTGGTTGAAACACATATGATAATTTATGTCTTGAAAAGGGGCTAATATGAACACGCCTATTTAGGTTCTGGGTAGTTGGCATGTAATAGCCTTAAAGGAGGGATAAATATAGATTGAGATAAGTTGCCTTTAATGGCCTAAGATAAATTGTGGTAAAATTGGTATGATTTTGCATACAATTAATAGATGGACATAATTGAGTCAATTATGGACGTCGTTAAATTAGGAATTAATTGATAATTTGAATAGGGAAATAAATTCAAATTGGGGTAAAAGATTGTAAGTGATAATCAATGCTTAGGACACGAGGTTGGACTCATTTCTGACGTAAACCTGCCCGGAACCGCCCGGCGAATCCAGTAGTCACAAATGTCAGCCCAATGTGAGAGGTCCTAGGCCCAAATTAAAAGCGTAACAGTTGTAAAGACATGAGGTTAGACTCTATTATAGTGTAAGACTGCCCGGACCCGCCCGGCAAATCCAGCTGCCATAAATGTCAGTCTAATGTGAGAGGTCTTTATAAGGTTACGGCCTTAATGAATTAAGAAATACTTAACCAGATAAACATGTGGTGGGACATGGGGGTTAAGTGGGTGACATGTGGGTGACATGTGGAAATACGAATAGTAATACTGAACCAACGTAACATGGTAATTAGACCAGCGGGTAGGGTTAAGTAAATAAGAACACTTAACCAATACGATATAAATGGGTGGGTTAAGTAATATGATTAGATTAATATGGACACTTAACCAATTTAATACGTTGACAATGGGAGTGGGTAAGGTTAAGCAAATGTTTAACCGTTATAACAGGATTAAACTGGACTAGAGAGTGAGGTTAAGTTAATGAGAACACTTAACTAATACAATGGGTTAATTAGACAAGTGGTTGCGGTTAAGTAGTAACACTTAACCAACATATCATGACAAGCGGGTGGGTTAAGTTAACCTGAATAAGTTGATAACACTTAACCATTATAATATGACTAGTGGATGGGGTTAAGTTAACATGCACTTAACCAATCTGATGTGATGTGTGGTAGGGTTAAGTAACAAATGGGGTTAAGTTAACAAGAAAGTTCTTAGCCAATGTAACCAGATAGACGAACGCGGTTAAGTTAATAAACAACACTTAACCAATCAAACATAATAAGCGAGAAAGGTTAAGTTAACTAAGGTGAACACTTAACCATGGTAACATAATGAGTAGAAGGGTTAAGTACATATTGGGTTGGTGGGTAATATTAGTAAATATAGGCCCACATACACTTAACCATTAAATACACATGCTTGAATCAGTAGCAGGGTTAAGTACACATCAGGGTTGGTGGGTAATATCAGAGAGTAGAGGCCCACAGACTTAACCATTAGAAAAACCTAGTAACGGGGACCCATTTCAGCAGTAACCCACATTAGGTATCAATGGAACCCTGAGCTAGGCAGGGTGGGGCACGATTACTGGGCTGATTATAAGAGGTCAAATTAGCGGCGGTTGGTGCAGCAGTGCAGGTTCTAACGGAGTGCGGGCGTGCACACACTTCGGCGCAGAAAATTTAGCCACTGGGCATCAGTAGGTATAAAGTTGTGCATCTTGATTGTGTCAGGGTTGCCACCATGGGACTTGATACACCACATGGTGGGACCAGCATAGGTATCTACAAGTAGGGGGCCGCGTGACACAAACGAGAACTAGGTCAAGTAGGGAGCCGATCGATAAGGTAGTAAGGGTGCATCGAATATATATATATACATGGCCATTGGGGTGATCGAGGTGGAATCCTCAAAATCGATGTACACCTGAAGGCTACCACAATTGTGGGGATTGGGATCACGTTGTAATTACTATATAACATGGACTACTAGTTGGGACACTAGTGAGGGTGCGGATCCTTGTTACACAGGACACTAGTTGGGACACTAGTAGGAATACGGATCATTCAATTTAAGACACTTACGAGGATGCTAGTTAGGTGGTGCAGAGCAAATGGACATCGTTTTAATGGTAAAGCTTAGAAACCTTGCGATGTCATTCTTGATAGAAACCATGCGGCGGGATACATGATAGGAATTATGGGATGTTATACTTGTTTCATCATGCCCAAAGTTTATCTTGTTACCTTAGTTTAATTTATTATCATAGTTTATCTTGATATCTTAGTTTATCTTGCCTACCTTGTTATCATGCTTATGTTTACTTTCAGTTTATTCATGCCATGTTATCTTTACCTATTTTTATGCTGAAAGTCACTAGGACTTACTCAGTCTTTACGACTGACCCGTTTTGTTTCGCCTCTTTTTCTTTCGTTTCACCCCCCTAGGTTCACAGGTTGGGAATACAGCTTAGTTCGGATCTTACCAAACTCCAAGGATCTTTCATGTATGGCTTGGAATTCTCTTGGCTATGGCTTGCTTTTCTTTATTGGGGAATACTGCAGTTTGTTTTTATGCTTCTTTGTTTTTGAGAAAGACAAATATTTTAACTATGAAATTGGGTATTGGAAGTTGATGGGCTTTTCTTGTAAACATTTATATTTAATAAATGGTTTGAAGTACTTCCACTTTATTTTCTGCTGTTTTATATATGTCTGTCTTGTAATATTTATGTTCCAGTACCCATAATACTCCATTGAAGTTAAGGTATTCCCTTTGTGAGTGACCTTAACAGATGTGGGGTGTTACATATGGTATCAGAGCAGAAGGTTACCAGACTGGGCAAAAGTTTTCAAAAACCTTCTGAAATTATTTTCAAAACATTTACAAAGAAGCAAATTTTCAAGATTTTTTTTTTAATTAAAAGGCATATTCCCCAAAGCCAGATGCACTATCTTTTGATTCACTCTTGAAATCTCCTCTCTCTTTTCACCATAGTTTCATAGGCATCCGACATATGTCGAAGGGCAAAGGAGTGCCCAACCTCCATTTGTAGCCGTAGTAGTTCCATCTGCGTCTAAACTTATTTCAAGTTGGGTAGAGTGTCGTGCGTTGGAGGTAGCTTCGAAAGACTTGTCAACAAACTATACAAGGACAGTAAGAACAAGGAACTAGTTGTTATAGCTTAATCCACGAAAGAGGGAAAAAAAAGTGAAAGGAAAGGGGCCTAAGTGAAAGAATAGTAAAACCCATGACAAGAGAGAGTATCTTTAGTGAGAAGGGGCATGTAGTTAAGTATTATAGGACAAGGGCAAGGGACAAGATCATCGAGAGGGCAATTGTATGCTCTCACTACTAGCGTACCTAAGAGAGTGGTAACGTTTCTGTTAAAGGTTCAGCTTTTCTTTTCTATCATCCCGCTAGAACTTTGTTTTTGTACATCACATCCTTTTAATTCTGCTTCGATAGTTGAATCTCTGCACCTTAGTACTAGCATAGTAGAGGATACCGTTTTTGTCTCAAATCCTATTGGGGAAATCGGCTTATTTATTCATGACTTGTTTGGATTTGAGAATGTCTATGCTAAGCGTTGAGTCTAGAAGTAATGTTTATGTTTTGGGCTATGTGTTGATTCTAGCGATGGAGTGGTTATCCAGTAAGGGTGACCTTCTCGGTTTTGAAAAGAGGGTAGTTAGACTCTTGACTTGCCTCGGTAATACCCTCGAAGTCGCATGTAACCTTTAGGGTTCTATCATGATTTGTTACCTAGAATCTCTTGACACATTTATTGGTAATTCGTAATCCGCTCAAGTAATGTTCGCCACTAAGGCGGATGGGCCATTTCACTTATGCATGAGTTGTAGAGAATCACCTTAGTAAGTACATTTGGCAACATGGTTGGCATTTATTTCCAAGAGATAGTTCTTCTACGTGGAATACCTGATAGTAAGTGGACGAGATCCAAGATTCACTAGTGAATTTTGGAGAGCTTGAATGAAACCATGAGTACGCAGTTATGTTTGAGCCGAGTATACTAGGAGGATAATAAGTGAAAGTGGAACGAGAGGCAATAGTGAAATGGGTTCCAACTCATATTTTGGAAACAAGAATTTAGAAGCTACGAAATTGTGAAGTTAAAGATGGTCAAAGCACAACGGAGTTAAGCTCAAGGGAATATGGCTTAGAAGATTGAAGACTATATTCATGCATCATATCTCTTTTTAAGGGTATATCCTTGATTCCTTTTTCCTATAGAGCTTACTTGCATGCTATCTTTTGTATATATCCTCTCGGTCCTATTCTCAATCCAATTTCTGTTGCAAACCCCATAGGGAGTATGACTCATCTGTTAGTAACACATGTTGGGGCTTGAGGGTGTTCGTTGGGTTAACTAAACTTTTTTGGGTGTTATAGGATACGGGTTGGTCTTAGGAAGGGATTTCCTTGTGACCTAAAAGCAGTCCATCATGCTTAGTTTCCTAGAATCATATATAGTGGTTGGGTTGAGTAATTCTTTGGGTTTCAGTCTGATGTTGATTTCGGTCTTCGAGGCTGATGCTTAGAGAGTTCTTCTCCTAATCAATATATATGTGGCATAGATTTCCAGTTTTGACATTGCCTAATTGGAACAAAGTTTTTACTTTCTTCTATCATTCGACTATATCTTTAGATTGGAACAATTTGGTGTAAACATGTGTTTGAGACATGTTATGATTGATGGTTGCAAGTGGCTGCAAGTGGTTGCTAGTGGTTGCTCGTGGATGCATTTACACACATTAGGCACTAAATCGGCTCAATCACCTTTCATATTGCATATGCATGAGTGTTTACACTTGTTTGTGGATGAAATTGAATGTGTTATCATGTGGATGTTGCATATGGATGGATGGATGTGCACACATATAGTCTTTTTGTGACTAGGACTATTTGCATACATGCTGGACTCATGGCACTAAACATATTTTGCATTTAGAAGATCAAACAGGCCTGATCATTTGCATTAGACAAGGAACATATACACACACTTCTTGCATATGTTCATACAGCATTAGAAATCACTTAAGGACAATGAATGCCTGTGATTGATGATTGAGTAGATGGATGATGGATGGTAGGACACATTCTTCTTAACTTGAAGATTTCGGGGACGAAATCCTTTAAGGAGGGGAGAATGTAACACCCCATATTTTTTTAATATAATTAAAAATGAAATAAAATATATGAAAATATGCTTATGATAGGTAAATAATGGTGATGCATAAGGAGAATTAATTAATACATGGAAGAGAAGAAAAATTAGTTTGATAATGGCGTATGTAACGGAAAAGATAGAAAAATAAGGATAACTAATTCAAGAATCAGGAATTAGATAAAATGGACGTAACCATTGTGTTCGTCTTGGAAAAATACGCGAAATAGAGTCCGAGTTTTCGAAAATCGAAGTCCGTATGACCAAGATATGGCCAAAACTAGATTTCAGCAGACTTTCTGGCAGACTACCCGTGTCGACTGTAGTGTCGACACACAAGTCGAATTGCCCCCCTGTGTCTACTGTAGTATCGACTCCCCCCCTGTACAGGTCGACCTGGTCGGCCTGGGGTGGCCCAGAACCCATTTTTGAGGCCCGGGACAAGTTTTGATGGTCCGGATGGGTTTTAGGGTTAATCCGATGGCTGAAATGAATTGCTACACCTATAAAATAACACCTAGACCTAACCTAATTCATAACAAATCATTCTTACACCTAAATGCTACTGGAATCTCTCTTGAGCCATGGCCGCCGTCTCCAAATTAAAGCTTAAGCGTTCAAACTCAAATCAAATCAAAGATCAATGCTTCTACAACAAATTCAAGGGAATAGATCAATGACACTGCAACTTCCTAAGACAAATTCACTTCTAATTCATTAGTTGTTCTCTGTAAGTGCTAGTTATTTTCAGATCTAAATATTTAATTTTAATATGGGCATGAATTAAAGTGTAATTGGATTAAGTATGATCTATTCCTGATGCTTTTGGAATCTTTAGTTTTGAGACTAGTCTACCTTTATTCTCATGACAAGTTTGTGATTTATTCAGCAGTTTTCTTGATTCGTAATGATGTTATCATCAAGTTCTAATCATTATGCCTATCATGATGTTGTTTTTCTCTCTAATCTATTTATTATGCAAAATTCTACCTTTCCCCTATTTGTTTTCTTTTGATGAACCTTGGTCAATTTCGGACCTAGGCCTAAACTGTGATTAGCGTGCGATTGAATACGGGGGAAATATTGGGATATTGCCTTGTTGGATATATGTGTTTGGTAGAATCGAATGCATAATATGAAATTATGGAATACATGTAGTTGGTATGAAACTTGACCTATGTAAAATATGGCAAGAATATTGATACATATATTTGGCTAAAAATTGATCTATGTGAATTGGGCATAGTTTTGTAAACATGTAAACTATGAATCTTGATATATGTATAAAAAGGCATGAAACTTGGTATATATGTAAAATTTTCTAAGATTAGGCATATATAAATTTGGCAAACATGTAGACAGGCATGAATTGAACATATGTAAATTTGGTATGAATTAGGCATATGTAAAACGGACATGTAATCTAGAACTTGGGCATATGTTAAATAGGTAAAATTTGTGGTTGAAACACATTTGATAATTTATGTCTTGAAAAGGGGCTAATATGAACACGCCTAAATAGGTTTTGGGTAGTTGGAATCTAATAGCTTTAAAGGAGGGATAAATATAAATTGAGATAAGTTGCCTTTAATGGCCTAAGATAAATTATGGTAAAATTGGTATGATTTTGCATACCATTAATAGATGGACATAATTGAGTCAATTATGGACGTCGTTAAATTAGGAATTAATTGATAATTTGAATAGGGAAATAAATTCAAATTGGGGTAAAAGATTATAAGTGATAATCAATGCTTAGGACACGAGGTTGGACTCATTTATGACGTAAACCTGCCCGGAACCGCCCGGCGAATCCAGTAGTCACAAATGTCAGTCCAATGCGAGAGGTCCTAGGCCCAAATTAAAACCGTAACAGTTGAAAAGACACGAGGTTAGACTCTTTTATGGTGTAAGACTGCCCGCACCCGCCCGGCAAATCCAGCTGCCATAAACGTCAGTCTAATGTGAGATGTCTTTATAAGGTTGCGGCCTTAATGAATTAAGAAATACTTAACCAGATAAACATGTGGTGGGACATGGGGGTTAAGTGGGTGACATGTTGGTGACATGTGGAAATACGAATAGTAATACTGAACCAACGTAACATGGTAATTAGACCAGCGGGTAGGGTTAAGTAAATAAGAACACTTAACCAATACGATATAAATGGGTGGGTTAAGTAATATGATTAGATTAATCTGGACACTTAACCAATTTAATACGTTGACAATGGGAGTGGGTAAGGTTAAGCAAATGTTTAACCATTATAACAGGATTAAACTGGACTAGAGAGTGAGGTTAAGTTAATGAGAACACTTAACTAATACAATGGGTTAATTAG
This sequence comes from Allium sativum, assembly GCA_030737875.1. Taxonomy (NCBI): domain Eukaryota; kingdom Viridiplantae; phylum Streptophyta; class Magnoliopsida; order Asparagales; family Amaryllidaceae; genus Allium; species Allium sativum. The sequence continues at coordinate 322,027,240 of CM060926.1, forward strand.
ACAAGTGGTTGCGGTTAAGTAGTAACACTTAACCAACATATCATGACAAGCGGGTGGGTTAATTTAACCTGAATAAGTTGATAACACTTAACCATTATAATATGACTAGTGGATGGGGTTAAGTTAACATGCACTTAACCAATCTGATGTGATGTGTGGTAGGGTTAAGTAACAAATGGGGTTAAGTTAACAAGAAAGTTCTTAGCCAATGTAACCAGATAGACGAACGCGGTTAAGTTAATAAACAACACTTAACCAATCAAACATAATAAGCGAGAAAGGTTAAGTTAACTAAGGTGAACACTTAACCATGGTAACATAATGAGTAGAAGGGTTAAGTACATATTGGGTTGGTGGGTAATATTAGTAAATATAGGCCCACATACACTTAACCATTAAATACACATGCTTGAATCAGTAGCGGGGTTAAGTACACATCAGGGTTGGTGGGTAATATCAGAGAGTAGAGGCCCACAGACTTAACCATTAGAAAAACCTAGTAACGGGGACCCATTTCAGCAGTAACCCACATTAGGTATCAACGGAACCCTGAGCTAGGCAGGGTGGGGCACGATTACTGGGCTGATTATAAGAGGTCAAATTAGCGGCGGTTGGTGCAGCAGTGCAGGTTCTAACGGAGTGCGGGCGTGCACACACTTCGGCGTAGAAAATTTAGCCACTGGGCATCAGTAGGTATAAAGCTGTGCATCTTGATTGTGTCAGGGTTGCCACCATGGGACTTGATACACCACATGGTGGGACCAGCATAGGTATCTACAAGTAGGGGGCCGCGTGACACAAACGAGAACTAGGTCAAGTAGGGAGTCGATCGATAAGGTAGTAAGGGTGCATCGAATATATATATACTTGGCCATTGGGGTGATCGAGGTCGAATCCTCAAAATCGATGTACACCTGAAGGCTACCATAATTGCAGGGATTGGGATCACGTTGTAATTACTATATAACACGGGCTACTAGTTGGGACACTCGTAGGGGGTGCGGATCATTGTTACACAGGACACTAGTTGGGACACTAGTAGGAATACAGATCATTCAATGTAAGACACTTATGAGGATGCTAGTTAGGTGGTGCAGAGCAAATGGATATCGTTTTAATGTTAAAGCTTAGAAACCTTGCGATGTTATTCTTCATAGAAACCATGCGGCGGGATACTTGATAGGAATTATGGGATGTTATACTTGTTTCATCATGCCCAAAGTTTATCTTGTTACCTTAGTTTATCTTGTTATCATAGTTTATCTTGATATCTTAGTTTATCTTGCCTACCTTGTTATCATGCTTATGTTTACTTTCAGTTTATTCATGCCATGTTATCTTTACCTATTTTTATGCTGAAAGTCACTAGGACTTACTTAGTCTTTATGACCGACCCGTTTTGTTTCGCCTCTTTTTCTTCCGTTCCCCCCCCCCCCCGGTTCACAGGGTGGGAATACAACTTAGTTCGGATCTTAACAAGCTCCAAGGCTCTTTCATATATGGCTTGGATTTCTCTTGGCTATGTCTTGCTTTGCTTTATTGGGGAATACTGCAGTTTGTTTTTATGATTCTTTGTTTTTGAGCAAGACAAATATTTTAACTATGAAATTGGGTATTGGAAGTTGATGGGCTTTTCTTGTAAACATTTATATTTAATAAATGATTTGAAGTACTTCCACTTTATTTTCCGCTGTTTTATATATGTCTGTCTTGTAATATTTCTGTTCCAGTACTCATAATACTCCATTGAAGTTAAGGCATTCCCTTTGTGAGTTACCTTAACAGATGTGGGGTGTTACAATTAGAAAAGAAAGAGAGTCTTGATTTGCTTTAGAGTTGAGTAGAATTAGAGTTTTGATTAACTTTCTTCCTTGTTAGTTGGCGGCGGCTACACTGAGTTCCATGGCGATGGCATGACGGCGGCTATTCTATTTTTCATGTGATTTTAGAGTGAGAGACTACCTAGGTATATATAGAGTTTAGGATTTATTTAGACCGTCAGATCAACTCAGAACTATCCTGAACCGTTAAATTAGCCAACTCAGCCCTAAAGACACATCATCAGCTCAAGATTGGGCTTTGCCAAAACCTGGCCGACTTGACCAGGTCGACACCCAAGTCGACTGCGCAGTCGACCTAGTCTTGGGGGTGTCGACTGCCCAGTCGACTCCCCAATCGACCTTGGGTGCTGGGCAGGAAATTTCCCGCCTGGCCTGTTTGACTTCGTATTTTAAATTTTGAATTTTCTGAAACTTCTGATGGCCATATCTCCTTCATACGAAGTCCAAATCACGCAAACTCTGAGTCTATTTTAACCAGAATTCCCAGATGAACACAATGGCGAAACCCGTTTCCTACAATTCTCACGTCTGAGATTAGTTATTCTTTAATTTGTGAATATTAATATTAACAGAATTACGGGGTGTTACAATTATAGTTCCGGCGAGGCATATTTCCTTTAAAATAGCACAAACCAGTATTAGATATCGGGATTGATATAGTACACATGTGATGTGACGTGTAGTGCAAGTGTAATGTGTATTATCCCCTGAACGGGCACAAACCTAGAGTTAGGCTTGTCTGTATAGTCTCCTCGACTTTTATGGGAGTGGCTTCTTCTCTAGAGGAAGAGAAAAAGGACCCCGTGCCGGTATCTTTAGAACAATAGATCTTGTTAGGTAAAAGAAGTTTGGCAAGATCCCTGAATATTGAATCGTCCAGTTGAGAATCGTCGGTGTGGGACTTGGTAGGAGATGGTGTTTTAGGAGAAGGTTGCCTCTTGAAGATAAGTCCATCTTTCGAATTAACATCTTGGGGATCATCCCTAATGGGTATGTTCAAAGCTTCATCATCTTATATTGGCATTGGAGAAGGACTTTTTCGGTGTGCAGCTGGATTTCCCTCCTCTATTGTTCCTTTGTCCCCCAGTTGCAGTTCCTGATAGGAGCCTGTGTGTTCTAGGCATTTCGAACTCCCCCCTTTCTCAATTGAAGTTACAACTTTCCCCTCAAATGGGGGCATGCTGGTTATCCCTACGAGAGCTGAAGCAGTTTGAGCTGGGGGCATGTAGGTATAATCTCTGCCCCCATGACCTATACCTCGTCTTACGTCAAGTAAATAATGTCTATGCAAAACGTCATATACTAAGCATATTCTAACATTATGTAAGTCTGGGTTGCCATTCAGCAAGAGGCTCAAGCGATCTAAATACAATTGGCCCTGCTCCTTTTTGGAATTTGGAACTGCAAAAAGAAAAGAAACGTCAATTCATTCACTAATACGATTGGAATAGACGTCTCGGGATTTAAAAATTACTCAATTGTAGCCATCTTCGTGCACACCCAGCCTGGTGCTTGATGTAGAGCAACTCGGATCTTACATCCTCTACATTGCTATGTCCTTCATTTAGGATTTTTCTATTGGACGCAGATTCATAGAAAACGAAAGATGGAGTTCTCTTTGAGTAATTCTTGAAGTGATAGATGAATTTTAAATCCTTAAAAGTAAGCTTCATACCCAAGAATTCCATGTATGCCACATACAAAGTGTACAAATAAGCATATGCACTGGGGTTGAGCTGCATAGGAGCTATGTGCAGTCGTCTCAAAAATTCAACAACAAACGGTGCAAATGGGGGAATGGCCCACACTGTACACATTATCTTACTGATGGCTATATACCCCTTCTGGTGGCTATGAGATCAGTCGGCACCAGTTGCGACCAAGGTTTCTTCCCAAAGGATTCCATGCATTAAACATATACTCCTAAGTTTTGTTTCATCAATTGTCGAAAACACGGAGTCACTGGGTGCATCTAAAATGATAGCGCTTTCAAAATGATCGGGAGACCGATCATCCCCTATTCCACCTTCCTCTTTTTCATCTAGCGATACTTCTCCCCTAGGTAACATAGCCTCTTCATGATTGTCTACTTTGAATTCCAAACCGGAATTTTCCCAGTCTGAGTCTGACGGGAACACATCAGGATTGAAGTAGCTAGATGATCCTGGAGGTGCACTCTTTTCAGACAATCTTCCCGAGCATCTTCCAGACATGTCGACTATACTACTGAATAAATATCAAGGATTACGGTATAGTTGCCCGTGCCTGTGATAGCCCGTAACTTCCCCGGTAAGGAAAGCCCGGATTATCTTGAGAACACGACAAAATAGAACGCGAACAGAAGAACATTTCATTGTTTATTACAACAATTCCATCAGAATACAAGAATATACAGAGTATGAATAAATAAACATTCTACAAATATCAGATATTACAATAAATTACATAGTAGCGGAAAAACAATACAAAACTTAACTGAAAGTAATACACGGATACAGAGCTTTCCGAGCATCGTTCCAGTTGTAAATCAGGATCCTATGAATATAAATCTGCAAAACCAAAACTACTAGCTGCTCGTGTGGAAAATAGGGGCAACCAGAGTTTAGGTTAAAACAATAAACTCCAGGTCAGTCATGTGACTGGTGTGAGAACTAAAACAGTTATTAATCTTTATTTTAAAAGAGAGTAATTCAAGGTACCACGCCGTATAACACGGAACGTGTTTCCTCCCAAGAACACTAGTCCATATAACAAAACAGCGCAATGCTTTTTGGAAAAATGAAGCTATTATAAGACCCAGGTTAAATCACACAATGCAACGCAATCCGGAGGATAGGGTTTTCCCTTATAATAGCCAAACATGCTTGGTACGTTAAAACAAATCATTTGATACTATTATAAGTGTATAGTTTCAAAACATTTTCAAACATAAATATCAATCATAGACGGCATAGGTACCATATATCATGTCGCCATACTAGGCTCTACAAATAAAACCGCAATATCACGTATTTGAAATTGGATTTCCGTCATGAGTCGACGCAAGGGGCAAGCTCCTCTCCGTTCAAGACACTCTAGCAAATGTCCCAGGACCCCACTATGATCCTTGGATCTTCAGGGCCGGTCCTCACCTAACTTTGGAGGATTAGTTATTCCTAAACACACGTTTCCCGGTCCTAACAGACCTATATCCGAGGTGCCTTGCATTACAACAACCACACAGGTGAAAAGTATATAAATGTCAACCAGTTTAAGCACTGACACCACCACTAGCTAGAAAGAAACGTCGTGCTCTCCCTGCAGTCACTATCCCGTTTTTGACTAATACCGAGGTGTGAGGCTCGCGAATTCACGCTATACACAAAGCTATGCCACACAGGCCGTGCTTTGATCATCAACCACTAGACTTTTCTTTTCAACAGAAGCCTTGATCATCTGCCACTTAGGCATGCCACACAGGCAATTCACTCCATGCGACTGATGTCCATCGATATACAACGTCTGAGCTCGTACGTCTCAGAGAAGGGCGTTAAGCAAGAGAATAAATTCTCCGCCGCCAAACAGATGTATATTTAATAGAGATCAATCAACACAGAATAAAATTTAATGTCAGACACATAGTCCATTTATAAGTTCGTTCTGGGTCTGAACGAAACCGGAGGCACTTTCCTCGCATATCCATCGATCTCCAAGTACGTCTAGACGATCACAAACTGATTCCCTCATCTTGGGTGTACAACCCAATCAAGATCATCAGTAATCACCCAAACGATGTGAAGACTTCCGGTCTTCAACCACCGTCTTCGTCTTCGACATATCGTCGAATCGGTTATTCAGAATGGGTATAAACCCGGCCTTTCCGAATAACCCGCGTATATAATGAACATGTGTTACACAAACACAACATACGCCTCATTCCAATTCAGAATATTCTTTTATTCAAATTTTCACATTCTTAGGGAAAGGTTCCCATTAATTTTATCAAAGATAAATTCTTCTAAATTTATTCTTTAATCTTCCTTTGGATATCATTTCAAACCATATTATGCTTTTCCAAACTAGTCGAGATTAGCGAACCACACCGAAGTAATTATTTATTTTATTTCCCAATCCCAACCTATTCATCCCCTGGAGAAAAACTGGTAATACTCCATATCTAACACCATGGTGTTATCGGTAAAATTAATTACCATTTCACGTTCAAATCTAATTAAAGATCTAACTATCGCTTTGGAGCAAAACTGGTGGTACTCCATTCTCGATCACCTTACAGATTTGATAATTTAAATTATCAATTCACATTTCAATCTATTTAAAGATTCATTAAAACTCCACTTAGCTTTAATCTTCTCCAAAAATCAATATCCTGTCTTTAACTGGGTTAAAGAACCAATGTCATCTAAAACACGGTTCACGATAAACCCAAAATCACATTCAAATTCAATTCCAATTAAATATTATTTAATTGGTACACTTCATTAAATCTAAATAGAAAGATTTAATCTTTTCCTTAACTGGGCTTAAGAACAATGTTAATGAAGACACCATTCACGACAAACCCAGATCACGTTTGATATTAAATACAAGACTCTGAATAGAAAATATATCGGCTTATATTCAATATCAAATTCTACGACCAACCAATATCGTATTGGAAATAATGATATAAATATATCTTTCAAATTTCCACAATCATATCTGTATAATCACAAAATCCAACATCGAAATATTCCGAAGACAATTTCAATTCAAATCCATTCCAATTCATATATTGGAAATTCTGGTTATTTTTAAAACCACTTTCAAATTCAATTTATTTATTTCAAAAATAAATTGATTTTAATTCTAGTTCAAAACTAGTTCGTTTCGATAAAAATCTATTTTTATCTTCACAAATGTGGGATTTTTCATCCCAGTTTTTCCTAAATCATTTCTTATGATTTTACACAAATTATTGACATTTTTAATAATTTTATCAAGGCCCGTACAGTCGATTTCCATCAATGGTCATCGAATTGCACTTACAACGACCTTTTCCAAATTTGATTTGGAAATAATTCCAAATCCAACCATTATATTTCAAATTTCTAATATTCATTGGAAAGCTCTTTTCGATATGAACCCAACGGTTCCGATTTTAGGAGAATCCGACGGTCGGATCTCCCGCAACATCAATTCGAAGTCAATGGTCGAAATTCACGAACTGCCGTAGCGCGGCGCGTTCTATTCAGGCCATTATATATATATATATATATTTATTTATATATATATATATATATATATATATATATTTTTTTCGTCGATTTCCTTTTAAAACGTATTTTATAAATCGTTTTAAATTCGTTTTCGAAATGATTTCAACTTCATATTCAATTTCGAATCGAAATTGAATATTCCGCATCATCCATATACAAATGATAATATTTCCAAAACGTTATATTTTGAAATCACTTCCTTTTCTACATTCATTTTAAAAACGAATATAATCGATATAAATATCGCTTACGTCAAAATAGCGCATCTCTAATCAACACGGCTTTATATATTTCAATAAATTCGTTATTATTTTCAACAAATGAATATTTATTCTATTCAACACATGAATCTATATTTCTTTCAACACATGAATATTCTCAACACATGAGCACTGTCAACACATGACTATTATATTATTTAATATATTTTATAAAATTATGATAAAGATGTAAATTTTATTGTTTAAAATATTTTACTCAACACATGAATATGCATTTATTCTATCCTTTATTTTCCCAATTGGAATGAGGCCCAATCAATTACCATATAATGTTAATTATATGGATTCCATACAACACATGTATATAATAGCAACGATAAATAATCAACCCTCATCCAAAGTGCACTACACTGTATAAGCATCAAATATAGATATCTAACGCTTATAACAGCCAGTCAATCAATCGATCGACATACAACTAATTATTGGGATTAGTGTATGTCGTATATTATCCCAATACCCGTGTGGGGTTTCAAATCAACAAACACAATTTTTTTTTATTCACACACACGTTAAAAATAATATTTTTAACGAAAAAATATTTTTAACTATACAAATATTTTATTTCATTTCACATCACACAATCAATTTTCACCACAACAAACAATCAAACATACAAGCCATCCATGGTATGTGGATGATGGGTGTCGGGTGCTGCTAAGCACCGTTTGCATCCTAGTATATATTTTTAACTCGAAAAGAAAATTTAAAGTGAGAAATTCTCACCGATTAGCTAAACTAGTGCCACGACTCTTCTTATGTAGAAGTCTTCGTCGTGCTCGCCTTTTGTCAATTTCATCGTTCGTAGCCACTACATATATGAAAAACATATTTTTATAATGTTGCAATGTATATAAAAATCACATTTTTACACCGCTACTATATAGATAAAAATTCTATTTTTACAAGGGTGTTCATATAATAAAGATTATATTTTTATCACACAATTCTCTATATAAAGATTTTGCCTTTTCAAGTATAAAGATTTCGCCTTTTCAAATATAAAGATTTCCTCTTTTCAAATATAAAAATTTCGCCTTTTTTTATTTCATCACTATAAAACTCACATTTTTATTTCAACATACATATAATAAAAATCAGATTTTTATTAGGCTACTTCATTAAAAATCCAACCTTTGTTTATTTAAAAATCTTGTCTTTCTAACTATTCTTATTTCAAAACCTTTCATATAAAAACTATATTTCTATAGTGCTATTATATAAATAAGAATCATGTTAAAAATTATATTTTCATGATTTTTATCCTATATAAAAATATAAAACTGATTTTTTTTATAATTTCTAACCCCCATTACGTATATAAATATAATTAAAAGCTAACCTTTCATGTAGAAATTCGATTTTTGGTGAAGGGAGGGTTCCACGGCGGTGTTGTAGGCTGAGGAGGGGCGGTGGACTCAGGAGGTGGCGGGCTTTGGGGTCACGGTGGCTTCCGGCATTCGAATTGGGGCTGGGGTTTAAGAGGAAAAGGGGCGCCCTCTGCACGAGGAGGAAGGAGGAGAAGGACGGAGGGGGAAGAGAGGGGGGGAAGCTGTGAAGTGCGGTGGTCGGCGCCACCCTGGGCGGCGTGGCGAACTGGTCGAGGGGGAGGGGGGCGACGTAGTCGATTAGGGCTTCCGCCCTTTTTTTCTGATCTCGAAAATAACGCGGGGGGGGGGGGTGTAGGAGATAGAGTTAGAGGGGTTTTTAATTTTATTTAATTTATTTATTTCCAAAAAGGAACTTTTATTTTCGAACTCGAAATCGAACCCACCGCCTGTCGCCCATAGCTAATTACCCCCATTCTGAACACAATGGGATAGGTATCGTAGGCTGATTCGATCGTTTCGATCAGTTTTCGTCAAAATCAAAATATAACTCTATATATTGAGTTTGAACAGACATTTCAATTTTCCGGGTCCACATACTAACTCTACAAATTCCCGAAAAATATTTTCTAGCTTTGTATTGACGATACGGTCCTAACAAAACTAATTACGTCGAATTCTGAGACCGTTTGAAAAATGGCCAATTTCTAAGGGCCGAAATTCCATAGCGACTATTCTGAAATTTCAACTAGACATAACTTTTTATCCCCGCTATGAAATTTCGATTTTTCGGATTCGTTGGAAAGATATTCTCCAATAGATTCTAATATTTTTGGTTTCGCTAAAATCCGGTTTGTTTTGCACCCGGTATGTTTAATTGAAATTTGAAATCGAATTATCGAACTACCACGCCATTTTCAATTCCTTTTATAATTAAAATAAAATATTTATATTCTAATGACGATCTATATAAATATATACGTTCGGATTCTATTGAAAATAAATTTCTCGTCAATATTATTTAAAATAATTCATTTTAAATATTCAAAATTCGCTAAATTCGCCAAAATAAAATTTTTAAATTGGCTCGCATTTTCCAGGTTATTACAGTGCCCCCCATGTGTGTGCGCCAGTGCATGCAGTGCTGAAGTGAGAAGACATAAAATAAGCAAAAAATCATGTAGTTGGTCAACATATATTGAACGATCAAACAATTAAGTTCTTGTTAAGTCCATAATCTCCAGTTCAGAGGCTCTATCTAACTATCCATTAGTTCGATTAAATTGTTGGCTTTGGTCGAAATACGTGTTAGCATGTTCAATGAATTTGCATTGCTAAAGTCCATATTTTTGGCTAAGTTTTATTACCCAAAGGATTACACATATGGCAGAGTGAAGGTACAAGTTCGGATTGCAAATAGTAAGCAAAGGCGCAAGAAGGTCGGCTCTCCCTGGGGATTAGCTCGCTTGTTGGGATGGCTCACAAACAGGGGATCGGTTCGCATATGGGCAGTGGCTCGCATATGGGGTTCAGGTCGCATACGCTTGAACTAACTCGCTGCTGGTTCCCACTACTCCACCGATCCGCCCCAACTGAGGGAAGCACTTCTCTTCTTATCTTCTTCCTCCAGTCCAACGTTCGAATCATAAGCCTTGGGACAATCCTCATTTCCTTATCATCTTCTCTTTACCCTTCAAATCTTTACCTTTTCAACCCCTTCACACCTTCGCTCTTCCATCTGGGGATGCCTGAACCCCTCAAACGCTTCCTGAGGGTAACCGATGTCAACAACATCGATGATGATCCCGAGGAGGAGGATGTCGAGACCATCAATGAAGGACGAAGGGGGAAAATGCAGAAATTGCATCCAATTCGTTCATAATTCGAAGTAAAAAACAAGAATTTGAATGGAGAACACCATGATTCATGATTACCTATTTAATTGGGTTTAAAATTTGATAAAATTAGAAGAACAAGAAATAGGGTTTCAGCAAGGTAATAAAATGTTTAACAGTGGAACAAGTGAAAAATGAGAGAGAATATAATGGCTTATATAGACTTTGATGGGCCATTTGTATTCCTTCCGATGCGATGGATCAGCTCGACCCGGCGGCCCAAAAGTTGATGAAGCACAAATCCTTTTAGCTCAGGTGCACCACAGGTCGTGCAAGTGCGACCGACCCTCGCATTTCCTTCGAACCGACCCTTGTATTCTCATAAATATAGCAAAGATTATCAGGTTAACCACACAACGGATCGAGATAACTCAGCCTAACCCACGATGTATTTCCGGATTTAATGGGTTGGGCGTAATAGTGAATTCACCGGGTCGAGTAAAAATGGAATTCATTGAGAACCATGCTTAGATATTTGAAGAAAGGTCGACAAAGTGGCATATCAGATGACTCAAAATCCTACAATTTAACTTAACGAAGGTGGAAGGACTTACCTGAAGAATAGTTTGAGATCCGATCTAAAGCTTGAAATTGTTGGACATGGCTAGAGTGACTGTAGATCCAATACTGTACTTATACCAGTTCCAGAAATCAAAAAACACCATTTTATAAAGCGTCATAATTATGTAGAAAGATGTGACTATTGGCATTCACCAGTTCAAGAATAGATGGTTTGATTATTTCGAAGAACGTTTTATCTCCGACAAAACGTATTTAGATGGGGGTAAAATGTTGGCATGCTTTGTGGTTATGCCACACGGTGTCTAAATACTCACGATCAAGTGGTATATTGAGCGAGAGACGACTATTCATGAACAAGGAAGCCGAATTTAATGGATGAGCAACTCACAAGTCGAAGATAGTACTAGTGTTCTCACGAATCCCAGGCCAAAGGCATGGGTCGAGCCTAATGGCTCGCGGGAGATTTGTTCGTGCATAAGGAAGTAGCAAGTTACTGTGTATCGTCACCGGCTCGAGTGGAAGATAGGCCGACCCGATCCGTTTTCCACAAGGAAGAAGAGAATATGCGTTGGCACCACCTTCACTAGTTTAGTTCGAGGAGGTAGCGACCTGACACCTCTCGTGTGAAATGGAAATGAAAGTGTGGCCAAGTCACGACTGAGTCTTAAGCCTAAAAATGTGGATCATCATACACGTGTTGCGAACCGCTTCATATGTCCACCTTCCACTATCCCACGATCCATTCCGAGAACGAGGGAAGCTAACCAATTGGTTGATTTGCCTGGCCATTGATAAGAGAACGAAAGATCGACTCCAAGCTGAAGTCACTTCTATGTTCGAGTACTTTGTGTTAATGGAAAATGTGGTTAAGGAATCATTATCAATATAATTTATGCCGAATCGAAAACCTATGTTTAAAAAAGTTAAATTTTTGGATTTGAATAAAAATATCATTGAAATTTAAATAAAGAAACATGTGATATCTTACACCGGGTAAATCCTTAACCCTTCCTCCTCTTACTAATACTACATAATGTTCTTGTAAATTGTGGCCAATATTAAAAAAAGAAAGAGTTTTTATCCTTTCCCTAAAACAAAAAAATAATTTACTGAACTTATTTAATTATTGCACCACGTCATCACGCGACCCGCCTGTTGTTTAGGCCTATAAATACACCAAGGCTTGCCATTTTTAAAAATCTTTTGGCATTCTGATAACTCAAGCTTCACAATTAATAATATTCCTCTATTTTATTTAGATTGTACTCTAAATTTCTGAATGTAATTCTACAGATTTGGAGAGATTATTGATTGTACTTGTGAGGTTGAGTGACTATTTGGATTTTATTTGTAATTCTTCGATCAATAGAAAAACCGTAAAGTGGAAGTAGGCTTGTTAACGCCGAACCACTATAAATCTTACGTGCGATTGATTTTTATCTGTTTTTAGATTACAATCATTTACGATTTCTTGTTAGTTGGGTGTTAGAACTACTTTTTGGTCCAACGGTACTTGTCAGATAGTTGTTGTTGTATGCATACTCAATTAAAGGAAGATGCTCCTCCCAACTCCCGTCGAAGTCTAAAATGCACAGCCGTAATAAATCCTCAAGAATCCGATTAACACTCTCGATCTATCCATCTGCCTAAGGGTAGTTTGTATTACTAAGTCTCAGTTGTGTCCCTAACGCCACTAGCAGGATCCTCCAAAACTCGTTGGTAAAGATGGGTCTCTATCACTAATGATGCTCGTGGAAACTCCCTGAAGTCAGACAATCTCCCTCAAATATATCGAAGCTAACCCAACTACATTCCTCTTATTCCTAACAGGATGAAATGAGCACTATTGGTTAATCTATCCTCGATCACCCAAATGCCAGTATTGCATTTTCTCGATCTAGGAAAACCATTTATGAAATCCATCGAGACACTCTTCCCCTTACACTGTGGCACATCTAGGGAAAGAAGTAATCCACTAAGCTTCCTTTTCTTAGCCTCAACTCTCTAACATGATATACATCTTGTTACAAAATCTTCCATGTCCTTCATCATCCCTTTCAAGTAGAAGACCCACTTCATATCCCTATACAATTTACCTCCTTCAAATGGATGGTCATCCAAGAGTGATGGGTCCTTGATAATACCGCACTTGTCACATTTCCCGTGTGGGGTGCACATAACATGTCATCACAACTTAGTTGTGCTCTCTTATCAATGAGTATCTAGAAAGGTGCATAGCGATCTGGCCTCTACTTAGTCGGTCCAAAAATCGGCTAACTTCTGATCATCACGCTGACCGGACCCAATCTATTCAAATAGAGTAGGTTACGCCTCAAGGGATGATAATAATCCTGTTTCGTAATCCGCAGATGGTCTGAAAACAAAAGAAGATATAAACTCCACACTCTGACACTCTACGAGTAATGTGCTCAAAGTCATCCTCTTCCTTCTCAGAGCATCCGCCACTATATTCCCCTTCCCTGGGGTATAAGAAATCTTGAATTCATAGGATTCTAGAAACTCCATCCAATGCTTCTTCCTTAAGTTAATATAATTTTGTAAAAATAAATACTTTAGAGACATACAATCGATATACAACTCAATTCTTTCACCCAACAGGTAATGCCTCTAAGATTTATAGGTGAAAACAATAACTTCTAGCTCTAAATCATGGGTGGGATAATTTTTTATTATGTACCCTTATTTGTCTGCTCTCATAACAAACAACACTACCCTCCTACATTAGGATTGCGCCCAATCCTGTACCATAAGCATCTTATACACCGTAAATATCTCAGATCTGTCTAGGAGAGTAAAAACTGGAGAAGTCATTGTGCCTTCTTCAATATCATAAAGGAATCTTTGCAATCCATGTCCCATGAGAATACTAAGTGCTTCTTAGTAATGTAGGTAAGCGGAGTTGAAATCTGTGTAAAGTCCATAATAAATTTCCGATAAAACTCCACCAAACCTAGAAAACTGCTCACCTCAGTCGCATTCTTGGGGGCCTTCCAGTCTTGGGTAGCCACCACTTTAAGTGGAGGCCGAGGCAAGGATTTCAATGGTGTTTGCAGATTGGTTTTTCGTGGACTATGGAAGGAGTGGAAGGAGTTTGAAGTCATGGCAATGGTGGTGTTTCTACAAACAGAGGCTGTGTTTTTCAAATAAGTGAGAAGAAGATTAAATAGTGGATTAAGGTATATAATTAATTTAAGATAGGTAATTAGATTATAATTATCGCTATTAAAAATCAAAATATATAAACTGCATAACTCGCCCACACTAGGTACAAATTGAGTGTGATCAGAAGTGTTGGGTTCGTATTGATGTAGGCTACACTATGGAACTGATTTGGTAGGATTTGGGGCTTATTGGGATTTTTGTCCAATTTTAAACATTTGTTTAAAATTAGATAAAACAACAATAAATCATCGAATTGGAATCAATGTGAGTAAACTCACAACTTCTGACTCGTTTATACTTTTATAAATGAATTTTGATTTAGTATATAATGTTTTTATGTTATTTGATGGTTGTTTGGTTGGATTGATAAATTATTACCAATTTTTTGCTATTATATATAGTAGTAGATATAGTTTGGTAGTTGGATATTCCCGCGCATTTTAGCGGATGAGACCATATGCGCCCCCGCGTAATAGCAGATGACCTTATATACCGCGATATCTGGTCTTGAAGTAGGGTTTGTAGTATTTGTGTTGACTAACATCTGTTGATGGAAGGAAATTGGTTGTAGGGATCCAATTGTATTCCTCAACATTTATATTGTTTATTTTCATATCTAGTGATATATGATGGTTGAACAATCTGTGATAGATTATTATGTGTTTAGATGCTATGATAGCAATGGCACTTAATTTTGATATTCTAAATAACAAAAAATAGAATTTAGAAAGGTACTTTTAATTAAAACAAACTGGATTTAGAAAGGATATATAAAAAATGTGGTATTTTATAAAGGAGGTTTTGAATTTAAATTAAGGTTCAAGTTTTGGAAAATGGTTCAACTGATTATTTAAAATTTTCAAATAGATATTTTTGAAATTATTTTATGAAAGAATTCAAAGCAGAAATATGTGATTATATATATGATTTGGAAATCGAATCAAATTTAGTCTGAAATTTCAAGATAAATTGGATTATTTAGAAATGGATTTCCAAAAGGAATTTTTAAAAATTAGAAATTGAATTTTTATGGGATTGGAAAAATAAACTTGTTTTCAACAGATAAAACAAGGAGTTTAATTTATAAACGAGATTTATAAATGAAGAGAAATGTGATGGCCCACCTTCCTGCCTAGTTGAAACCGATAATTGAACCAAATTAAATCGGTCAACAAGACAGGTTTGCCTTTGGGTATAGAACGCATAAGAACTGAACAAAATAACTTTTTCATTATTACTGCAATAATTTTTACATCGGAGTACAACATATATCAGAGTATAATAATACATACATACACAGTGGAAACTATCAAACTCAGCGGAAGAAATGAAATGCTCTGGATACAGCTCTAGCTTCAATCCAACACCTGCTCTATAAAATATCTGCAAACAAAAACTATTAGACTGCTCATGTGGAAAATATAGGCAACCATAGTTCAGGTGGAAGAACAATAAAATCTAGGTCAGTCATCGGGATGGTGTGAGGACCAAAACAGTTATTTACTTTTATTTTGAAGTCAGATAAATCATAAGACCATGCCGCATAACACGGAATGGGTTTCTCCTTATGAATACCAATGATACAACTGCAATCTTTTTTGAAAATGAAGCTACCATAAGACTCGCATCCCATCACACAATGCAAACACACACCATTTGGAGCAAGTTTTACCTTATGATAACCAAATAGCTTAGTACGCGAAAATTTCTTTTATTATCACCAGTGCTGTAATAACCCGAAAATCTGAACTAGTTAAAAATTTTTATTTTGGCAATTTTAGCGAATTTTGAACATTTAAAATAGATTATTTTAAATAAAATCGACCAGAAATTTATTTTGAATATATTTAGAACGTATATTTTATATACGTCGTCGTTAGAATATAAATAATTATATATAATTATAAATAGAATTGAAATGGTGCGGTATTTCGATAATTCGATTTCAAACTTCAATTGAATATACCGGGTGCAAAACAATCTGGATTTTAGTGAAACCAAAAACATTAGAATCTAATCGAGAATATCTTTCCAACAAATCCAAAAAATCAAAATTTCATAGCGGGGATCAAAAGATATATCCAGTTGAAAATTCTGAATAGTCGCTATGGAATTCAGGCCCTTAAAAATGGAAATTTTGCAAATGACCTCGGATTTCGACGAAACCACATTTGTTGGATCCGCAGTATCAAATTATTGCTAGATTTCAAATTTCATAATTTTTCGAATCAATATGTGGGTGTGGCAAAGGGAAATGCGTTTGACCAGTTTCAGTTGATTTTAATCGACTGGAAAATGGCCATTTTTCCAACGGTCTCAGAATTCGACGAAACTAGTTTTGTTAGGACCGTATCGTCAATACGAAGCTGGAAAATATTTTTCTGGAATTTTTCAAGTTAGTATGTGACCCCGGTAAATTGAAATGCGCGTTCAAATTCAATATATAGAGTTATATGTTGATTTTGACGAAAACTGATCAAAACGATCAAATCAGCTTGCGATACATATCCCATTGTGTTCGGTATGGGGGTAAAACGCTATGGATGACAGGTGATGGGCCTCGTTTTGAGGTCAAAAATAAAAGTTGCTTTTTGGTGAAAATAAAATAATTAAATAAATTAAAAATTAAAAACCCCCTTTCTCTCCCCCCTTATATTCCCCCCCCCCCCCCGTTCGATTCATTTCAGATTCAAAATAAAAAAAAATTCGGATCGAGAAAAACCCGCCGCCCCTCCCCTTAAACCGCCGCCGCCACAAGAAGACCCCGCCCCCCCCCCCCCCGACGGCACGACAATCGCGACAACACCCCTCCCCCCCCGATGAACCGCGCCGACGCGCGAGAGCCCCCCCTTTTTCCTCCACCGCCGCGCACCCCCCCAGCGCCGCCACCCTCCTCCGTTCTCTCCCTCCTACCTCTGAAAAATACTATAAGTATTTATATTTTTTTATATATAAATACATTGGTTTTGCTGAAATAAAAAGATGAGTTTTGCTGAGATAAAGATATGATCTTTGCTGTTAGTTAAAGGATAGATTTTTTATTAGTATAGATAAGATTTTTTATGAAATAAAGATAAGATATTTAAAATAAAAAAATATGCTTTTTATATATGAAGTAGCATTTCCATAAAAATATGATTTTTATATTTTTAAAGTAATAAAAATATGATTTTTATATTTTTAATGTATTAAAAATATAATCTTTACTATATAAAAGATGTAAAGATATGATTTTTGTTTATGTAGAGAATTAAAAATATAATTTTTACATGATGGGAATATTAGAAATATCATCTTTATATGTGTGGAAAAATAAAAATGTGATTTTTATAATGATATATTTGAAAAGGCGAAATCTTTATATTTGAAAAGGCGAAATCTTTATATGAAGAATAGCGTGATAAAAATATAATCTTTACTATATGAACATCGATGTGAAAATATAATTTTTATCTATAAAATAGCGAAGTAGAAATTCGATTTTTATATATTGAATAGCGAAGTAAAAATTCGATTTTTGTATATTGAATAGCGAAGTAAAAATTCGATTTTTATATATTGAATAGCGAAGTAAAAATTCGATTTTTATATATTGAATAGCGAAGTAAAAATTCGATTTTTATATATTGAATTGCAAAGTAAAAATTCGATTTTTATATATTGAATAGCGAAGTAAAAATTCGATTTTTATATATTGAATAGAGAAATAAAAATTCGATTTTTATATATTGAATAGCGAAATAAAAATTCGATTTTTATATATTGAATAGCGAAGTAAAAATTCGATTTTTACATATGTAGAGAATACGGGCAACGAAGATGACAAAAAGGCGAGAACGACGAAGATTTCTATAAAAGAAGTGCCGTGAAGTTGGATAGCTATCGGTGAGAATTTCTCACCTTTCAGTTTCTTTTTCTAGTTATATATATACTAGGATGCAGACGGTGTTTAGTAGCACCCAACACAATCGTCCACAGACCATGGACTTGTTTGTTTGGCTGTGTTGTTAGTTATATTGTTTGGGTTGAATTGAATTGTTTGGTGAAATGAAATTGATATGATTGATGTGTGAATGGCGTGGGCCTTCACTAGACCGGGGATAAGGCTAGGCCTTGTCCCGTTTCTAGTATCGTGCCGTTATGCCGCCGAAATTTTCTTAAATAAGTTAGGAAAATAAAAATATCATTTTATTTAAAGAATGAACTGAATAGAAATTCATATGTTAAAATAAAATGTTTTATCGTTAAAAATATAATTTTTAACGTGAATATGAATATAGTGAATGTGAATAAATAAATATTCATTTACAAACCGGACGGTTTGTTTATGTACACTGATTTGACAGATATTGATTGGGTCGATAAATTTTACACATCGCCCAACTGCACAAATAAAATCTGTGTTTGTTGATTTGAAACCCTACACGGGTGTTGGGATGAAATTTGAAGTTCACTCATCCTGATAGATTAAATATGTCGATGATTGATTGACAAGCTGTTATAAGCGTTAGATATCTATATTTGATGCTTATACAGTGTAGTGCACTTTGGTTGATGGTTGATTATTTTTCAATGCTATAATATACATGTGATGTATGAAAATCCATATAATTTACATTATATGGTGATTGATTGGGCCTCATTCCAATTTAGAAAATAAAGAACATTATAAAATAAAGGTTCATATGTTGACTGTACTCATCCGTTGAGATTAGTCATGTGTTGAACGAAATATTTTAATAATAAAATTTACCTCTTTATCAATATAAGATAAAGGTTCATGTGTTGACTGTACTCATCCGTTGAGATTAGTCATGTGTTGAACGAAATATTTTAATAATAAAATTTACCTCTTTATCAATATAAAATAAAGGTTCATGTGTTGACTGTACTCATCCGTTGAGATTAGTCATGTGTTGAACGAAATATTTTAACAAAAATAGTCACACGTGGACAGTACTCATTCGTTGAGATTAGTCGTGTGTGGACAAAAATAAGTATTCATTTGTTGAATAAAATAAAGGAATTATTGAAATATATAAAGCCGTATTGATTAGAGATGCACTATTTTGACGTGAACGATATTTATATCGATTTTATTCATTTTAAAATGAATATTGAAAAGTGTTTTCGAAATCGCATATTTTGAAATGAAATTTGATTTAAATTGATTAGAAAACGAATTTGATTTAAGTCGAATAGAAAACCAATTTGAATTGAATCGAATAGAAAACGACTTTGAAATTGAATTGAATTTAAAACGAATTCAAATTGAATTGAAAGCGAATTGAAAAGAATTCAAATTGAATTGAAATTTGAATTGAATAGAAATGAATTTTAAAACGAATTTATAAGGAAAAATTCAATTTTGCTTTGGATTGAAATGGAAGTTGAAATGGCTCTTGAAACGAATTCAAAACTATTTATAAAATTCGTTTAAAATAGAAATCGATGAAATATATATTATATATTATATATATATATATATAATATAATGGCCTGAATAGAACGCGCCGCGCCGCGGTAGTTCGTCAATTTCGACTTATTTCAAACGGACATTACGGGATATCCGACCATCGGATTCTCCTAAAACCGGAACCGTTAGGTTCGTATCGAAAAGTGCTTTCTAACGAATATTAGAAATTGGAAATCTAACGGTTGGATTTGGAGTTATGTCCAAATCAAATTCGAAAAAGGTCGCTGTAAGTGCAGTTCGATGGCCGTTGATGAAAATCGACTGTACGGGCCTTGATAAAATAATTAAAAATAGTAATAATTTGTGTAAAATGACAAGAAATGATTCGGGAAAAATTAGGGTGAAAAACTCCATATTTGAAAAGATAAAAATGGATTTTTATCGAAATGAACTAGTTTTGAACTAAATTTAAAACCCAATAATTTTTAAATAAATAAATTAGATTTAAAAAGGGGTTTTAAATAATCGGAATTTCTAATATATTTGATTGGATTTGAAATGGGTTTATCATGAACGGTGTTTTAAATAACACTAGTTCTTTAACCCGATAACAAATAGAATGAGATTTGGGTTTGTCGTGAACTGTGTTTTAAATAACACCTAGTTCTTTAACCCAGTAATAGGTGTTTTTAACGAATCTGCAATTAGGTTGAAATGTGAATCTATAGTCTAAATTACCAAATTTAGAAATGAGCGAGAATGGAGTATCGCCAGTTTTGCTCCAAAGCGATAGTTAAATCTTTAATTAGATTTGAGCGTGAAATGGTATTTAATTTTACTGACAACACTGTGGTGTTAGATATGGAGTATCACCAGTTTTGCTTCATGGGATGAATAGGTTGGGATTGGGAAATAAAATAAATAATTAGTTCGATGTGGTTCGCTAATCTCGACTAGTTCAGAAAACCATAATTTGTTTTGAAACGACATCAAAAGGATGATTAAAGGATAAATTTTAAAGAATTTATCTTGGATAAAATTAATGGGAACCTTTCCCTAAAAATGTGATTTTGTGAATAAAAGAATATTCTGAATTGGAATGAGGCATATGTTGGGTTTATGTAACATTTGTTTTAATATACGCGGGTTGTTCGGAAAGGCCGGGTTTATACCCATTCTGAATAACCGATTCGACGATATGTCGAAGATGAAGACGGTGGTCGAAGACCGGAAGTCTTCACATCGTTTGGGTAATTACTGACGATCCTGATTGGGCTGTACACCCAAGAGGATGGAAATAGTTAGTGGTCGTCCAGACGTACTTGGAGATGGATGGATATGCGAGGAAAGTGCCTCCGGTTTCGTTCAGACCCAGAATGGACTTGTAAATGGATTGTGTGTCTGACATTGGATTTTATTCTGTGTTGACTGATTTCTGTTAAATATATATCTGTTTGGAGGCGGAGAATTTATTCTCTTGCTTAACGCCCTTCTCTGAGACGTACGAGCTTAGAGGTTATATATCGATAGATTTCAATTGCATGGCATGAATTGCCTGTGTGGCATGCTAAGATGCAATGATCAAGGCTTCTGTTGAAAAGCAAAGTCTTGTGGTTGATGATCAAAGCACGGCCTACGTGGCATCTTTGTGTATAACGTGAATTCGCGAGCCTCACACCTCGGTATGAGTTAAAAACGGGATACGGACCGCTGGGAGAGCACGACGTTTCTTTCTAGCTATGGTGGTGTCAGCGACTTACCAGCCCTGACATTTATATACTTTTCACCTTTGTGGTTGTTGGAATGAGGCGCCTCAATTATAGGTCTGTAAGGACCGGGAAACGTGTGTTCAGGCTTAACTAATACTCTAACGTAAGTGAGGACCGGCCCAGCCGAATCCAGGATTGCCCAGAGTGCGTAGTCCTGAGACATTTGCTAGAGTGTCTCGAGCACGGAGAGGAGCTTGCCCCTTGCCTCGACTCATGACGTAATCCAATTTCCAATACGTGATATTGCGGTTTTAATTGTAGAACTAGTATGGCGACATAGTGGTATGGGACATTCATGCCGCCTATGATTTATATTTATGAATGAAATTGTTTTGACACTATACACTTATTATAGTATCAAATGATTTGTTTTAAATGTACCAAGCATGTTTGGCTGTTATAAGGTAAAACCCTATCCTCCGGTTTGCGTTGCATTGTGTGATGGGACCTGGGTCTTATAACAGCTTCATTTTTCGAAAAAGCTTTGCGTTGTTTATTCTATGCACTAGTATCCTTAGGAGGAAACCCGTTCCGTGTTATACGGCGTGGTCCCTTGAATTACTCTCTTTTAAAGTAAAGCTTTAAATAACTGTTTTAGTTCTCACACCAGTCACATGATTGACCTGGAGTTTATTTTTTTAACCTAAACTCTGGGTGCCCCTATTTTCCGCACGGGCAGCTAGTAGTTTTGGTTTGGCAGATTTATATTCACAGGATCCTGGTTTACAGCTGGAATGATATCCGGAAAGCTCTGTATCTGTATATCACCTTCAGCTGTGCTTCGTATTATTTTCCGCTGCTATGTAATTTATTGTAATCTCTGATATTTATCGAATGTAATTTATTCATTTATACTCTATATATTCTTGTATCTGACGGAATTGTTGTAATAGCAATGAAATGTTCTCCCGTCTGCGTTCTGATTTGTCCTGTTCTCAAAACGATCAGGGGTTTCGAACGGTCTAGATCGGTTTAACGACTGATTCAGATCGAGCGAAATTCCAGGCCGTCACATTTGGTATCAGAGCTTTGGTTTACAGAGCTCGAGAACAAAACACATTAGAACCATACGAAAGAATTCATCAGATATTGGATTAGTAATATCCAATTAGAATGACTCGTTAGAGATAGGATCAGTAGTATCCTAGAACGAGTGTGAAGAGTATATTTTCCAAATGAAAACAATTTTGTTTTGAAATTTAAACTATTTTATACGTATTTGAATATTTTATTTATTTTGAATATGGACAATCTAGTATATAAAGGTTTTGCATATACGCGTCATGAACGTATATTCGAAGTTTTAATATACTGGATAGATATAGGATTACGCTCTAGTCTCTCGGAGATGATTTTGATGATGGAGCTCCATCACCAATATTTATGTTCGCGTTTCGAAGGTGTGATTTCTATATATTTCCATCAGGCTGGTGTGAGAACCAAAACCAATATAGTTAGAACACATTGTTGTGAATTGGCATCAAAAACATGATTTTTTGCATATATATCAAAATTTATGAATTTGAAACGTTAATTCACTAATTGATTGATGTTTGTGTTGTTTGTTTATTTGTTTGATAATTTTGAACCATTATGCCTAATTGAACCAAATATTGAATTATATTGAAAATTTGTTGCATTTGCTTGCATATGCATGTGCTTACATTGAACAGGTCATAGCAAGGAGGCTAGAGCAGAGAATAAAATTTGTTTGCCCGACAAATAGGTACATGTTTACTACATAATTTACTGTTTTGTTTGGGTGATGATGATTTTATGAGCCTATTGGCTAGCCGCTTGGCTTTTTCTTTTTCTTTTTGAGATCAGAAGGCCTGTATGGCAATTTCGGGATTTTCCTGTGGCTCCCGGTGCAGGGGAGGTTATGGCGAAATTTTTCGAAAATTTAGGGTGTTAGCCAAATTTTTGAAAATTTGAAAATTCTCAGAAACTGAAAAGTTAGAGAATGGAAGCCAGATCGAACGTAGAGTTGATTAATCAAACCACTTTCGACTTTGTTCCTTTTTGGGGACGAAAAGTTTTAAGTGGGGGAGATTGTAATAACCCGAAAATCTGAACCAGTTTAAAAATTTTATTTTGGCAATTTTAGCGAATTTTGAACATTTAAAATAGATTATTTTAAATAAAATCAACCAGAAATTTATTTTGAATATATTTAGAACGTATATATAATATACGTTGCCGTTAGATTATAAATAATTATATATAATTATAAATAGAATTGAAATGGCACGGTAGTTCGATAATTCGATTTCAAACTTCAATTGAATATACCGGGTGCAAAACAATCCGGATTTTAGTGAAACCAAAAACATTAGAATCTAATCGAGAATATCTTTCCAACGAATCCAAAAAATCAAAATTTTATTGCGGGGATCAAAAGATATATCCAGTTGAAAATTCTGAATAGTCGCTATGGAATTCAGGCCCTTAAAAATGGAAATTTTGCAAACGACCTCGGATTTTGACGAAACCACTTTTGTTGGATCCGCAGTATCAAATTATTGCTAGATTTCAAATTTCATAATTTTTCGAATCAATATGTGGGCGTGGCAAAGGAAAACGTGTTTGACCAGTTTCATTTGATTTTAATCGACTGGAAAATGGCCATTTTTCCAACGGTCTCAGAATTCGACGAATCTAGTTTTGTTAGGACCGTATCGTCAATACGAAGCTAGAAAATATTTTTCTGGAATTTTTCAAGTCAGTATGTGACCCCGGTAAATTGAAATGCGCGTTCAAATTCTATATATAGAGTTATATGTTGATTTTGACGAAAACTGATCAAATCAGCTTGCGATACATATCCCATTGTGTTCGGGATGGGGGTAAAATGCTATGGACGACAGGCGGTGGGCCTCGTTTTGAGGTCGAAAATAAAAGTTGCTTTTTGGTGAAAATAAAATAATTAAATAAATTAAAAATTAAAAACCCCCTTTCTCACCCCCCTTATATTTTGCCCCCCCCCCCCCCCCCCCCCCCGTTCGATTCATTTCAGATTCAAAAAAAAAAAAAAAAAAACGGATCGAGGAAAACCCGCCGCCCCTCCCCTTAAACCGCCGCCGCCACGAGAAGACCCCCCCCCCCAAGCGCCAGAGGCGACGCGAAGACCCCCCCCCCCCCCGGAGGCGCGACAATCGCGACAACCCCCCCCCCCCCCTCGATGAACCGCGCCGACGCGCGAGAGCCCCCCTTTTTCCTCCACCGCCGCGCACCCCCCCCTCCCCCCCAGCGCCGCCACCCTCCTCCGTTCTCTCCCTCCCCCCTCTGAAAAATACTGTAAGTATTTATATTTTTATATATATAAATACATTGGTTTTTTCTGAAATAAAAAGATGATTTTTGCTGAGATAAAGATATGATCTTTGCTGTTAGTTAAAGGATAGATTTTTAATTAGTATAGATAAGATTTTTTATGAAATAAAGATAAGATATTTAAAATAAAAAAATATGCTTTTTATATATGAAGTAGCATTTCCATAAAAATATGATTTTTATATTTTTAAAGTAATAAAAATATGATTTTTATATTTTTAAAGTATTAAAAATATAATGTTTACTATATAAAAGATGTAAAGATATGATTTTTGTTTATGTAGAGAATTAAAAATATAATTTTTACATGATGGGAATATCAGAAATATCATCTTTATATGTGTGGAAAAATAAAAATGTGATTTTTATAATGATATATTTGAAAAGGCGAAATCTTTATATTTGAAAAGGTGTAATCTTTATATTTGAAAAGGCGAAATCTTTATATGAAGAATAGCGTAATAAAAATATAATCTTTACTATATGAACATCGATGTGAAAATATAATTTTTATCTATAAAATAGCGAAGTAAAAATTCGATTTTTATATATTGAATAGCGAAGTAAAAATTCGATTTTTATATATTGAATAGCGAAGTAAAAAATTCGATTTTTCTATATTGAATAGCGAAGTAAAAATTCGATTTTTGTATATTGAATAGCGAAGTAAAAATTCGATTTTTATATATTGAATAGCGAAGTAAAAATTCGATTTTTATATATTGAATAGCGAAGTAAAGTTCGATTTTTATATATTGAATAGCGAAGTAAAAATTCGATTTTTATATATTGAATAGCGAAATAAAAATTCGATTTTTAAATATTGAATAGCGAAGTAAATGTTCGATTTTTATATATTTAATAGCGAAGTAAAAATTCGATTTTTACATATGTAGAGAAAACGAGCAACGAAGATGACAAAAAGACGAGAACGACGAAGATTTCTATAAAAGAAGTGCCGTGAAGTTGGATTGCTATCGGTGAGAATTTCTCACCTTTCAATTTCTTTTTCTAGTTATATATATATACTAGGATGGAGACGGTGTTTAGTAGCACCCGACACAATCGTCCACAGACCATGGACTTGTTTGTTTGGCTGTGTCGTTAGTTAGATTGTTTGGGTTGAATTGAATTGTTTGGTGAAATGAAATTGATATGATTGATGTGTGAATGGCGTGGGCCTTCACTAGACCGGGGATAAGGCTAGGCCTTGTCCCGTTTCTAGTATCGTGCCGTTATGCTGCCGAAATTTTCTAAAATAAGTTAGAAAAATAAAAATATCATTTTATTTAAAGAATGAACTGAATAGAAATTCATACGTTAAAATAAAATGTTTCATCATTAAAAATATAATTTTTAATGTGAATAAATAAATATTCATTTTCAAACCGGACGGTTTGTTTATGTACACTGATTTGACTGATATTGATTGGGTCGATAAATTTTACACATTGCCCAACTGCACAAATAAAATCTGTTTTTGTTGATTTGAAACCCCACACGGGTGTTGGGATGAAATTTGAAGTTCACTCATCCTGATAGATTAAATATGTCGATCGATTGATTGACAAGCTGTTATAAGCATTAGATATCTATATTTGATGCTTATACAGTGTAGTGCACGTTGGTTGATGGTTGATTATTTTTCAATGCTACTATATACGTGTGATGTATGAAAATCCATATAATTAACATTATATGGTGATTGATTGGGCCTCATTCCAATTTAGAAAATAAAGAACATTATAAAATAAAGGTTCATGTGTTGACTGTACTCATCCGTTGAGATTAGTCATGTGTTGAACGAAATATTTTAATAATAAAATTTACCTCTTTATCAATATAAGATAAAGGTTCATGTGTTGACTGTACTCATCCGTTGAGATTAGTCATGTGTTGAACGAAATATTTTAATAATAAAATTTGCCTCTTTATCAATATAAAATAAAGGTTCATGTGTTGACTGTACTCATCCGTTGAGATTAGTCATGTGTTGAACGAAATATTTTAACAAATATAGTCACACGTGGACAGTACTCATTCGTTGAGATTAGTCGTGTGTGGACAAAAACAAGTATTCATTTGTTGAATAAAATAAAGGAATTATTGAAATATATAAAGCCGTATTGATTAGAGATGCACTATTTTGACGTGAACGATATTTATATCAATTTTATTCATTTTAAAATGAATAATGAAAAGTGATTTCGAAATCGTATATTTTGAAATGAAATTGGATTTAAATTGATTAGAAAACGAATTTGATTTAAGTCGAATAGAAAAACCAATTTGAATTGAATCGAATAGAAAACCAATTTGAATTGAATCGAATAGAAAACGACTTTGAAATTGAATTGACTTTAAAAAGAATTCAAATTGAATTGAAAGCGAATTGAAATGAATTCAAATTGAATTGAAATTTGAATTGAATAGAAATGAATTTTAAAACGAATTTATAAGGAAAAATTCAATTTTGCTTTGGATTGAAATGGAAGTTGAAATGGCTCTTGAAACGAATTCAAAACTATTTATAAAATTCGTTTTAAATAGAAATCGACGAAATACATGTTATATATTATATATATATATATATATATATATATATATATATATATATATATATAATGGCCTGAATAGAACGCGCCGCGCCGCGGCAGTTCGTGAATTTCGACCATTTATTTCAAACGGACATTACGGGAGATCCGACCGTCGGATTCTCCTAAAACCGGAACCGTTGGGTTCGTATCGAAAAGAGATTTCTAATGAATATTAGAAATTGGAAATCTAACGGTTGGATTTGGAGTTATGTCCAAATCAAATTCGAAAAAGGTCGCTGTAAGTGCAGTTCGATGGCCGTTGATGGAAATCGACTGTACGGGCCTTGATAAAATAATTAAAAATAGTAATAATTTGTGTAAAATCACAAGAAATGATTTGGGAAAAATTGGGGTGAAAAACTCCATATTTGAAAAGATAAAAATGGATTTTTATCGAAATGAACTAGTTTTGAACTAAATTTAAAACCCAATTATTTTTAAATAAATAAATTAGATTTAAAAAGGGGTTTTAAATAATCGGAATTTCTAATATATTTGATTGGATTTGAAATGGGTTTATCGTGAACGGTGTTTTAAATAACACTAGTTCTTTAACCCGATAACAAATAGAATGTGATTTGGGTTTGTCGTGAATTGTGTTTTAAATAACACCTAGTTCTTTAACCCAGAAAAGGAGTTTTTAACGAATCTGCAATTAGGTTGAAATGTGAATCTATAGTCTAAATTATCAAATTTAGAAATGAGCGAAAATGGAGTATCGCCAGTTTTGCTACAAAGCGATATTTAAATCTTTAATTAGATTTGAGCGTGAAATGGTAATTAATTTTACTGACAACACTGTGGTGTTAGATATGGAGTATCACCAGTTTTGCTTCATGGGATGAATAGGTTGGGATTGGGAAATAAAATAAATAATTACTTCGATGCGGTTCGCTAATCACGACTAGTTCAGAAAACCATAATTTGGTTTAAAACGACATCAAAAGGATGATTAAAGGATAAATTTTAAAGAATTTATCTTGGATAAAATTAATGGGAACCTTTCCCTAAAAATGTGATTTTGTGAATAAAAGAATATTCTGAATTGGAATGAGGCGTATGTTGGGTTTATGTAACATTTGTTTTAATATACGCGGGTTGTTTGGAAAGGCCGGGTTTATACCCATTCTGAATAACCGATTCGACGATATGTCGAAGATGAAGACGGTGGTCGAAGACCGGAAGTCTTCACATCGTTTGGGTAATTACTAACGATCCTGATTGGGCTGTACACCCAAGAGGATGGAAATATTTAGTGGTCGTCCAGACGTACTTGGAGATGGATGGATATGCGAGGAAAGTGCCTCCGATTTCGATCAGACCCAGAATGGACTTGTAAATGGATTGTGTGTCTGACATTGGATTTTATTCTGTGTTGATTGATTTCTGTTAAATATATATCTGTTTGGCGGCGGAGAATTTATTCTCTTGCTTAACGCCCTTCTCTGAGACGTACGAGCTTAGAGGTTATATATCGATAGATATCAATCGCATGGCATGAATTGCTTGTGTGGCATGCTAAGATGTAATGATCAAGGCTTCTGTTGAAAAGCAAAGTCTTGTGGTTGATGATCAAAGCACGGCCCACGTGGCAGCTTTGTGTATAACGTGAATTCGCGAGCCTCACACCTCGGTATGAGTTAAAAACGGGATACGGACCGCTGGGAGAGCACGACGTTTCTTTCTAGCTATGGTGGTGTCAGTGACTTACCAGCCCTGACATTTATATACTTTTCACCTTTGTGGTTGTTGGAATGAGGCGCCTCGATTATAGGTCTGTAAGGACCGGGAAACGTGTGTTCAGGCATAACTAATCCTCTAACGTAAGTGAGGACCAGCCCAGCCGAATCCAGGATTGCCTAGAGTTTGTAGTCCTGAGACATTTGCTAGAGTGTCTCGAGCGCGGAGAGGAGCTTGCCCCTTGCCTCGACTCATGACGGAATCCAATTTCCAATACGTGATATTGCGGTTTTAATTGTTGAACTAATATGGCGACATAGTGGTATGGGACATTCATGCCGCCTATGATTTATATTTTTGATTGAAATTGTTTTGACACTATACACTTATTATAGTATCAAATGATTTGTTTTAAACGTACCAAGCATGTTTGGCTGTTATAAGGTAAAACCCTATCCTCCGGCTTGCGTTGCATTGTGTGATGGGACCTGGGTCTTATAACAGCTTCATTTTTCGAAAAAGCATTGCGTTGTTTATTCTATGCACTGGTATCCTTAGGAGGAAACCCGTTCCGTGTTATACGGCGTGGTCCCTTGAATTACTCTCTTTTAAAGTAAAGTTTTAAATAACTGTTTTAGTTCTCACACCAGTCACATGACTGACCTGGAGTTTATTGTTTTAACCTAAACTATGGGTGCCCCAATTTTCCGCACGGGCAGCTAGTAGTTTTGGTTTTGCAGATTTATATTCACAGGATCCTGGTTTACAGTTGGAATGATATCCGGAAAGCTCTGTATCCGTATATCACCTTCAGTTGTGCTTTGTATTATTTTCCGCTGCTATGTAATTTATTGTAATCTCTGATATTTATCGAATGTAATTTATTCATTTATACTCTGTATATTCTTGTATCTGATGGAATTGTTGTAATAGCAATGAAATGTTCTCCCGTCTGCATTCTGATTTGTCCTGTTCTCAAAACGATCAGGGGTTTCGAACGGTCTAGATCGGTTTAACGACTGATTCAGATCGAGCGAAATTCCAGGCCGTCACAAGTGCATAGTGTGGAAATCACTTTCAAAAGTAAATGTATAAATTTAGTAGACGTAGGTACCATATATTTCGTCTACGTACGTAGATTACAACTAAAACCATAAAAGGCTTGTATAGGAAGTTGGCTTCCATCAATGACCAAGGCAAAGGATCTTCCTTATTGCGATTTGGGCACACCTCTAGTGGGATGTCTCAGGATTAACAAATGCTCCTTTCTATAGCGGCAGAGCGGGCTCACCATTATTTTAGGTGATTTCGGGTTAATCCTGAACATAACATCTTCCGATCTTTGTTGACCTGTATCAGTGACGCCTTGTTCCATTATTAACTAAGTAAATTTCCTGGGCTCTGTACCATTGCATCACTTTCTCAAAGTAAAAGGAAACGTTAGTTCTTATCTCTGTTGTATTTCATCTTGTTACAGCTCATTACTGATTGTGAGTCCCTGAAGTCACGCTTCCAAACAAAACCTTGCTTTTCAATAAAAGCTTTGTTCATCAATACCTCAGCACATAACATGCCACACCGTGAATTCACAACATATAACCGGTGTCTATTAGTATATAACCCTCTGAGTACATATGTCTTAGAGGAAGGTGTTACGCTCAAAGGATAAATCCTCTGCTACCATCTTATATATCATCAACAGAAACCAATTGTTTATGTTATAAAATACAACGTCAGACATACATCCATTTACACATTCGTTCTAGGTTGTGAACGAAACTGAAGGCACCTTATTCCTCGTCCAATAAAGGAGAAAAGACCATGGAAATCTAGATAACTTCCAAGTATGTCCAGACCACTGCCACTTATAACCTCGTCTTGGGTGTACATTCCAATTGAGACATCAGCAATAAATCCAATCAATGTGAAGATGCCCAGTCTTCAACCACCGTCTTCAATACTCGTCATATAGTTATCCAAATGGGTTAAACCCGATTTTTCCGAAAAACTAGTGCATCTTTACAAACCATAATTGATATACAAAATATCACGAGTCTCATTCCATTTTGGAATATTTTATTACTCAAATCATTCTTTATGTGGGTTATACCCACTTTGAACTTATCCAAGATTTACATACTTTAAACACTTGTTCAAATCTTTCCATGGAAATCATTTCAAATGACTATAAATCCCCATTTCACAAATTTAACTCAAACTGAGTTTTCTATGCTTTATTAGGATTGTTAAATCTGGCGAAAATGGAAATTTATCAAATCATTATCACATTCCCGTCCTAGTCACCCTATGGAGCAAAACTGGCAATGCTCTATGTCTAGTTGCCCTCGTATTTTGGTAAGTTTAATTACCTTCATTAATACCATTCTTTGATTTCAAATCTGATTAAAGATTTCAATTATATTTACAGGGAAAACATATTTACCCAAACCCAACCCATTCATTGATCATTGATTAAGGTAAAATACTTTATCATTCCTTAATCAAATCCCTCGCCCAAGATCGTAATTATTATTTCTTAAACTTATTATTAGGGCGAAACCGTTCATTCTAGTATTAGTTCTCGATTGCGCAATGCCAAGAGAATAATCTATCAAGTTTATGACTCTGAAGGCCTAAACCAATATCAAATCAAACACCCAGAGGATCATCCTACTCAACCATAGAACCATCAAGTTTCAACATCTTTCTTTATGCCAAAATATTATTTTTGATTCGATCTTATCTTTACGTGAAAAACATGCTTATCTTCTTTTAAGTGATCCTTAACTTTGTTCCCATTATCGTTTGCTAGGGAAAACTCTTTCATTAAACCTTTATATTCGAATTACATAAACATTTCTCTTCTACTTAACTTGGGAAACAATCTTCTCCTTTAAGTGGCTTGAAAAACAAATGTTATCTAAGACATCGTTCATAATAAATCCAAAAACATGCTTTCATTCTAAGTGAAATTTTCACGGAAATCATATCGGCTCATAATCGATATAAATTCCCATATCGGACTAACACTATAAGCAGAATAACGACAAACACTTTTAAATTCATTAAATAGTAAATGTCTTTATCTAGAGAGACTCATGTTGATTATCACTAAATTGATCCCCATTCAATTCCAACTTAATTCATTAATTGGAAAACTTACCTCTGGAAAAACTTCATTAAATCTTAATTAAAAGATTCGTCATTACTTTCTATTTCCAAATCATATCCTCACCTTTAAATGGGCTAAAGAACGATGTTGTTGAAGACACCATTCACGACAAACCCAAACTTAGTTGACATCAAATATAAGATTCTAACAGAATTTACATTAGCATATATTCAACACCAATTCACGTAATCAACGTATACTATATGTGGAATAATGATATAAATATCTTCCAAATTTCTCAAAATAATAAAGTCTACATGACATAAATCAATAATAAATATCCGAAGATCATTTATATCCAAATCCAATTTATTCAAATTGGAAAACTTTTCTTAATCAAAAAGATTTACCAAATCACATCCTTTGAAATGGAATTTATATTTGATAAACAAAATGTCTTAAGTTCATTTAACGTAAATTCCCAAAACGTCATTTAACCGTACCCAGAGGTTAAGCCGAAAACACAAAAATCAAAATACAGTACAAAACTTCATATTTCTTTTTCAAATCACTTTAAAATCATTATTTTTGATTTATCACTACTTTTCCAAATTTGTAATGATTTTTTATAAGGCTATTTCGATCCATTTCCAATTACGGTTTTCGAACTATGTTTGCAACGACCTTTTCAAAAATTGATTTAAACATAACTTGAAATCTATATGTAGAAATTCAAATTTTCTTCTTTTATTCGAAATTTACAATCAATAGAAAACAAATGTTTTTCGTTTTGGGAAAATTCGATTTAAATTTCAATAGTTATGGACGTTTGAAGCTTATGGTCGAAATTCGCGAACTGTCACCGCACGACACATCATATTCAAACTATATTATTATTTAAAATAAAACTTATCCAATTCAGTCTAAATATATTTTATAATATGTTTATAAACTAGTTTTAAAAATGATTCTAATTTCAAATTCAATTATAAATAAAAATTGAACATTCTATTATCAAAATAAAAATATGTTTCCAAGTATAATACTATGAAATCCAAACTTTTCAGAAATTCGTTCAAACGTTATATAAAAATAAAGGGATAAACAATTCAAGTCAAAATGTCATTTATATATCTAACCCAAATTCGCTTTTAAATTTACTATTCAAAATTGATTTTAAATTAGAACAAGCAATTTCTAATTCAAAACTCTTTCAAATTCATATCAACCTATTCAGTAGTTGTTTGAAATTATCTCAATTTCATTTGCAAATCATTTTGGATATAAAATCCAATTTCCATTTTCATGTCTTATTTCACTTAAATGAATATTTTTCATTTAATATTCCAAATGGAACAAGACTCAATCAGTTCCCAAATAACTCCAAATTCGTGGTGTGAATTGTGTGAACAATTATAATAATAACCACAATAGTTAACATCCATCGGTCAATAGTAATAATATAAGCGTTATAATCGTTAACACTTATATGTACATAAATAGTAATAACATCCATCATCCACATAGTAACCACAAGCAATCAATATATAATTAGTTGACAATTATAAATTACATTTCAAGTTGAATCAAAAAAGTTCTCACGTTGTTGGTTGATCATTGCAATAACGATCGTTTTAAGTTAAACTAAAAGTGGGTTTAATTTAACTCGAAATTCCAGTTAGGTCCAATCTCGTCCAAATTAGTTCCACAACTTAGTTTCTTCTCTTAAATCCCATATTAACTCGATTCGTCGAATTCTGATTTCATATGAGCAAGATACAATTATTTAAACTTTAAATAGCTTAAATAGGTCATTAGTTCAATAAATTTTATAATTAAACATTAATTAATCTTCTCTATCGTTCAACCATTCGTGCAGCTCCTCCCTCTCTCTTCTCCGTAATTACCTGGGGGCACCAGATCCTCGCCGCTTACCATCGCTGTGCTCCCCTTCCTTGGTGACTCACGACCGTCGGCGCCGAACCCATCGACGCTCCCATCGCAAAAAATCCCCTCCAAACCGAAACTGTAACGCCCTACATTTTTAAGATAATAAAATAATAATAACTTAATTAGATATCCAGAATTAAGTGAAATGAACTGCGTCATTGCGTTCATCTCGAAATTCTGGTCAAGATAGACACTTGGTTTGCGTAAGACGGACATCGTATGAAGAAGTTATGAGCGTTAGAAGTTTGTATACATATAAGGAACTTATATGTATATATATAGATTAAAATTTATCCACAAAATCAAAATTCACGAGCGAGAAATCAGGGAGGGAAAATTGATCGTTGGGGGTCGACCCAGGGGTCGACCCACCAACAGGGGAGTCGACCCCACTGCGGATTTGGAACATTCTTCCGACATGTTCGGTTTTTGATGTTTTTAATTTCAATCTCAGGGACCAGGTTTCTCTGATACACTTATAAATAAGTTTGTAGAGCTAACCCCAAACCACATATTTTTGAGACTACGTGGAGGCTCTTCCATTATTCCCTCTTCTCAAATCTATTCAAAAAATTAAGATTATTAGTTTTGGAAAAATTCTGAATCCATATCTGAAGAAAAGGAACGAGTGTTTGTAAGTAGGTGTTCAGATCTCATAACGAAGTACGATAACTTTCTAGATCCGATCTATTCAAATTTCCTCCTCTTTCTTTCCTCTCTCTTTTAATAAAAATAGATAATCCATGGTTGTTAGGTTCTGAATCCAATTAAGGGAAAACCATGGAAGATTAGATCTGGACTAGATCCAAGACTGGGAAAGCATATGAGGTGAGTGGATTTAAGCTATATCATTTAAATAATGATATGTTATCATTCAAGCATTCCCCATTATTATGAAATTTGAAAAAATGTTTAGATGCTTTTATAAAAAGTTGAGATATTAGGAAATTCATATGTTGAATCAGTTAAAAGTTTAAATGTTTATGTGTTGAAAAATAAACTTGTTAGAAATAGGTAGCAACTACTGTTGTTCGTATTACGTGTCAACTTGTCACAATTATATACATGAATCCTTACATGTATGAATTGGAATAGTTATATTATTAAATGGTTTCACGTTAGCATAAAATTGAATACATGAATATGGATTGGGGAATAAATCAAATTATGATTAAAGATCTTAATTTGGGCATATGGTACATAATAAATATGACTTGGGAAAGGGGCATGAAAACCTATAATGAAATAGGTATAATGGATAAAGAACGACAATGTCTAGATTCACAGTAATTTGACACTGTAACGCTCTTAGACATGAGGTTAGATTGCACTTGTGATAGAAGTCTGCCCGGAACCGCCTGGCATGTCCAGCATTCACAAGTGGTAAATCTAATGTGAGGGGTCTAAGTGCATAATTAAAACAAGTAATGGTGCTAAGACACGAGGTTAAGTCGACTTGTGGTAGAAGTTGGGTTATAAAAAAACAATAACGAAATTGGAATAACTTATGTTACAAGATAAGTTGTACTTAATTGTAAATTGAAAACAAGAATCTGAAATCTATGGATGAGGACAACATAAGTTATGTTCATGGAAAGAGAAACTTATTGGTGGACCTTAGTTAAGAAAACTAAGTTAATAAGTAACAACGATAAGTTGTGGTGACGGTGTAAAATGGAATTATGATTAAATGAGAAAGAATGAGGAAAGCTTATGAAATTAAATAAGTTATATTCAAACATAAATGGTAAGTGACATGTTAATTAGAAAACATGTGAATTGAGATATACTTAATTATAGATTAAGTAGAACATGTTATTGTAACCATGAATCAAATAAAAATATAAAGGGATTGTGGATTACAGACCTTGGATCACAATCTAGGGAATAACATGTTGTGGGCTTATTAATAAACTTAAACGAGTTAAGTTATAAGACCAAAATTAGTAAGTAAGAGGAACTTGGTAACTTGAATTAGAAGTCAATATGAATGGGAATAACCAAGTTAAATGGAAACCTGATGAGGTAAAGCAAGTTCATAAAAGAATGTTTAGACATAGATTTTAATAACATATTAAAGTGAGGCGCTTGGACCAGTCCGCACGTTTGAGGGTGAATAACCCAACGGGGCAGATCATCGTGGTGTCATGAGGCACGAGGGGAGCGCAAATTCATCTGATTATTCTGTCGGCTCCGAAGGACTGGAAGGGGAAGCACGGGGCATCCTGAGATACATAAGGTGCTACTCGTAGTCCTCTGTGTCATGGAAGATGTTTTGGATGTGCTTCCAGAGGTTGGGACTGCGCGTTGCTACTAGGTGGGTAGGCCTTGCTACAAAAGTAGCTTTGCAGTCATAATGTTGTGGCAAGATGACACTAGGGTGATTCGACGATCGCCTCAACGGGAGGCGAGGTCAGAACCAACAAGGATAGTAGATCGCCGAGCACCCGTCATCGACAAACATTAGGATGTAAAAAGACTAGAGCTAAATCCAAAACACCATTCACCTTTCACTATCGAGGTACGGTGGTTGAGGGGAAACACCAACTGGATGTTTAGATTGTCTGTTAAAGGAAAGTTGCTTGGCTCTTGTAGTCTTTACTAGTTGAGGGAGGGGCCGAGGTAGGGACATAGCCACAATTAAAAACATACCCTAGGGATATCTGTATTTTGAGGCCCTTAAAGGCAGCCTTGTACAGATGTGGAAAAGCTCCCGACCAAGTTCTGTGTTTCTTGTATCACCCTTCCATGGAATTCGATGCACATTAGAGGACGTGCGGTTGAGGCATTGAGCTACAATTAACAGTACATACGTAGGACAGTCTAGATACATGCATGTCCGCACTGGGTGGTTTATCGTAGACTTGAGGGCATTACTCCGGTATGAAACCTGATTCGATCAACGGTAGCAGTCTGTACGCTTATTTAGCATAGTAATAACAGATATATGCAGAATATAACATTATAATGTATAGATCCGTACGTCACTCCGGCGTTGAACGTGGGACTGCGTTCATTTCTATGGCATTACGGTGGAGACCGTGCGAGTGGGGTACCATGGGGTGTGCCTCAGTATTGAGGGGTAGCTACATATATACTATATTAGGTTAATCCACTGCGAAGTAAATGGGTACAACGTGTATGTAAGCCTTGAGTGTCGTTAACCCAAGTAAACTAATAAATTAGAAAAATGTGATTGAACAGTATATGTAGGATTATCCAAAGTGTATAATTTAAATCCAGTCAGCAGAACTTGTGTTCTGACCCCCTCCTCATCACATACTCGCAGGTTAGATTTTTGGCAGAGGCATGATAGCCTTGGATACTGGTTAGGCAGTATTATTAATATGGTAAGGCTATATTTTGATTATATTATATTTTATCCCTTCCGCTGTGAGATATTTTCTGAGCTATGACATATTTTATGTCTCTTTCTTTTATGCTGGAAACAAGAGCACAACAACTAGAGTTTCGATAAATTAGAATTTTGAAAAAAAAATCGATCTATCGGAATTTGGGTTGTTACAGAAATGCTTCAAACGAGATTCCAGCCACAAGCGGTGACCATAGGTCACCAAATTTGATTTGTAGGTAGGTCTCGACCTCCTCTTCCATCGCCTAGTTGAAGCCATCGCCTAGTTGAAGCCATCGCCTGAAAATGGCTGTGTCGGCCGAAATACGCCAAAAGGAAAAAATCATGTTACTGCTTTCGAACCAAGATCTACACTAAACCACTACATCAATTCTCATCATCCCCGTATGGATTTGAAAAGGAGAGAGAGCACTGTAACTTTCATGTTGAGAGTTTTTGCTAAAAGGGAAAGATTGAGAGAGATTAACAATTAATTGTGGATGAATTTTGGATTTTAAAATCAAATGGGGGCTGACCTAAAAGATTAGGGTTTGGGCATCTTATAGGGTATTTATAGGGTAGGGTTTTAGGGTAGTTTTATTATTATTTTATTTTTATGTTACTTCACTATGAAGTTAAGTAACCCAAACTCCAAATGAACCCCAACGACTGATGTACCTAGCCAAATAACGCCATTCCAGACACAATGGAATAGGTTTTGAGAGCTAATTCAGTAGTTTATATTAGTTTCTCTCAAAATCAAATTATATGCTATGATTGATTTTCAATCGATCTTTTGACGTGCGTTAAATTGTGCACCCTCACATTCTAACTTTGATTAATACGAAATTTGAAATCTTACAATAATTTGACATTTCGGATCCGATGGAACTTGTTTCGTCGAAATATGAGATCATTTGCAAAATTGCTCTTTTCCAATATTCAATTAAATCGATAAAATATAATTTAATTTCAAAATATTCAAATCTATTGTAAATAAATTATTATAATAATATATATTCAAATAAAACTTGATATATCTTCAAAATAAATAATATTCGATTTAAACTCGATATTTCCTTTACAAGCTAAATCGATATTCAATTTAGTTTAAAAATCCCTTTATTTTATTTAATAAATCGTTATGGTCTATAACGATCCCATAACACTTTCTGAAAATTTGATTTGGACATAACTCACAATCTACATGATGAAATCTCGATTTTTTACTTTCATTAGAATAATATAGTTCAATAGATTCGAACGTTTCTTAATTCAACGAATACTGACTTATATTGGATCCTAAACATTGATTTAAAGTACAAAATGTAATATTACGAACGATCGCACCGCTGCATGCTCGTTTTTAATTATATTATAAATTATACGTTCAAATCTTAAATTAAATAAATTCCAAGTCATTAATTCTTAAAATAAACCGTTTTAAATATTTATGTTAATTAAGTATTTCTTAGCAAAATCTAGGTCGTTACAAGAAATAATTATCACTGGATAATTTGGGAAGGTAAATTCAAGTGTGAATTTAAAGAGAAAGGAAACTATGGATTAAATTCCAAAATTCCAAACGTAAACTGAATTAAGATAAATCAAGAGGATTTATAATTGGAAATCGAATATGTAAAGTTTTAGAAAAAATGATTTATATTTTTCAAAGATAATTATTTATTTTGTAAAACTATCTTTTAAAGTTAAATATTTTGAGAAGCTAGTTTTTCAGTATTTAAAGTTATGGAAATAAATTCTATGTTTTTATAAATAAGTTTTTTAATAACATAATATTATTTTAAATTGAATTTAGTTATTAACTTTTTGCAGGAAAATTTTGTTATTAGAAATATTTATTTTGAAGTTTTAAAATCTATTATTTTCTATAAATACTTATTTTGATAACAAAGATTTTTGAAATTAGTAAAGTGATCATAAAAACCCTCAAGTTCAAGAAAAATGAGTTTTATTTAACAAAGAGGTTTTTATAAGAGAAATCTTATAAATATGAATTTCTTAAGTACAGGAACTTTGGAAAATGAATTTAATTCATAAAAGAAGTTGAAGGTAGTTAATCGAGATTATAAATGAATATAATCGATTTTGGAATGTTAAGAGGAAATTAAATTGAACTCGAGAATATTTGAGAAGATTATGAAATATTTCCTAAATGAAATACAAGTGAAGATTGGAATAATATTTTTTTCAATATTTTCCTAAGTGTCAAAAAAGGAATTTATGAAGTATTTGAAGTATAAGCCAAACTATTTCTGAAAGGGAAATGGTTTAAGTTAAATATGAGATTTTAACATATATAGGCTATATATAATGTTGATATTAGAATGGTTAATCTTGTCCATTTTGAAGTTAATAATGATATCCGGTCAGGGTCTGAGAGGTAATTATCCCCCAACTCAATTGATTTCATTATTGATTGATAAACAAAAAAGGTTCAGTATCCAAGATCAGTGCTAAATTATAGCTAGTTAAATATGCGATATTTTGAGTTGTCGTAACGATGTTTTACACAACATGATATAATAACAAATATTTTCTAAGTGTATAAAATGAAGGGTTTTGTGAAATATGGAAATGTTTACCAAGTATTATGAGAGGCCAAAGTAGTTTTGAAAAATATCTCGATAAAGATATTTGATAATGAATGCTGGAAAGGATTTAATTATTAGAAACTAATTTAAAAGGTCTCGGTGATGGCTTGGTACCAAATCGGTAGCATTTCCATTCAAAAATAAGATTTTTGGTTTAATGTTTATTCTTTGATAGTTAAATAACCGACTATCAAATTTTTGGCCAATCTAATGCTATCATTGTCAGTACGGAGAGAATGAGGTCGGAATTAGTATCTGAAACCACTCTGTATAGGCATAAGTGTTGCGAAATAGATTATATTGAAGATAATCGAAGACATAGTAAAGTGCAAGGGCTATTTTTATTAATCTTAGGTATAAATTGCCTAAGATGGATTAATAGGAAATAGTGCCTTCAGTTTCGTTCAAACCTAGAACAAACCTATATGGACGAATGTCTGACAGTGTACATACATTGGTTTTTACAAATATACCGACCTTGGTGGTAGAAAGGCAAATTCTTTTAGTTTAACACCTAGAGTATATTTATGAAAGTCAATTAGTGATTGACGGATCTAACAAGGTTGCGTCCAAAGTAAATGTGGTATTTTCAAAAGGTAATCGTAGCATCAGGTCTCATCAACGGGGTAGTGACCAAAATTGGGGCAGACAACCGGGCTATGTCGGTCATACCCATTAGGTATATCATCACTTGATCTAGAGAAATAATTGTCCCTTTTTGTATGCTTTCAAAAATGCGGTTGATCGGCCGACAACCGTGGTGATTATATATTCGGTACAATCAGTTGAATGAGTGATCAGTTGTGTGATAGTCGGGTTGCAAGATGTTCTTGTTGAACCCCATTTTTTTATCTTTAGATGAACACTGATTGGAGGTTGTCCCTTACCTACTCATATATGGAAATACAAACTCCAATACGAGCCCGTATGGTTTTATATTTTGAACCAACTATGTCAAAAAGTGAAATGCAAGAATTTTAGCTATTTCCTTTTTATTTGTGGATTAGACATTATTATAATATCATTGGATTTATAATAAAAGTGTTCTGGTTATCGTAAGGTAAAAACATGAGTTAATTTTTAGTGTGGTTGTGTCTTATGAGAGTCCATTCTTTTAAATGAAGTTCTTAAATTAAGCAAGTTGTTTAGAGTAGACTCACAACAGTCTCATGACTGACCCAAAGTTTATTTTGTTTTGTTTTCCCTAAAACTCTAGGGAGCCCAAATTTGATTGGGTAGTCAAGTAGTTCAGATTCTTACGGATGCATTTGGAGGAGCTTGGAGCAGAAAGCTTCGCCGTTAGTTATTTAGTGTTTATTTTCCATTGTATCACATAATTTTTGTACTCCGATGATGGCATGTATATAATGATATAGTTCTTTATTTTAAAAGCTATTATATATATATTATTTTTTCCATTGCGATTGTGATATTCTGTGTTGTTATTCAGTTCTTCTTCTATTTCTTTTCTTCTTTAACCCTAATGATTCGTATTTCTATGCAATTTTGGCTAGACGCATATTATATTTAGTAGACTCAAAGGATACGGATTTGTGGTTCGTTACAGCTATTTTCACATGTCAGTAAAATCAAATAAATAAATAATCGACTTTCAACACACTCACATTCATCGATAAAAATTTCTTATTATCGTTTATATCCCATTAGAATTTCATATAGCTTCAAAATAAATTAAATTGGTATCTAAACTCAATATTTCAATCTCAAGTGAATTCAACATTCAAATTATCAATTTAAATTAACTCAATCAATTTATTCTTAAAATTAATCATTTTAAATATTTAAATTGATTATATATTCTTGTATAAAAATCAAGGTTGTTAGATTCTTCCCCCTTAATTGGATTTCTTCCCCGAAATAACAGGTTAAGAAGATTGTTAAA
The DNA here is from genome assembly GCA_030737875.1 of Allium sativum. NCBI lineage: Eukaryota > Viridiplantae > Streptophyta > Magnoliopsida > Asparagales > Amaryllidaceae > Allium > Allium sativum. The sequence continues at coordinate 322,069,272 of CM060926.1, forward strand.
AATCAATTAATTTTACTTTAAAATCCTTTCTTACAAATTTTGTTAAATTTTTCTAAGACCTGGAATTTTCGGCAGCACCTCTTTTGTACAGCCCATCCGAAAAATTTCATAATTACAATATATGACACTATACATCTCATAGTGATTAAGCATTTCAAACCATGGGAAAAACATTACAAAAGACCCACGTACTATGTGTAATCCGAAATACTTACCATTTTGTTGGACAAACAAATCTTTACCATGAAACCAAAACTTATAAGCAAGCAAGCAAGCTTTTTCTTCCAAATACCTGTATATGCTTACATAACTCAAAAGAGTTAAGCAAAATAGACAAGTAGCACGGTAACGGTCAACAAATGCATGAACATGCATAACACACATAGCAACAACCAATAATGATGCAATCGACAATAATGATGCAAAATAGCAACAACATAAATGTAGCATAACGCTATATCAACTACGTACAATCAAAAACATAAATATCATTGAGTGTTATAAACACTAATCATTTTTAATTCGTTATTCACGATATAAACCTCATCATCGCACTAGGATAATAAACAACTTGCTAAGCATCACCATTCACTCCACAACCTCAGGTTATTACTTAACTGCTCATTCATGCTACCTCAAGAAATTCAAAATTTCAAATCCAAAATTCACCACAAGTTAATATACCAAGCAGGTATATTTTATTGATAAAAATCCTATTTTATTTCCTTCAAATTCTTCTATTTTATTAAATAAATCGTTTTAGTTTATAAACTATAACAACATGATTTCTCTATAATTTTATTCTGACATAATTCAAAATCTACTAGAAGAAATATATTTTTCCTCTTCCATTAGAAAAATATAGTCTAATAGCATATCCATAAGATTCTTATTTCAAAGAATTTGAACTTATATTGGATCATATACACTTGATTGAAGTTCAAATCGTTAAGTTACAAACTACCACGATGCGGCGAGCTCGTAATTATTTAAATTTAATTCGTACATTCAACTTTGTTAAATTAATAAATTATAATCATTCCTTTTTAAGTTTCAAATAAACTTAGCTTATCCTTACTATTTAACTTGCTAATCTCGACTATCCAAAATTTTCAAATATTCTAATCCAAATTTAAAAATATTATATCAAGTGGAATGCATAAATCAACCAACTCTAATACTTAGAATATACATGCATGCATATCAATTTTCGGTTGAAGATTTCAGAACCGAGCTTCCAAATTTCAAAATCGTAAATTTTGGATTCAAAACAAACTTTCATTTCAATCCAAGATTTATCTATGGTAGCAGGTTCTAACTTATAAACTTGAAAATGAACACCGATGATGTTGCAGTCATCATCAAAATTACTTTCCAGTTATTGAAGTAAGATTTATGCTTTTAAAACTCTTTAAAATCCATTATTTAATCATAACCGCTTTAAGATAATCTAAATATTCCCTTTAAAATCTTGAAAACCATTTCGAATTCACTGGAAATTCCGATCCTTCCATTCTCAACTGAAATCCATTTCCTATTTATAAACCTCATTTATAAATTACACTTATATGATTCTAGTTCTATATAAGATTACTTCACATGAGTTCATCCTTGTCTAGATTCATATTAAACAACTTTACTTAGGTTAAATCCTTACCCATATCATCATTGAATGCCATATAGTCAAATCATGAAACTGAAATAACAAGGTGTTCACACTCAATATTTTATAGTTATAAGTCTACCCAACCCATGCAAAAGAGTGGTAAGAATTTTCTTATCCAGAACAAAATAGCTAACACCCATAAACTGGTCAGGTGCAACTACAAATCAATCAATAAAAGTCAATGCTCGAAGTGAGCACGTCTAGTCAACAATAAATGATAATAATGACTTACCATCATTTCTTATCAAACTAATTGTTCATAAAACTATATTTAGTCTGAAAATCCCACTATATATAAAAATATACAAGACCTCGAATTTCGACACAATTACACTCTTTGTATTCACGTGTCCAGACTCAAGTACCAAAAATACAGAAAGTTAGAAGAAAGAAGTTAGAGGGTGAGAAAGAAGAAAGAAAGGTTAAAATAGAAGAAGAAGAAGAATACAAACACATCAGTATCATAAAAAGAACGGAATCTCACAGCGGAATTAACAAAATATAAATACCAATACTATTTACACAGGATAAAACTTTTATATATACATGAGTAAACCATTAGAGTGCACAAATAGATCAGTCTATACAGTTATGACAACTTATTTGCACTAGACTGATATATATACATAATGCGCAATGGAAATAAATTAATACAGTAAATATGGGAGTATGTCCCGACTTCGGCTCTTGTCTTCCAGATCCAAGCAAATCCAATGCAACCTGGAAAATATACTCAGTCTGAGCCGAGCACATTTTGGGGAAAAGCAAAACCACGCGGATTAGTCTAGGATACTTAATAGTGAAAAACCTTACAACATAATCAATTTTCTTAATTTTATGAAACCTTTTAAAAAATAGAAATCTCATAAGATACAACCACACATAAACATGATACGTGTTTTCCCTTATGATAACCAAAACACTTTTATTATAAATCCAATGATACTATTAATGTCTACTATATCATCTTAATATAAAATAGAAATATAGCCGAAAAGATTGCATCCCACATTTCGACATACTTGGTCTACACCTAAGCCATACGAGCTCGTATTGGAGTTTTGATTTTTGTACAATGACAAGGAACTGGGGTACCACCTATCATGGTGCCTCTCTAGATAAGCGTACCGAGAGCCTTGCATGGACTCTCTACGAATCAGGACTGGCCCAACCCCTCTCTGGATTGTTCCGAGTATTTCACCACTTTGGTTGTGACCAACAACCAACCTCTGCATACAATAATCAAAAGGGTCATTCATTCTAGATCGGCTGGTTACAACACCCTAAATGGAAGCTAATCACCTAGCCTTGAAGCATATCTGAAGTTTTAGTCATTCCCGGTTGATGTAGCTAGAGGCCACGTTTTTATCTTTCGTACATGACATACACTCATCTATGGATGCCACATCTCCCTTCCATCAATCACTAATTGACGTCCACTAAAATACTATCTTCGAGCTCGTACGTCTCAGAGAAGCGTATTAAGCTAAGAGAAGTTGCCTTCTCCGCCACCAAACAGATGTACATTTGAAAAAAATCAATGTACGTGATTTGATAAATGCAATGTCAAATATCCATCCATAAAAGTTGCCCAGGAAAAGAGCAAACCAAAGGTACTCTTTTATTATTTCCTGTTGGGAAAATCCCTAAGATTAGTAACAAGAAGTCATCGCATCTTGCAGAATCCTAAAACTTAGGGACTTCTGCTACAAGTATAATCCTAATAGCTAATTAAAGACATCAACAAGCAGTCCTTTCTGTTTTAAAACCTACGCCTTCAAATCATTTAATATGCATACCTAGAAATTCAGTTTCGAATGCAAATTTGGTTCGAAGTGGTTTTGGATCCAGTTCCAATCTCGGTTCCTTGAACCAACATATTATAAGTTAAGAGCAAATTTATCAATAGTTGGTTCTTTAACTATCAATCTATATTTGTACAGTTAAGTACACTAGCAACACATGCCTCTCTATTTAAAACCATTCATAAAATCATTTCATCGATTCCATATACTTATCTCAATGGGATACTTATATTCACAAATCTCTTGTTTTCATTACATCGAAAATCATTGCTATACACTTATCATTTTGGACCAAGCATATTCAAAAAACCACACTATTTTCATTGCTATGGAAAATAGCGCTATATACTTAACTGAATAACATAAGTATATTTCAAAATCGTATCCAGCTAAAACAATGTCATGGAATACATTATTTGTTATAAAACCCTAATAATTTTGTTTAACTTATAAATTTTCGCAGATTAAAGTGTATAATATCATTCATGGAAATAAAAGTTGAATTCCAACATCTACTCTCGTTTCAAATTAGTATCATGCTTTGGATAACAAAGAAGTCGTTCAAGTTGGGGTATCTTATTTACCTCTCAAACCTTGACTCGATAACATTCTCATTTTCAAGATAAATAGAAGTTTGTTAACGTAAAAACCAAATATTTAGTAAATGTCACAATAAGTTTCATTTACTATTTACTTTAAATAGGGTTTTAAAACCATTTCCTACATTTGAAAATCTCATTTCTATTCTAATTACTTTCATATCAGGGTTTCATTTTAGCTGGGTGCCTATTAACGGCGACAGGGTAACCATCCGCCTTTTCTTTCATCTACCTTCATTTTCTTCTTCTCTTAAATCGATTCACCAGCCCTCTGCCTTTTTTTAATCCTTGCTTTTGCTTGCGTGGGCGCCCTTCGAAACCTATTTTATTTGGTCAATTCTAAACCCTATCTCCAATTTTCCAATTTTTCTTCGATCCTCTCAGCATCCTTCTACTCCTGCTCGCACTTGTCTTCACTCATTTTCCGAAGCATGGTGGCTTTCCAGGAAATCACTTCCTCGCTGATGTCATCAATGCAGTTCTGATTCGCAAATACCATGTCGTGCTTTTGCTAGTAATGTGCATTGTTAGGAGTTCAAGCAAGCCTGTGCGAAACATTGCTTGGTGAACTTTTGTCAAACGTATGTATGGCCTTCGCCAGGCGGTAGGGTGTCTGTACTGGTTTTTTTGTTGAGTCAACTATGTAGATAGCATTAGATGGTTTTGCCTTTCAGCTGTAGGTGGTTTCAACTTTCTTTGGACATGAAGTATTGGTTCCATCGTGAAGTTTCTAAGATGCGCAGCAACATCTTGATTCTCGAGTTGATTCGCGACACATCAGTCAGCCTGGTATGACAAGCATTTTACTTTTATTTACCACGTTGTTATGTACTCTCTCTTAAGCATGGTAGACTAGTAAAAATGAATGACTGCTTAGTCTGTTGGCTTCGTTGTGCTAGTTGTTTTTGTGGAGTTTGATCTTCAATGTGCTCTGGAATTTCGTCTTGGTTGTATCGATTTGTTGGTCGTGTTGTGTAGTCCAGGCATAATTTTATTTCATGTGTGAGATCTAGAATTGTTTGTCTTGGAAATTTAGAGTTGGAATTTTGTCCTGGAAACTGTTGTTATGTGAGATGTTGTGGCTTTTTGGCTGAGTGTCGAGATCAGGCGTGTTGGATTATGTTAAGTGTCACCGTTTTTACGTACAGCAATACTGGTAAGCACTATTTCTCGTCTTTGAAGTATTTGGATGGTGATCTCCAAGCCTCCATCTTCCTTCTCATTGCTATTTCTGGCCTATGTGATAGCTTAGGCTACTTCTCTTTCATATGGTATGCTACAAATGTCAGATTTTAGTACATGTCATTTTCTGCTGCTATGTATTTTGGTTGTGCTTTTGCTGTAGTTGTATGCTTTGAGTGGTTCGAAACTCTCAATATTTTCTGGTGATGCTGGGATTTCTCTCTATATCATGGGCTCAGGGTAGGTATAGTGCATGACAGGTCCTCTTAATATTTGGGCTTTCGATTTTATGCGATGTCCCTGTGCTATGAAGTTTGTGCAGTACTATGCTAAGTTCAATTTTACTGGAAAGCCCCTCTATATAGGATAGAAGTGTACTGTATAACAGGTTATATGATATTCAAATAGTTCTTTATTGCATTATTATTTTGTATTTGATAGTGTATGTTATTTTACTCCCTGCGTGGAGTCTATAATCTTGTAGTCTAGAAATAGTTTCTATCTCTTGTGTTGAAACCTAGATAAGATAACGATGGACGGTCCACCTTAAAAATTGTACTTGTAGTAGATTGGTAGTTGGCCAATCTCCTAGAACTATTGTAATCATTATTTGTTATAATAATAATGTCTGTCGTCACTTTATAAACACGTCGGTTTTACCCAAAAAAATGTTAAGCAAACCATCATTTAAAACCATCGCATTTGTTTTAAATCTCTTTTATAAAACTTGTTTATAAAACGTGGATTTATTATAAAATCCCCTTAAAAAAATTCAATTGAACTCTTATCACGAACTTAATTTTCTTTTCTTTATAAACTTTAGATCTTATGAATCCTGGTTTGATTTTAAAATCAAATCACTTAAAACTTAGCTTAAAATCAATTTAAATCGTTTATAAACTTTTTTTATGAATATTAATTTCTATAAATTATAACTTAGAAATCCAATATCATTTCTACGTCGTTTTAAAAGTTCAACAAAACTATTTATTAACTTGTTCAAAACAACTGAGATAACCTAAACAATAAATTAATTATAAAACAGGGTTTTATAACTTCATAAAACTTAATTACTAAACTTAGATAAGTTTTAACACTCGAGATCCCTAATTATAAAATTAATTTATAACCTAGGAATTTTGCTACACAAATCATTTTATAACTTCCTCATAAAATCCACTTATAAATATTAATTTATTTATAAAACTTTTATTTTATATAACTGATATAAAATAAAATTTAAAATCTTGATTTTGTTATAAAATGTAATTGTATAACTTCAAACTTAGTCAATTCGCCTGACCTAGAATTAACGTCTTAAAAGGATGGGTTTTTGGTCATCTGCTACCAATCACTTAACCAATACCGTTTATTAAATATTAACACATCAGTGTTGAATTTAATTCAACAATCGCCATACAAATCATATTTTAAATGTTACTTATGTTAGATAATTCATATGTGTTAAATACGAAAGCAAGTAACATTCAAAACATTAAGGAATCCTGTTAGATCCCTCCAACCTTCCCCCTACATCACAGCTCATATATCAATTTATATATGCCTATAAATTAGATAATCTAATCTAATTCATTTAAGATGAATCGTCCGCTTAACAGTAGATAATGTCATAGGTCATCCGTTCACAAGTAGGAATTATATATATATATATATATATATATATATATATATATATATATCGACAATAACCAACAAAGCAATAAATCATCCAGACACATAATTTATATGCTAACAATAATGAATATTATTATAAAAAATAACACTATTCAAAGTATTCTAAAAAGCATTAGAGTTAACTCAATATCCATTCCAATCGACGTTTTCGCGTCATTTTAACTAATTTCGAACATGCATTTGAAATTAGACAAAACTACAAACAACTCTTATTCCATCAAATCTAACTTGTATACGTAGTATTCGTCAATATAAAGCCAACATAATTTGTTTTGCTCTAATCTGATATCGTATGAAAAAGATACAATCTTTACAAATTTGTATACAATTTTAAGTAATTAAAAAGTCATTAACAATCTAATCTATAATTAACCTACCTAATCCTCTCCCTTAATCCTTCTTCTCTTTCCAAAATTCAAACCCGCCACTTACAGAAAACCCAAACCCACACCTCCCTCACTCTCTCTCCTCCAAGCTCCCTCCACATTCCACTGAAACCAACGACTTCACCATTCACTTCCTCTTCCCGAACTCCACCTCCCCATCACAACCACATCAAACTCGAGCATCCTCCCAAAGTTGCGTTCTTTTCCTACAACCGCACCCAACAACAAAACACGTGACATCATTTGCTTCCAATCACTCCAAAGATTCATGTACAAATGTTATTCTCCGTCTCTAACACAAATCCATGCTCCATTCACCCCAAAAATATTCTTACCTCCTCCAAAACTATGCCTTCGCCATCACTGGCTCATGTCAAGTCCCAATATATGCTGCGCACCATACTATTCTCACATCCATCGAAGATCTAGACATTATTAATTCAAAGGTATGAGCGTTATAATTTCTAAATATTCCTTGTATTTCATTTTGTATTTAAAAAGGGAAGGGTTTCATAAAAGAAAAGAGGCGGCTTGAGCTTGTTGCTGGGAGTGAAAAGTGGAAAGAATGGAATTTGGTTTTGTTACTGCTAGATTTTGACACCAGAACCAAGTTGAGGTGAAGGGGTATCGATATGAAGACAACATCGGAATTGAGGCTTGGGAGGACTTAAGCTTACACTATAATTCAAGGGAGAGCAGACACCAAAGTTTAGGTTCCTAAAAGATCAAACCAAATGCCAGAACTTGGTATCGTAAAAGCCAGTACCTAGCACGAAGGGAAAAGAAGCCAACATCTCAGCACAAATTACATGCAAGGGGTAAGCATGGTCGATAACCAATGTAAGAGCAAACAAAATGTTATCAATACCAATTAGCTTGGCATTGAGACTATGGATAAAATCGATACTAGAAGCAAGAAAGGAAAGCATTTGATCTGCATGCTATCGGTACCGACGTGGGAGGCGGGATCTTGATATGTATATTAGGAAGATGATGGAAGGGCATGGTACCAATTGCAACATGCACTGAGCTACCCAGGGTTTTGGGTAGCGAAGCTGGAACCAAGCGAGAAAAGCTTCGAAAGTTGCAGAACCAACACTAAGAGAAAGACATCAGAGAGTTGATACTAGCAGCGAAAGGTTCAGGGAAACAAGCCCTTTACCGAAAGCTCAGGGGTGTCAGGTTTAACACCTATAGTAGAAGAAAAGAGGAAGTAAAAAAATGAAGAAAAAGGAAAAACATGGTGTCCATAATAGTATATAGTACACTACTATCCAAGTGACGACACTGAAACCAAGATAGCAAAGAATTCGGGAGGGAATAACCATGGCAATGACTCCCGAAAGGGCAAGGGAAAACATAAAGCCTGATGTCAACACCAATAGGCGATGAACAATTAGCTTGGTATCGGCAGTAGGAACAGAAGGCAAAACTTGATGGCGACAAGGCAACACCGAAAACAGTAGAGGATATAGAGGCAATCGAAGTTGTTACAGCACCAACGTTGAAAGTGAATAATCTAACCTGATTCGAAAGCACATGTTTCGACATTAAAACCTAGAAAGTACAAAGGAAAAATAGAATAGAACGAAGAGTTATCGATACCTATATGCTTGGTATAATACTGACACCGAATGTTCAAAGTGAAGGCATGAAGCCGAAACCGGATTCATCAGATAAAGTAAAGGGCTAGAAGCAAACAAAACAGGGTAAAGAAGAGCTATCAATACCAACAGTTCTGATACCAATACCAGTAGGCAAAATCTACACTTGCTAGAACAAGCATCGAAGGAAGAATCGAATAGCGGAAGACAATAATGATCGAAGATAATGGCATATACATAGAGAAACGAAGGCGACTAAGCCAATACTGAACATATGCCGGCACTGAAGCCATCTCTGTTCATCACCGAAAGATGAGAGCAAGGGAAAGGAAATAGTTAAACCAGTACCCAAGCACATACAAAGCTTCAGCACCGAAACAAAGAAGTGCGAAAGCAGACCAAACCTAATGGTCTTGAAGCCGAAAGCCTATCGTTGAAGACTGGAAGTAGCTTCTGAAGCTATTTGCATCAATGAACTTGATATCGATACGTGTAGAAAGCAGTATCTCCTAAAGCCGAGACCGACACTCCGAAAGTAAAATAAACCCAATAGCAATTCCCAGTAGAGAAAAAGGCGACCGAGCCATGTTTTCGGAACCGACAGATGCAAAGCAGTCAAAACCACATTACCGCATCTGAAAGGGGGTTTCTGCAGGGTTGACAACAAGAAGGGGCCCAATTTATCTATAAATAAGACCCCAGGGGTCTCATTTCATTACACAACCTTGTGCTCATTTCTAAGAGAGCAAACCCTAATTTGTAAATCAAACTGGGAATTTCTTATGTTACCTCCTCCATGAATAAAATCATCAAAGACCTTAAAGTGGATGTAGGTTCAATCCGAACCGAACCGCTATAAATCATTGTGTTCTCCAATATTTTGCATATTATATTGTGTATTGTTGTGCTTATGAAAATATACTCTCTTCAACCTAATCTTTCAGACAATTACTAAATACCCTTAATGCATATTTTAGTTACGATTAGTGACGATTGTTGTAGCCCCATCCCAAAGAAACTACTGATCCTTATGTCTCGTAAGCTTGATACTCACCTCTCAAAGGAAGAGTAACTAATCTTTAGACTACGGATCTTGATACCTAAGGAGCGGTGAATTCAATCAAGCTCAAAAAGGATAGATTACCAAATTACCCTTCTACAAGCTGTTTAGCTTCCTAACTTGTTTTGCGCTTAGAGAACCCTTATTCCAATTTAACTATTGATTATTGAGTCTCGTAAGCATGATACTCACATCTTTGAAGGAACAGTAACTAATCTTCAGGTTTAAGACCTTGATATCTAAGATATGGTGAACTAACTTAAGCTTGTAGGAACTAAACAATCCCTAGGTACCCCTAGGTCCATATCTGTATTCCCTTATTCCGGTGTTGACGAAAAATATCGTTAATAGGTATCAATTAGCTTGGTACTAATACTATAGATAAAACTGATAGCGTAAGAAAGAAAGGAAAGGATTTGATCTACATGTTATCGGTACCAGTGTGGGAGGCGGGATCTTGGTACTGATATCAGGAAAATGACAGCAGGGCACGGTACCAGAACCAACGTGCACTGAGCAGCCCAGGGTGGTGTCGATATCGACACCAAAAGTAATCAACCTGATCTATAAACCAGAAGCATTTATCTAAATATCAGAACCACTAGACCAACATGGAAGCAAGTAAGTATTATCAATACAACCAGGCTTGGTATTGATACAGTTACAAAGGGTGATAGCGAAGTTATCAGAAAGAATACACAAGCAACATGGATATGAAGTTGATACTGGGACCAAAGATTATTGATGTGGGCAAAGGTTCATAATATAATGCGTGAAGGGAAGTTATCCATGCTAACGTGCTTAGTGTTGATTAGGTAACCTTCGGTTCTGATACCAAGGGTGACACCCCACGTCTGTTAATGTCACTTGTTAAGAGAATGCATTATGTTTCTAGAAGCGTTATAGGTAAACAGAAACAGAAATATTACAAGACAGATATAAAATAGCAGCGGAATCTAAAACTTTTATTAAGCCGAAAACTTCTTGGTTCAAAACATAGTTACATCACAAGTCTGGAATGAATTAAACTCTGTACATCAATTTAAAATTTCTGTATTGTACTTAAATCATCAGAGTACAATAATAAAAGAAGCATAATCCCAAAACATGGCCATAGTAGAGAGATATGAAATCAAGCAGTACATCTAAGCAGCTGCAAGTAGGATGAAAGAAGAATCCTGATCAAGCTTGAGTATTCCTACCCTGAGAACCTGAGGGGGAAATGGAAGAGAAAGAAGAGGAAACAAAATAGGTCAGACATAAATTCGGGCAAGTCCAGTTAGTTTTAGCATATAAAAAAGTAAAAGTACCATGACAAGCATATAAGCTGGAGAGATAGATAATAGCACAATAAGACCGGTATGACAAGGTAAACAGGATAAACATGATAGAATATATTGCACTTCTCTAGTACTTTCTCTTTCTCTGCACCAATACTAGTGTCATATGAACAAGATGATCCCTAACAAGTATAAGATGGTAGACTTAGGTGTGATTCTAGTGAGAGGTTTTACCCCATAAAATAACAGGCAGCCCAACTAAACATACCAGAGTTATCCCTAAAGATAATAATGGGCTCCTAAAACATGCTAGAATCTAGATGTACCCTACTTACTACCCTAATCGATTGGCTCCATACCCCATAGATACCCTGTGCTGGCCCCATAGTAGGATGTATCACTTCCTAAAATGGCAACCCTTTATTTTCAAGATGTGCACAACCATATCTACTGATGTCACACCGTCTTAACCTCCTCTGCCAGACCCATGCACGCACATGACCCTGTCTGAATGCACCGCCCCTTCGTTTGGATATCTTGTAATCGGCCCAGTAAGCATGCCCGGACTCCGACCTAGTTCGGAGTGAAACCTAATATAGGTTACAGACTGAAATGGGTCCCACACACAATAAGATACAAGCTTCCCCCTACGATTGCATCCCCACTACTAGGTTTTCCATAGGTTATGCTACACTAGAGTTAAAAGATTGCATGTTATACTAGAGTAAAAAGATTGCATGCCATACCAAAGTAAAAAGATTGCATAACCCCACAGGTTAAGTTTGTAGGCCTATATATAAATATTACCCACCACCTAGACATATACTTAACCCTCCCACTGTTTCAAGTAAGTTTACTTAGCTCCCACTCAAGCTAACATGTTTATGTAATCCCTATGAATTCAACCAGGTTAAGTATTCATTTATGGTTACAGTGCAAGATCTCCTACATAAGCCTAAAACTTGTGGATGCTGGATATGTCAAGCGGATCCGGGCAGACTTCTACCACAAGTCGGACTTAACCTCGTGTCATAGCATGTTATACATTTTTGCACTTAGACCCCTCATATTAGAATCACCCCTTGTGGTTGTTGGATATGCCCAGCGGGTCCGGGCAGACTTCTACCACAAGTGTAATCTAACATCTTGTCTAAGCGCGGTTATAGTTTCTAATTACTGTAACTCTAGGCATTTCCATTATTAACCAATTATACTTATTTCATTATAGGTTTCCATGCCCCTTTCCTAAGTCATATTTATCATGTACCATATGCCCTAAATTTACGATCTAAATCACAATGTTCCCCAAATCCATATTCATTTATTTCATTTAAGTTATTCCCAAATTTTCCAATACAAGTTATCCCCCAATTTTAACGTTTTCCCCTCGTTCCCAATTTCATGCGTTCGCATATTTTAGCGGTATGTCTAGGCTCGAAGGTAGCCTAGCTATAAAATAAAAAGGGAAAAGATGAAGGAAGAGAACAAAAATATTCATAATAACAAGATTGACATATGACGGCAAAAATAGACATAGCAACTAATAAGCGTACAGTGACAAAATTGGGCATAATGAAAAGATAGGCATATAGGAACAGATCTGACTAACTGTGATAATAGAACTGATTAGGCATACTGTCATGGTCATAAACAAGCATGATGAGATCTAGTCAGTGAATTATATGTACAACTATTGGCAGATCTGACATGATAAATAGGCATAGGCTTAGAACCAATTCATAGTCATGTCAAAATAACTTAGTTACACAGGTTATGGCAGATCTGATATGATTCAATTAGTCATAGGCTTAGATCCAATTCATAAACATGCCAAGATTAACTTTTAAGTATTTAGATCTAAAAATAACATAGACTCACTATGATTGGATCTAAGAAATAGAAGAGTAATTACAGATGTTGAATCACAGATCTCTAAACTTGAATGACTTGTTTGTTGAAGAAAAAAAGGTTGATTTAATCTGGGCAGAGGTAGCATCTAGTTCTCCATTGTTTTTGTTTTGTAAAAACAAGAGAAATGGGGTCTTATTTATAGCCCAAAGTCAATAAACCAAGCCAAGAAAGGAGTCCACATTCACGCAGAAGAATCTGCCCAGATCTACGGTGGGGTCGATACATGGGTCGGCCCACCTACTAGTGGGTCGACCCCCAATGGGCCATTTTCCCGCTCTGGTTTCCCGCTTTGTTCTTTGAACTATTTTGAATTATGGACCTATTTTGTTCTTGTATATTTCTCTTGTGCGTATACAAACTTCAAACCTTAATATCATTTTCATATGGCATCTGTTTTACGCAAACCAGGTGTCTATTTTGACCAGAATTCCGAGACGAACACAATGGCGTGATCCATTTCACTTAATTCTGAATATTTTATTAAATATTCTTTAGTTTATCATCTTTAGTGTTGTTAAAATTATGGGGTGTTACATTCTCCCTTACTCAAAGGATTTCGTCCCTGAAATCTCTAAGTTAAGAAGAATGTATATCCTAAAATTAATCATCCACCAATCACAGCCGTCCATTGTCCTTAATGACTTCTAATGCTTATATGAACATATGAAAAGGTGTGTGTATATGTCCTTACACTAATACGAAAGACCAAGCGGTCCATCGAATCAATCGACCTCCTTAATGCAATACATGTTAGTGTAATGAATCCAACATGTATGAAAATAATCCTATTATAACATGTAGGTTCTATATGTGTGCACAATCTTTTGTCCAAATGAAACATCCATACGATGATACACCCAATTTCATCCATGAAAAAAAGAAAAATACACACACATCTAGATGTAGTATGAGAGTGATTGAGCCGATCTAGTGCCTAATGTGTGTGTATATGCATCCACGAGCAACCACTGGAAAACACTCGCATCCATCAAACATAACATGTCTCAAATCACATGTTTACATCCATGGGATTCCTACCTAAAGGTTGAAGATTCGACCGATAGGATATACTTAAATGATAGAAACAAGTGTAAATAAAGCTTTGGAAAGGAAGTTAGGAACATACCTTGAAAAGAAAAGGGTACATAGCGTGTATCTTGTCTTCGGTCTCCTAAGTTGCATCCTCTTAGTTATCTCTCAACTGAACTTTCACCAACTTGACCTCTCAATTCCGTAGCTTCTTAACCTCTGATCCAAAAATACGGGTAGGAACTCGTATAACGGTCGCCTCTCGTTCCACCTCTACTTCCTCAAGCATACTTAACTTATCTACTTTTGCGGTATCATGCAAGCACTTCCGCAAATGAGTTATGTGGAAAACATCAAGAACACTGGATAGTGTGACACCCAACGTCCGTTAATGTCACTCACAAAGGGAATGCATTAAGTTTCATGAAGCGTTTAGGTAAACAGACACAGAATATTACAAGATAGATATAAAATTTTTGTAGCGGAAATAAACAACTTTATTAATCATCAAAATACTATGGTCCAAAGCATCATTTGTCTGAAATATAAAAATCCATTACGACATAAAAACCACTATCTTGTACTTTAGAAATATCAGAGTATATAAAAGAAAGAAAACTCCCCAATAACAAAATATGGACATAGCAACAAGGATAGGAGCTTGATCCATACATATCAGCAGCTCCAGCAAAATAAGCGGAATCATGATCAAGCCTGTGTGTTTCCTCCTTGAGAACCTGGGGGGAAACGGAAGAAAGAAGGGGAAACAAAAAGGGTTAGACATAAAGTCTAGCGAGTCTGTTAGTTTTAGCTAGTAAATAAACAAAAGTAACATGATAGGTATACAAAGTGGATAAGAGAGATCAGTACAAAAATGGCAGGTATGACAAGGTAAATTGGACAACAGGATAGGATAGATAGCGCTTCTTAATACTTTCCTTGCTCTACACCAATACTTTATAACAGATATGTAATAGGATTACATACTCCACATTTTCTTAAGAAAAACAGGATGATCCCAACAGAAACATAATGGTAGTTTTAGGTGTGCCCTAGTAATGGGTTTTAACCCAAACAAAACTGGTACCTAAACAGAAATAACGGGTATTAGCCCAGACAGAAACACAGGTACCCCACAGAAACAGATAGGACTAGATGTACCCTATTTACTACCCCCAATTGATCGGATCCCAATTCCGTAGATACCTTGTGCTGGCCCTACAGTAGGATGTATCACTCCCTAAAGCGGCAAACCCTTTATTTTCCGGATGTGCACAACCATATGTATTGATGTCACAACATCTTATCTTCCCCATTAGGCGGAGTCATGTATGCATATTACCCCGTTGGAAAGCGCCGTCAACACCGCCTCCATGTTTGGTTCTCTTACAATCAGCTCAGTAAACGTGCCCCACTCCGACCAAGTTCGGTGTACCCATTTGATACCTATTTAAGGGTTACTGACTGAAATGGGTCCCACACAAGATGATGCAAGCTCTCCCCTTTGTCCTGCATCCCCACTACTAGGTTTTCAACTGGTTATGTTTACCTAAAAGGTGTCTTTAATTACATAACCTTATCAGGTTAAGTTTGTGGGCCTATATATACTAATATTACCCACCTACCTAAGATTTACTTAACCCTCCCGCCGATTCAAGCATGTTTATTTAACGGTTAAGTTTATGGGCCTGTATATACTAATATTACACACTTACCCAAGATTTACTTAACCCTCCCCTTTTACTCAGCCAAGTTTACTTAAACCCCAACTTAAATTTAAGTTCATACAATCCCTATGGATTAATTTAGGTTAAGTAGTCCAATTCATTACCATGTCCATTTATGGTTATAATGGGCAAGACCTCTCACATTAGGCCTACAACATGTGGATGTTGGATATGTCGGTCGGGTCTGGGCAGTCTTATTCCACAGTTGGCCTAACCTCATGTCTTAGCATGATTCGTATTTACGTACTTAGACCTTCCACATTAGGTTCAACACTAGTGGTTGCTGGATATGTCGGTCGGGTCCGGGCAGACTTCCACCACTAATGTAACCTAACCTCATGTCATAAGTGCAATTACAATTCCTAATTGTAATTATTAAACATTCCATTTTTGATAAATTAATTTATTAATTAATCCTTTCCTTTTATAGGCGTCAATACCTATTTTACTGATAATTTGAATTACATATCAATTCATTCAAAGATTACATGCCAATTATAAATCCCTTTTTCCCTATTTCTTTCACTAACATATTCGCACGTATTTTGGCGGCATCTAGGCTAATAAGTAGTCTAGCCATAACAATGAAAAGGGAAATATGATAGAGGTGATAGTTTCGACATATATTGGCGCAAACATACTAGCATGATAACAAAGTGAATGAACATGAAATTAACATCATATCAAGGTGAACATACATATTGTCATGAACATGTAATCATCATCATAACGGGATCTAACATAAATATTGCTTTAGATCTACAGGTTTATAAATAGATCTACCCAAATCCACATCATAGAGGTTACAATTAAGATAAAGGTTTGGACCCAATCCTAATCAATTCAAGTTGGCATATGTTCATGGTTCACATAAATGATTTGATCTATCTAAATGAAAAAAAAATAACATACTAGAACAATCACAATTGAAACGGATCTCGAGAGATAGATCTATCATAGCATAAGATATGATCATAAAACGGATCTAGGATAAAACATGATTATAAAGTGGATCTAGCATGAAACGTGATAATATCATGTTTAGATCTAAATATGTCCAACTTACAACATATCTAAGTTGATCGCAACATGAAAGGTGACTTACAAAATTAGATCTAACCAATGTTGCAACTGTCAAGATTAATAGATTTACATTTACCACAACATAGTTACAAATCAAGATCCATAAAGGCAACATCATAGTATAGCCACAATTATATTAGACCTAGAGAAATTGATCTATCAAGATCTACATAGTATAAGATTTAATACTGGCATAGATTCATACTTTACCGCATATCCAATTCATAGTCTTTCACAATTTACTGTTATTTATTTAATCCTAAAAGTGACTAGAAACTCACAGTGTTAGGTTAAGAGATTTGAGAGAGAATAGATCTGAATTCTGAATTTGATTAGATAAACCGTTGTTGTAGAATTTGATCTTCTAATTTGACTTCATTACAAGAGAAGAAAGACTTGTTTATATTTAGATTTGAGCAGCATGGAGGCGCCGTGGATGATAATAATGAGAGGGTTAGGTTTAGGTGTTTATTTATATATGTATTAGGTGAATTGGGACCTTTAGATTAGATTAGGAACCATCTGAACCATCTAGACCAGAAAAACATGTCATCCAGCCAATCCCTGAAAGACACGTCATCATGAAACTCTCCAGAATTCTACAGATTTTGCTCGGCCTGGGCGCACTTCCCAGGTGCGCCAGTGCATTTTTGTTCTGGCGCACTTTACAAGTGCGCTAGTTGTTCTGACCCTTTTTCTGATTGTTCTGCCTAACTTCCATCGTCCATAACTTCTTCATTCTGTATCCGTTTTACGCCAACTCGGACTCTATCTTAAGAAGAATTCCGAGAGAACATAGTGGCGTAACCCGTTTCACTAAACTCTTCTTTTAATAATTAGTTATTCTTTAATTATCCCTTATGTCATGTTTTAAATTTACGGGGTGTTACATTCCCCCCTACTTAAAGGATTTCGTCCTCGAAATCTTGAAGTTAAAAGGAATGTATGTCCTACCTACCATTATCCATCTTCTCATCCATCAATCACGGGCATCCATTGCCCTTAAAAGATTTATAATGCTTTCATGAACATATGCAAAGTGTGTGTATATGTCCTTATCCTAACGCAAAATTAGGCGGTCTACTGATTCAGTTGACCTCCTAAATGCAAAACATGATAGTGCCATGCATCCATATGTTTGCAAATAATCTTATTATAACATGTAAGTTCTATATGTGTGCACATCCATTCGTCCAAGTGCAACATCCATATGCTAACTCATCCATTTTCATCCATAAAAGAAAATAAAATGCACACGCATCCATATGCAGTATGAGAGAGTGATTGAGCCGATCTAGTGCCTAATGTGTGTGTGTGTGTATGCATCCACAGGCAACCACTAGAAAACACTTTCATCCACTTGCATCCATCAAACATAGCATGTCTCAAACACATGTTTACAATCATGGGATTTCCTACCGAAAGGTCGAAGATTCGATCGACAGGATATACTCAGATGATAGAAGCAAATGTGAATAAAAGCTTTTGGAAGAGAAGTTAAGAACATTCCCTTGAAAAGGAAAGGGTACGAAGCATAAGAATCTTGTCTTCGGTCTCCCAAGTTGCATCTTCTTGGTTGTCTCCCCACTGGACCTTCACCAACTTGACTTCTCGTTTGCGTAGCTTCTCAACCTCCGATCCAAGTATTCAAGTCGGAACTCATCCAATCATTGCTTCCTTCTTTATTTTCACCTCCTTTCGCAAGTTTGTCCCCACTACCTCGAACTCTATACATTTTATCGCCACTTGGATGAATAGTCATCTTGGAATGATGAGCTTCCTCAAGGACTGTCTTTAATAGGTTTCCCATCCTAATATGATTCACCTATCAACCTTCTTCTCAAGTAGCCCCGCCACTTGCTTATCAAGTTCCCTCTTTTCTTTTAGGATCCATATGGCGCACAGGTAATGAAACTGGCTTTGCATTGTCCACCCAGTATATACAGAAATCAATCTCGTGCCTCGGGGGTAAACCCCGAACCTTATCTAGGACATCAGGATACTCATCGAATTCTAGTGTCGATCGCAGATTATCGATAGACGCCTCAAGAGACTCTAGGAAACTAAGCATGACAGACCCTTGTGGGTCACAAGAAATTTCGAGGGTGCTTAACGACCCTCCTCTCACCACCCAGAATGGCACCATGTATGGTAAGCCAACCCCTCCCTAGAATCAACCCATAGCCCATAAACCCGAGCACATATGCATCGCATTCAAATTTGATGCCTAATACAGATATTCTCAAACCCCTACAAATCATAGATAAATGAGCCGGATCACCAATGGGGTTTGAGACAACTATGGGATCCACTACCATACTAGTAACGAAATGCAGAGATTCAACAACAGAACTAGATATAAACGAGTGTGAAACACCAGAATTAAAGTTTGTTCTAATTGGATGATTTAAAAGAGAAACTAAACTTTCTACGGAAATTTTTCTACCTCTTTCAGGAGCACTAATCACGAGAGCATGCACCTGCCCTCTAGAAGTTCCTGCCCTTTGACCTTGTCTATGTTTCTTCGCGCAATCCTTAATAAGATGCATGACCTCTCCACAAGCGAAGCAAGCATTCTTCCTTTTCCTGCAGTCCTTGGCTAAGTGACCCTCTCACCCAAAACTATGGCACTTCCTTTTATCTTTAACCTTTTCATTCTTTTTGCCTTTCTTCTGCTGTTGTCCCTTCTTAGGCCACACCTTCTCATTTTGCATTGCTTCCTCGGACTTTTTTCCTTCTTCTCTCCCTTGTCTTCCTCATGCATTAGGGCCATATCAACAAGTTTTTTCAAAAGCTGTCCCCATTGGGATATGGGACATGGCTAACCCATGAAGGTGTTCATTCAGCCCTTTTAGCAAACCATAAAGCCTTTTTGTGTGGCGTATCCACCAATTCTAGCCTGAACCTTACTAGCTGGTTGAATTTGTTCACATATTCTTTCACCGTCAAGTTTCCTTGTTTGAGTGCTAAGAACCTCTCTATCTGCATGCTTTTCTCATCTTGGGAAAGAAATTTCATTTCAAATCTTTGCCTAAAATCTTCCCAAGTTTCCACCGGACATCCAGCTTGGGTGACTTCCCACCAAAATGAGGCTTCGTCCATTAATAGCCTAGCAGCTAACTGAATCTTCCTCCTATCCTCTACTTCAATGATTACGAACAAGTCCTCGGTCTCCTAGAGCCGATTTCGAGCTTCAACGAATGTCGCATTCCCATGGAATGGCTTCCCTCCTATAGCATAGAAGTCTTTTCAAATCTTGGCAAAGTTATCTGCTCTTGGAGGGGGAGGGGGAGGAGGAGGAATGATTGGCGCAGCTGGGGGAGAAACGTCTCTTTGGCCTTCGGCAGGCGTAGTGGCCTCCAAATACCTATGGAACCATCCGGGTATTATGACGCCCTCTGGGATACTAGGAATGTTTTGTTCCCCAGACATGCTGAAAAAGGAAGAAATTTAGATAAAGGACCGAAGGATATTACATATGGCTTTTTAGGGAATATCGTCAAAACAGATTTTTCGTTTTGAAAATACATTCTTTTAAAACTCATTTCAAAAAAAAAATTCAAAAATTCTTATCTTATCTGGTAACCTTCAGCTCTGATACCAAGTGTGACACCCCACGTCCGTTAATGTCAATCACAAAGGGAATGCATTAAGTTTCGTGAAGTGTTTAGGTAAACAAACATAGAATATTACAAGACAGATATAAATAAAATTGCAGCGAAAATAAACAACTTTATTAATCATCAAAATATCGTGGTCCAAAGCATCATTTGTTTGAAATATAAAAACCCATTACAACATAAAAACCACTGTCTTGTACTTCATAAATATGATAGTACATAAAAGAAAGAAAATTTCCCAAGTACAAAATACGGCCATAGCAACAAGGATAGGAGCTTGATCCATACATATCAGCAGCTCCAGCAAAATAAGCAGAATCACGATCAAGCCTGTGTGTTTCCTCCCTGAGAACCTTAGGGGGAACGGAAGAAAGAAGGGGAAACAAAAAGTGTCAGACAAAAATTCTGGCGAGTCTAGTTACTTTAAGCCAGTAAATAAATAAAAGTAACATGATAGGCATACAAAGTGGATAAGAGAGATCACTACATAAATGGAAGGTATGACAAGGTAAACAGGACAAAAGGATAGGATAGATAGCGCTTCTTAATATTTCCATGCTCTGCACCAATACTAGTATAACAGATATGTAATAGGATTACATACTACCCAATTGCTTAAGAAAAACAGGATGATCCCAACAGAAACATAATGGTAGTTTTAGGTGTACTCTAGTAACGGGTTTTAACCCAAACAGAACTAGTACCTAAACAGAAATAACGGGAGTTAGCCTAGACAGAAACATAGGTACCCCACAGAAACAAACAGGACTAGATGTACCCTATTTACTACCCCCAATCGATTGACTCCCTATTTCGTAGATAACCTGTGCTGGCCCCACAATAGGGAGTATAACTCCTTAATGTGGCAACCCTTTATTTTCCGGATGTGCACAACCATATCTACTGATGTCAGAGCGTTTTATCTTCCCCATCAGGCGGAGTCATGCACGCACATGACCCCGTTGGAACACGCCGTCAACACCGCCTCCACGTTTGGATCTCTTACAATCAACTCAGTAAGCGTGCCCAACTCCGACCTAACTCCGAGTACCCGTTTGATACCTATTTAAGGGTTACTGACTGAAATGGGTCCCATACAAGATGATGCAAGCTATCCCCTTTGTCCTGCATCCCCACTACTAGGTTTTCAACTAGTTATGTTTACCTAAAAGGTGTCTTTAATTACATAACCTTATCAGGTTAAGTTTGTGGGCCTATATATACTAATATTACCCACCTACCCAAGATTTACTTATCCCTCCCACTGATTCAAGCATGTTTATTTAACGGTTAAGTTTGTGGGCCTATATATACTAATATTACCCACTTACCCAGGATATACTTAGCCCTCCCCTTTTATTTAGCCAAGTTTACTTAACCCGCAACTTAAAGTTAAGTTCATACAATCCCTATGGATTAATTTAGGTTAAGTAGTCCAATTCATTACCATGTCCATTTATGGTTATAATGGGCTAGACCTCTCACATTAGGCCTACAATATGTGGATGTTGGATATGCCGGTTAGGTCCGGGCAGTCTTATTCCACAGTTGGGCCTAACCTCGTGTATTAGCCCGATTCGTATTTACGTACTTAGACCTCCCACATTAGGTTCAACATTAGTGGTAGCTGGATATGCCGGTTGGGTCTGAGAAGATTTCCACTACTAATGTTACCTAACCTCGTGTCATAAGTACAATTACAATTCCTAATTGTAATTACTAAATATTTCATTTTTGATAAATTAATTTATTAATTAATCCTTTCCTTTTATAGGTGTCAATACCTATTTTACTGATAATTTGAATTTCATATCAATTCATTTAAAGATTACATGCCAATTATAAATCCCTTTTTCCCCATTTCTTTCACTAACATATTCACACATATTTTTGCGGCATCTAGGCTAATAAGTAGTCTAGCCATAACAATAAAAAGGAGAATATGAAAGGGGTGATAGTTTCAACATATATTGGCATAAACATACTAGCATGATAACAAAGTGAATGGACAGCTAATTAACATCATATCAAGGTGAATATGCATATTGTCATGAACATGTAATCATCATCATAACATGATCTAACATATATATTTCTTTAGATCTACAGGTTTATAAATAGATCTACCCAAATCCACATCATAGAAGTTACAATTAAGATAAAGTGTGGACCCAATCCTAATCAATTCAAGATGGCATATGTTCATGGTTCACATAAATGATTTGATCTATCCAAATGAAACAAAAATAACATACCAGAACAATCACAATTGAATTGGATCTCGAGAGATAGATCTATCATAACATAAGATATGATCATAAAATGGATCTAGGATAAAACATGATCATAAAGTGGATCTAGCTTGAAACGTGATAATAGCATGTTTAGATCTAAATATGTCCAACTTACAACATATCTAAGTTGATTGGATCTAACATAAATATTGCTTTAGATCTACAGGTTTATAAATAGATCTACCTAAATCCACATCATAGAGGTTATAATTAAAATAAAGGTGTGGACCCAATCCTAATCAATTCAAGATGGCATATGTTCATGGTTCGCATAAATGATTTGATCTATCCAAATGAAACAAAAATAACATACTAGAACACTCATAATTGAATTGGATCTCGAGAGATAGATCTATCATAGCATAATATATGATCATAAAATGGATCTAGGATAAAACATGACCATAAAGTGGATCTAGCATGAAACGTGATAATAGCATGTTTAGATCTAAATATGTCCAACTTACAACATATCTAAGTTGATCGCAACATGAAAGGTGAATTACAAAATTAGATCTAACCAATGTTGCAACTGTCAAGATTAATAGATTTACATTTACCACAACGTAGTTACAAATCAAGATCCATAAAGGCAACATTACAGTATAGCCACAATTATATCAGATCTAGAGAAATAGATCTATCAAGATCTGCATAGTATAAGATTTAATACTGGCATAGATTCATACTTTATCACATATCCAATTCATAGTCTTTCACAATTTCCTGTTATTTATTTAAACCTAAAAGTGACTAGAAACTCACAGCGTTAGGTTAAAAGATTCGAGAGAGAATAGATCTGAATTCTGAATTTGATTAGCTAAACCATTATTGTAGAATTTGGTCTTGTAATTTGACTTGATTGCAACAGAAGAAAGGCTTGTTTTAATTTAGATTAGAGCATCATGGATGATAACAATGAGATTAGGGTTAGTTTAGGTGTTTATTTATAGATGTATTAGGTGAACTGGGACCTTTAGATTAGATTAAGAACCATCTGAACCATCCAAACTAGAAAAACATGTCATCCAGCCAATCCCTGAAAGACACGTCATCATGGAACTCTCCAGAATTCTGCAGATTCTGGCTCGATCCTGGGCGTACTTCCCAGGTGCGCCAGTGCATTTTTGTTCTGCCGCACTTCACAAGTGCGCCAGTTGTTCTGACCCATTTTCTTATTGTTCTGCCTAACTTCCATTGTCCATAACTCCTTCATTCTGTATCCATTTTACGCAAACTAGGACTCTATCTCTAGCAGAATTCCGAGACGAACACAATGGCGTAACCCATTTCACTCAATTCTTCTTTTAAAAATTAATTATTATTTAACTATCCCTTATGTCATCTTTTAAAATTATGGGGTGTAACAGATAGTCACTCTGGTAGCCTCACCTTATAGGCCATTTGGCCAATCCTTTATGTTATGAGAAATGGCCCTACAATCTTGGTGCCAATTTCACTATAGATCCAATGCGAACCACATTCCTTAATGGTAATACCTTAATGTAAACCATGTCTCCAACCTCAAATTCAGTGTTAGGCCTTCTCCTATGTGTGTAGGATTTTTGATGATTTTGAGTTGTCTTCATTTGTCATCTAATAAGATCAATCTTTTCCGAAGTTTCTCTAACCATATCCGTTCCAAGTAGAAGTCTTTCTGTAGACTCCCACCAACAATCCAGTGATCTACAAGGTCGTTTGTACAATGCTTCGAAGGGTTCCATGCCAGTGCTAGCTTGATAACTGCTATAGTAGGCAAACTCTACTAAAGGAAGATGCTCTTCCCAAGCCCCTCCGAAGTCTAGGATACATAGACTTAAAAGATCCTTAAGGACTTTATTCACCCTTTCCGTCAGTCCATCGATCTGAGGGTGGTAAGCGATGCTCAAACACAACTGTGTACCTAATGCTTCTTGCAAGCTCCTTCAAAATTCACTGGTGAAAATGGGGGCACGATCACTTACGATACTGGAAGGTACTCCATGAAGATGGACTATCTCACGAACATAAACTGCAGCCAACCATGCTGTTGTCCTCTTACTCTTAACTGGAATGAAATGAGCGCTCTTAGTAAGTCTGTCTACTAGAACCCAAAAAATGGTGTTGCCTTTCCTTGATCTAGGAAAACCATCGATGAAGTCCATAGAGACGCTCTCCCACTTCCAATATGGAACCTCTAAAGGACGAAGTAAACCACCGGGCTTCTTTTACTCAGCTTTGACTTGCTGGCAAATCAAACATTGAGAAACAAACTCCGCCACAACATTCTTCATCCCATCCCAAAAGAAAACCCTCTTCATATCTCTACACATCTTATCACCACCTGAATGAATAGTCATCTTAGAATGATGGGCTTCCTCTAGGACTTTCTTCAACAAACTCCCAGCTCGGGGAACACAAAGGCTTCCATCTTGTCGCAACCATGCTCTATTGCCTGTGGAATATCTACTGAGATGAATAGAAATCTCCCATTTACTGAGCCTATCAAAGATATCTGAATTCTGTGGATCCGCTCGATGTGAAGCTCCTGTCTGATCCATAAGAGTAGGTCGCAGCTCTAGTGATTCCAATAAACCAGGTATAATCACGGTGGAGGGTCTAAAGTCAAAATCAATATAAACTTCAAGCTTTTCCTCTCCACAAACAGAGGACTTAAGGCCATCCTCTGCCTACTCAGTGCGTCTACCACCACATTACCCTTGCCAGGGGTTTAAGCAATCTCAAAGTCATAAGATGCTAGGAACTCCATCCACCTTTGTTGCCTTAAATTAAGACCCTTCTGTGAGTACAAGTACTTAAGATATTTATGGTCGGTATACAACTCGAACTTCTCTCCAAGCAAATAATGGCACCAAGTCTTAAGCGCGAATACTATGACAGCTAACTCTAAGTCATGGGTAGTGTAGTTCTTCTCATAAACCCTTAGTTGTCTACATCCATAACATACTACCCTTCCCTCCTACATCAGAACCGCACTAAGCCCTGTACCACATGCATCGGTGTATATTATAAACACTTTGTTCCCATCGGGCAAGGTCAAGACTGAGGTTGTTGTCAGAGCCCTCTTCAATCGCTGGAAAGCAACAACATAATCTACATCAGACGAAAACAACAAATTCTTCTTCGTCAGCCTGGTGAGTGGGGCTAATATCTTTGCGAAGTCCTTAATTAACTTCCTATATTAGCCTCCTAACCCCAGAAAACTTCTCACCTCCGTTGCATTCTTTGGGATCTGCCAATCCTGAACTACAACTACCTTCGCGGGATCCACTACTATCCCATCTTTAGAAACCACATGCCCTAGAAATCTCACTTCTTTAATCCAAAAATGACATTTGGAGAATTTTGCCTTAAGCTGGTGCGCACAGAGAGTTTTCAAAACATGCCTTACATGTAAGGAATGCTCTTCCTCGCTCTTCGAGAAAATCAAGATATTGTCAACCAAGACCACAACAAACTTATTTCGAAACTCCCAAAACACCTTACTTATCGGATTAACAAAATAGGCGAGTGCATTCGTCAACCCAAAAGGCATAACGAGCCACTCTCAGAAACCATCTGGAGTTCTAAAAGCGGTCTTGTCTGTACTGTCCTCGGCCAGCCTCAACTGATGAAACCCCGTGGCCAAGTCTAACTGAGAAAAACAGATGCACCAACAAGTTGGTCAAATAGATCATCTATCCTTGGGAGTAGGTGCCTGTTCTTCTCGGTGAGTTTATTCGGCTCTCCATAGTCTACACATAAGTGTAGCGAACCATCTGCCTTAGTTGCAAATACCACCGAAGCACCCCATTAGATATGCTCTGCCTAATAAACCCTTTCTCAAATAGGTCCCCTACTTGCTTGCTAAACTACCTCCTTTCTCTTGGAGCCATATGGCGCACAGGCAATGCAACTGGCTTTGCATTGTCCACCAAGTATATACGAAATTGATCTTGCGCCTCAGAGAACCTCCTCAAAAAACATCAGGATACTCACGGACTACTGATACAGTTAGCAGATCATCGATAGATGCATCAAGTGACTCTAGGAAACTAAGCATGACAAACCCTTTTGGGTCACAAGAAATCTAGTCCTGCATTGGCAAGTCAAAAGTCTAATAACCCTCCTCTCATAATGCAGAATGGCACCATACATGACTAGCCAATCCATCCATAAAATCAATCCATTGCCCATGAAACCAAACACATATGCATCACATTCAAACTCGACGCCTAACATAGATATTCTCAAACCCCGAAAAATCATATATAAATGAGTTGTACCACCAATAGGGTTTGAAACGGCTACGAGATACAAAACCATACTAGTACTAAGGTGCAGAGACTCAACCACAGAATCGGATATAAAAAAATGTGAAGCGCCAGAATAAAAAAGAGTTCAAACTGGATGTGTAATGAGCAGGAATTTTTCGACCCCGAAAATCAACACAAAACACCATGTTGACTATTCGGGCATCGGAAATACCAGATCATTAATAGAAAGAAGTTAGAGGGTGAGAAATAGAAAGAAAGAAATTTAGAATAGAAGAAGAAGAAGAATACAGCTAAACAGAATCAGAATAAACACAAATCTCGGAATGAAACGAATAAAATATAACTTAAAAATACAAACTGAATTTGTACTTACATACATCACATGTATATCACAGCGGAAATAAACTCTATATATAACTAGTGTTGAAGCCTCATGCTCCAAGCTCCCCCAAGTATCTGTAAAATCCTAACTACTTGACTACCCATACAAATTTGGCACCCAAGAGTTTAGGGAAAAACAAAAAAAATGAACTCTGGGTCAGTCATGGGACTGGTGTGAGTAAACTCCAACCAATTAGTTTAACCTTTCAAAATCCTTTTGAAAGAAAGGATAATAGTAAGACCAAACCACACATAAACATGGACGGTTTTTCCTTACTATAACCCAAAACATTTTCAAAATCAATATTTTTCTGATATTATAATAGTGTCTAATCACAAGTAAATAAAATCTAGCAGAACACTTGCATCTTACGCTACACATACATAATATACAATCAAAAATGCGGGCTCTTATTGGAGATTTGATTCTGACTATGACAAGGTATGGAACCATCTGCGGATAGGGTATCTCTAGAGAGGAATACACTGGGTTCAAAAAGAACGCCTTGCAACTCAGCCCACACATGACCAACCACTCATTTCTCTTGAGTGTATCGAATATATTGTCAGCTACGGTTGCTAGCAACATAACCATTCCTGGGAGATACAGAAGCGAAAAGAAGTAACAAATATGAATATTCTCTAGATGGTGACAATACACCCTAATGGGGGCGACCCACATAGCCATGCTGCCTGCCCGATTTTTGTCATTTCCTGGTTGTTGAGGCTTGAGGTCATAACGTATCTTTTGGAACACCTGGCCACCATTCACTTTGAATGCCACATCGTCATACCCACCAAATCATAAATTGATTTCCCCATAAATACCACGGGTATAAAGCTAAGAGAAACGAATTTCTCCACCACAAAAAGTAAGTACGTTGGAAGAGATCAACTTACACGATCCATTAGATATACTATGCCAGACATTCGTCCATACAAGTTGTCCTGGACTAGACAAACCGATGGTACTATTATGTAAATCCATCTTAGGCAATTCTACCTAGGATCACCAGAACAGCCCTTGCATAAACTCCGCTTTCAATTGTCATCAATATAATTGATTCGCAACGCTAATGCCCATGCGAAGTGGTTTCCAGATAATAGATCTGATCCTAGTCTCTCCGTATTGACAACGGAAAAATGGTCAAAAACTTTGATAGGAGGTTATTTAACTATCAAAGGAAAACATCCATACACACAACGATCTTATCTCCAAATGGAAATTTATCGATCAACCATCCATTAACATTAAGCCCTCCTTAATATTTTTTTTCAATAATCATTTTATTTCCTTAATTTCCTGTTTTCCATATTTTCCAAATATTTCTCAAAACCCGTTTTGCCTCACACGATCTTTAGAAAACGTTTCCATCTATTTTAAACTACTTATTTTCTATATTTAGAAAATACCTCTATTTAACACCGGGCATTAATTCTATTTATTCACAACACTTATTTTTCACATTTAGAAAATATACGTTATTAACATTGGAAAACATTTCCATATCCTAATCCCACATCACTATATTTCCAGTCCCTAACCGTAAGCTAGTAAGTGGATAACTCTCTAAGTATCAACCCCGAAGGCCGAAACCAACATCAGATTGATACACAGTAGTCGTTCAACTTAACTAGTCTCCAGTTAGTTCTTAATTTCTTTAACTCCATATCATAATTTCTTATCAAATCATTACTTATGCAACTCTCGGATTCAGTTTATGAATCCACTTCTTTTACGGAAAATGTTGGTTATAACGATAGCATTAAAATTTATCTTTAAATATAACTTTGATTCATTACTTTGAATAAATAAATAATATTAATTACATAAATATATAAATCATTATTTGAAAACGGAAGGTAAATATCACTTTCCTGAATTCGATATAATCGAATTTCAACATAGAGCTTCCTTTCGAATAATACCTATTCGATAATTCTCTCTCGAATAATTTATATTTGATTATCGTTCCGAACATCGGAATAAATTCACCGTTTTTGGTCAACTCAGTTTCTGAATTCATTTTTTAATTTATCACTTCCCAACACTTACCAGTTTCCATTTCATCACCATTCTGATTTACAAACGTTTATTTCTAAACCATTATTCACTTTAAAATGTGAATATTATTTCCCTACAGAAATATGGACTCGTTTTATTAATCAAATAATAAATACCGTTACAGTTTTAAAATTTCATTCGTCTTCTTATTTCATAAATTCGTGTTTTTTTACATTCCATTCCATGCACTCAATTCAAGTCAATCACTTGTTAATTATATATCAAATTTATAATTTCATCTCGGCTCCATGTCCAATTATAAATTATTGGTTACAAAACAATGTTAATTATTTTGTCAATTTCTGAATTATATAATATATAATTTCAAAAAAATAAATTATCTTTAAAATATTCGACAAAGTCGAATTCTAATTACAATCCTTATAGTTTAATTTAGTTCTATTTATATTTCAGACATCGAAATGAATTCACCATTCCCTTTTTGAAAACATTTCCCAATTCCCCTTTCTAGTTCGTTCCTTAATTTATATTTCCATTTTATTTAATAACAATTATTTCTCATTTATAAATATCGTTTATAAACCCCAACCTACTTGTTTTATAATTTAAAACAAGTTATTATATTTTGGTCAATCGAGATTCAATTTCTATTTAAATATATTATCATTTTTAAAACCCCAATTTCTTTTTCAATATATTTGAACATATCTTATGGTATATAATACTAATTATTTCAGGACGATGTTGTTCAAACATCCCAAAATTTCACAGTGATCAATCACCAACTATTAGTCACATCATATACTACCATATATGAAAAAAAAATTGTTGAGGAATCCAGTTGGATCCCTCCAACATGTTTCCCCGCATCCACAGATGTTAATCAACACAAAAATATCAATTTCATGTCAACATGAAATATTAAAATAATAGAATCAATATTCAACTAACGACTTATAAAGGTATCTATACTTTCAATCAATCAATTAGCAAATCATCAAACAACCATCACAAATGACACTAATCATTTTTATCAATATTAAATAACGTTTATAAGATTATAAAACTGGACAGAGTTAGTGAGTTTACTCACCTTGGGCGTTTATAGTTGAATAACGATAAACATTCAACAGTTCTGTTCAGGCTTTTTATTTCGCCATAAATCCAAACGAGCTCCAAATGGCTCTTAACCAGTTCTGTTGTGTAGCCTGTGTCCATACGATCTCAACGGATCTGACCGTTCGAAATTCTGACTATGTATGAACGAGATATAATATTTAATAGTTTATGTACAAATTTAATTAAACAACTTATATTATAATTTTCTATCGGGCCTTACACAATTAATTTCCCTTAGGCCCATCGTATACCGACCCGCTTGGAATAGTGTTATCTTCCTTAAATGAAAACTGTGCTCCTCTCTGCATCTCCCTCTCATAGCTGTGTTAGACAACTCCCATTACTCTCTCCATACATCATTAAAACTCAAGCAAATTATACCACAATTTTTCTCTCCAGTAAATATTAGTTTTCTTTCACCATAGTTCATCCCGTCCTCTCGTCTTTCTTCCCATATCAAATCTGATCAACTCAACAATCTCTACCCAACTTACAACCCTTCCCAATACCACGTACCTCAGCCTCCAACCATGATCATTTCCATCACGTAATATCCCCTTCCACTCATATTTCATCATGAAAAAAATTTAAATAGTTTACACCCTTAAACTTGTTGCTAGTACTCCTTCCTTCCATTAAAAAAAACAAAACCACGTCGCTCCATTGTTTCTGTCAATTCCGAACCGTCTGTGCTCCAGAAAAAATTAAAACCAATGCCTAGCAGTAACCATTTCGAACTGCTACGCAGTTCGCTTCCCCTCACTTTCGAGATTTAATGATTTTGTAAGATATTTTGTTCTTATTATTTTCCTTTTTCCTTAGTACGAAAACAAGACACCGAACCTGGAATGGAACCAAAATTGGGGGGAGGGGGGTATTTCATTGGAATGACTTTCTATAGCCTGTGTTCTCTTATTTGCTCACTGTTTCGCAGAAAAGTGGAAGAAAACATTGCGTTTTGATGTTAAACATTTTCTGAAGAGGGAATGGGAACGTAGCGTGTATATATAGAGGAAAGAAGACGGTAAAAACCACGTCTTTATCTCTAGCCTATGCGATATAGCATAACCAAGTTCCATCACCATGTGCTGATGTGATTATTCAGCTTTAAGGCAGCTGTGTTCCTTGAGCATGAAGAAATAGGTTATAACTTAGGTTTGCTATTAATTGTTTACATCGATGAATTGACGCAGCGAATTGTTACACCATTGAGGACCTCTATGGCATAGAGAGGCATAGTAGATACGTGATGTTGCTGTCAAAGGTACAACGTAATTGGCAGCTAGGAGGAGGTGAAAACGTGGTCATATACAGGTTATATGCAGGGGAGGGAAGACATTTCACACACACACACACACACACATACACACACACACATATATATATATATATATATATATATATATATATATATATATATACACACATAGATAGGGGAGTACATGCATATGCTAGGATGGGAGTGTGATGTCCTTCAGCTTCGCGTATATGACACAGTAGCATCTCTAAAAGATATCTTGACTGTTCATTCACTTATTATTAATAATGCTAACCTGCGTGTGTATATGGTTTTATAAAGCGGTGAAGTTTATTTAATATTATTCAGTATAGGCATGTGGATAGCTTTCTCTTTTTATCCTAGCCTATGTTTGTTATCTTCATTTTGTATGGCATAGTAGGAGCGCTCTTTTTGTTTAACCTTTCCTGTTATAGAAGCACAATGAAATACTAGTTAATTTATCAACCCCTACTTAAAAATGGTTACAGAGGTACAATGCTAAACGAAACATTGGACAAAATATTAGTCCGTACATATATATGAAAACGTCAGCGGTATGCTGATTTGAAAATATGGGTTGGCAGGTCATAGGTTGTTTTCATGCTTGAATCTACATTTAGGGCGTAGGCATGTGCTCAAGACAGATGGGAAAAGAAACAGTCACACATATCATTTATTTAAGTAATAAAATATAAGTATCTCGTCACATAAAATTCCGTTCGGTTACAGCCTGCTATCCATAAAAATAAAAACACGATCGTATCGAGCGATGCGCCACGATCCCAAAAATATAATATAATAGACAAGTTAACTTGTTCTATGAAATCCCAAAATACTGATTCAGGGTGCTAAACACTCCAAATAAAAAGTTGCTTATTTTCCAAATTGAAAATTACAGTAAAATTCTAAAACTTAAATTATCCCTACGTCTCAAAGATCTTGTCTAAATTCGAAACCAATATTTAATTATAATTGAATATATCGTTACGGTTTATAAAAGATTCCATAGCTGCTATTTGAAAATTTGATTTGGACATAACTTACAATATATAAGACAAAATCTCAATTTTTCACTTCTGTTAGAAAAATATAGCTCAATAGATTCCAACGTTTCTTGTTTGGAGAAATCCGACTTAAAATGAATCTTGTACACTCAGTTGAAGTTTAAAACTCAATATTACGAATTACCGTGATGTTACGGGCTCGTTTATAATTATATTGTGAATATATGTTCAATTATCGTTCAAATATATATTCGTTATTTCTATCATGAATATGATTGCAATTAAATATCATATATTATTCAAATTACATAATATTGCAAATTCAATCATTTCTGACTATTTCTGAAATAATTATATTATCTCATTATTTAAGTTAATTTAAATATTCAAAATATTTGAATTCAAACCATTTAAATTATCGTACCATTATATTATAATAATTAATTATTAAATAACTAAAATTCTGGGATGTTACATTCCTTCCCCCTTAAAAGAATTTCATCCTCGAAATTACCCAGTTAGGAGAAATGTTACAAACCAAGTATATTTGTTTGTTTTACAATTTAATTTCAATTTCAACTGAACAAATTAATATCAATTAAAACATTAATTTATTTCTACAAATGAAAATTTTCAAAAATTATGAAAATTTTCTAACATCTTAAATTTCTGGAAAAAAAATTCGCCAACGTTTCCTTTGTATGCTCAATCTGTACAACTACAACTTGGCTTTCCAGGCCATCTCCAATCCCAAAGAAAATCAAATAGCCAAGTGGCTTGCCAAACAGGCTCATCAAAATCTCATACCCGAATAAAATATAACCTCGTACCTTTTTGTCGGGCATTCAACTCTGCCACTTCCATTTGCTACCCATTTAGCATATGCTCCAGTATTCTAATTTGGTTTCCAACCATTTCAACCTCAAATCCAATTATCTGCTTATACCAAACCAAAATCCATTCTCAGCCAATAATTCTCTTATATCCGAGCAGAATTTTATTTCAGACTCCAATTCCAATCTCAATTCCAAATTGTTACTCAACAATCTAGTTCTATTCTAGAATATCTCTAATCTAATTCCAATTTTATTTAACTCAATTCAAATTAAATTTTAATTTAATTATTCATCTTTACCATTTCAATCCATTTAGCTTCATAAATTAAATTTCAAATTCCTGGGTTTTATTTCAAATCAGTTTGAAATCCAATATATTTTCATGTAATAATAGTAATTCAAACAATTGAATTTCTTACAACTTGATTTTCTCAAAACAATTCAAAACTAAATCTTTGGTAGCAACCTGTCACCTTAAACTTGAAAATGAACACTGATGATGCTACAATCATCATCAGAATTATTTTCCAGCAATCGAAGTGAGTTCAATACTATTATCACTTTCAAAACCCATTTTCAAATATTTTCATTTTGAAATTATTTCAAACTATCCATCGCAAAAACATTTTCAAATCCACCCAGGATCTTAAAATTCCTTATATAACTCAAAATTTATCAACGAACACTTTTTCAATTTTCTTGAATTTTATTTCAATTCTAGTTTTAAATCCAGATGTAATCCATTTGATTATATTAATATGAATTCTGATTGGTTACTTATAACCATTTTGAATATAATCCTCTTTGATTATAATTGCAACCAACACATCCAATTTATCATAATAATTCCAATATATATACTTCTTTTATATCAAAATATATTTTGGGTAAATTATTACATTTACCCAGCTTTTCAAAACAATATTGCGTCAAGTCACCCTGTTCAAGAGTTTAGAAATACCTATCGATATAGTTTTGCACTACCGTATCGACCGGAATTCATAAACACTCAACAAACCAATCACCACAATATAAAACAGTTTTTATACCAATTTACAAATACACGCTCATATATATACACTCAAACTCAATCTAGGTATTACTAACCCCATCTCTATCGAGTCATGCCACAGAGCCAAGGTAATCACTTAACCTTCAGCTCTGATACCACTGTAACGACCAAGAATTTTCTGACCCCGAAAATCAACACAAAACACCATGTTGACTATTCAGGCATCGGAAATATCAGATCATTAATAGAAAGAAGTTAAAGGGTGAGAAATAGAAACAAAGAAATTTAGAATAGAAGAAAAAGAAGAATACAACTATACAGAATTAGAGTAAACGCGAATCTCACAGCGGAACGAATAAAATATAACTTTAAAATACAAACTGTATTTGTACTTACATATATCATCAGGGTACATCACATGTATATCACAGCAGAAATAAACTCTATATATAACTAGTGTTGAAGCCTCCTTCTCCAAGCTCCTCCAAGTATCTGTAAAATCCTAACTACTTGACTGCCCATACAAATTTGGGCACCCAAGGGTTTAGCGAAAAACAAAACAAAATAAACTCTGGGTCATTCATGTGACTGGTGTGAGTAAACTTCAACCATTCGGTTTAACCTTTCAAAATCCTTTTGAAAGAAAGGATAATAGTAAGACCAACCCACATATAAACAAGGACGATTTTTACCTTATTATAACCCAAAATATTTTCAAAATCAATATTTTTCTGATATTATAATAGTGTCTAATCACAAGTAAATAAAATCTAGCAGAACGTTTGCATCTCACGCTCCACATATATAATATACAATCAAAAATGCGAGCTCTTATTGGAGATTGTATTCCGACTATGACAAGGTATGGAATCACCTGCCGATAGTGTATCTCTAGAGAGGAATACACTGGGTTTAACAAGAACGCCTTACAACCCAACCCACACATGACTGACTACTCATTTCTCTTGAGTGTATCGAATATATTGTCAGCTACGATTGCTAGCAACAAAACTGTTCCCAGGAGATACAGAAGCGAAAAGAAGTAACAAATATGAATATTCTCTAGACGGTGACGATACTCCCTAATGGGGGCGAC
The DNA here is from genome assembly GCA_030737875.1 of Allium sativum. Lineage (NCBI taxonomy): Eukaryota > Viridiplantae > Streptophyta > Magnoliopsida > Asparagales > Amaryllidaceae > Allium > Allium sativum. The sequence continues at coordinate 322,105,222 of CM060926.1, forward strand.
CCACATAGCCATGTTGCCTGCCCGATTTTTGTCATTTCCTGGTTGTTGAGGCTTGAGGTCATAATGTATCTTTTGGAACACCTGGCCACCATTCCCTTTGAATGCCACATCGTCATAACAGCCAAATCACAAATTGATTTCCCCAAAAATACCATGGGTGTAAAGCTAAGAGAAACGAATTTCTCTGCCACCAAAAGTAAGTACGTTTGAAGAGATCAACTTTCTCGATCCATTAGATATATTCTGTCAGACATTCATCCATACAAGTTGTCCTAGGACTGGACAAACCAAAGGAACTATTATGTAATTCCATCTTCGGCAATTCTACCTAGGATCACCAGAACAGCCCTTGCATAAACTCTTCTTTCAATTGTCATTAATATAATTGATTCGCAACGCTAATGCCCATATGGAGTGGTTTTCAGAAAATAAATCTGATCTCGGTCTCTCCGTATTGACAACAGAAAAATGATCAAAAACTTTGATAGTCGGTTATTTAACTATCAAAGGAAAACATCCATACACACAACTATCTTATCTCCAAATGGAAATTTATCGATCAACCATCCATTAACGTTGAGCCCTCCTTAATAGACTTATCAATAATCAATTTAATTCCCCAATTTCCTGTTTCCCATATTTTCCAAATATTTCTCAAAACCCGTTTTGCCTCACACGATCTTTAGAAAACGTTTCCATCTATTTTAAACTACTTATTTTCTATATTTAGAAAATATGTAACGACCAGAATTTTCGAGCGGTTCAAGATGATAATGAAACCAACTTAAACCATTTGAATTAGCGGATTGTTATTGCTATAGGGATAAATATAAAATCATCACAGAATCACAGGCACAGAATTTACAGAATGACTCCAAGCGGAATAAATAAAATACAATAGTAGTTCATGAAGCTACTACATATAAAATCTCAAAATAGTACATAATATCATAATAATAAAATCAGATACAATGGAAGTTTAAATACAAGAGATTTCTCTAATATAGAGAACTTACCGAGCTAAACCAGTAACAGAAATAGGGAAATAACAGAAAGGGAACAATAGACAGAGATATGATCTTCAGCAAACATCTAGCTCCAAAAGAGGAAATCTCAAACTGTATTTCTCGGTCTGAACCGAGCAAATTGCCAAGACAAAAATACCCGGATCAGGACTAACATTCTTATGAAAATAAATCAACTCAAGTGAACTAATCAATTGAAATGCTTAAATAACTTAAAGATGTTTGGGATACCCATCCTCTAAGGATCCGTCAAACTATATATCATATACTATAATACGCTATTACATTAGTGTCTACGATAAATATATTATTGAAAATAGCGTAAGCCGGATTACCATTATTACCCTTACACCGTTTATAAACATTGTAGTCTATATAATACTGTAAACTCCACCAAACAGGTAGGCTATCAGGAAGCACTCCATAGGTACAACGAAAATCAAAATTGTATAGGCGCGATCAGGATAATATGACAAGGCACTCGAGGCAATACCCAGGGTAGGATCTACCAATTGCACTCCCAGACCAATGGTGACGCATAGTAGCCACTATCGCCCACCTCGAACACACTCCTATAATCAAGAGTGGTACCACCAAATCAAATCACAAGGTAATAGATATGGTTTGAAGAAACGTGTTCCATAAGGGGAAGCGACCCCATTAGTCACGGTATAACTCCTGTTTTAGTTATTTTAATTATGACTCGAAAGTCAAGGCTATCCATCATCGTTCTCTTACTTCATTCCGGTAGCGTTCGCCAACTCCATCCTACTTCGTTCTGGATTCTCCACCACGTATAAAGTTGTTAAAGCGGTTCCCGGTATTGGCAGAAAGTATGCCAACATTCGGCCCCGGTCTCTTTAACAACCAAACGCTTATCTCACACCGTGGTCATTAAGTTTTAAGATCATATTCATGTATCATAAATCGATTCAACTCCAAGCATTGATTTCTTAACAACCATTTACTTAACCAGTTAAGTATCGGGTTCAAGTTTTAGAATTTCAAATCTCATACTATCGAATAGTTCATTATCAAATTCAAATCTCGGTTTCATATTCCTATTTCAATATATAATCATTGATTGAACGTTGTCATAAATAATTCAGACTTAAAAGCTCAGGTTTGGAATTGACTATATATACATTTAAAAATATTTAAAATAGCTTTTAAATTTGGAGTAGTAAAAATGTATATAAAATGTTTACATTTAAAAATAAAATAGTTTTGTAAAAAGGAATTTTATTGAAAAAGTTATCATAGTTAAACATATAAGATAGTTTATTAGAAATAGTTATAAAGAAATTTGTAAGGAAAATTTAGCTTAAGTAAAATAACTTGATATAAGTAATAATCTGAAATAATTTAAATATACTAATCCAAATCCGAGCCATCTATCCATATTTCGAAATTCAATTTATCATTTATTCAGATTTAAGCTTTCCATTCAAATCAATCTTATATTCAACCTGTATAAATTATACTAGATCGGTATACAACTAGAATTACCAATTTCCAAACCATGACTTCTATTGGTTTAAAACTCAAATTCTAAATTCAGTTTATTTCATTATTATTTTTCAAACACCATTCCTAGTTTAGTTATCGAGTAAATTTCTCAAATCAAACCTTTCGACTTCATATTTTTATATTTAGAACTTATATATCAGTTCAACTTTAAATTTAGAAATCATTTCTTACATTCACTCAATTTACAACAAATTAAAATCCTTTAAACTAGGTTCTAATTTATTAAATTAATTCAAATTATTACATCAATTTGTTATTACACTTAAACAAAAATTTCATATTTTATAAATCTTATACCAAATTTTCATTAAATCAATTCAACTTACAATTCATAAATTCAAGTCAAATTTATTCAATAAAAAAACCAATTTGACCAACGGTGTCCGTATATAAAATTTTCTAACCTATGGTCAAGTAAATTGGGTATGTATCATTTCAACCCATCAATTTAAATTTCCGGGTATATATTATTTCAACCTGCATCCCAATTAGATATCAAAATGGTATAGTGATTCGGGTATATATCATTTCAACCCACAATGAGTTTCCTAAATCTATGGGAACTTGCAGTGTGAGAGCAACATAAATAAACATATCCAAACATATACATAATAAACATATATCATTTGTGCATCATTGTGTCAAACATCGTGTGTCGATAGTGTGTCGTACGTGTGCACAATATACATGTCATATGATAGGGTTTTCTACAAGCAGTCCTAACATTTCAGTCAAATAATTCAAATGTGTCAAGATATATTTCATAAAAATGTCAGTCAGGCGTGAGATAAACTCACCTTTCGTGGTACGGAAAAAGATAACGGCACGGACGAAACAAGAGATGACGACGAAATCCGAGCATACTCGAAACCGAATCAAATCAACTACAAGCGGACCAAGTCAGTTCACGCATACAAAAAAATAATAATTAATTAATTAATTAATTTTTTTTACATTAGCTTTACGGTAGACAACAAAACTTAGAACACCGAGAAACGCATGGACACAAGTGCATTAATTGGTTCTACACAAGGAGAAAATGCATGAACGATCGCTTGAATGAAGGCATGCTGAAAGTTCATTGTTGGGAACAAAAGGCATGGGACATCATGCATATATCTGTTCCAACGTATGGAACATATGCTTGCTACAACAGTAGTCCATTTTTGTACCCTTTTTTTTTTTTTTTTTTTTTTTTTTTTTTTTTTTGCTCAAAGGCTTTCATGAATGAAACCAAATGGACTGCTAATCATGCATGGAAAAGGAATACTAATGCATGAGACACGTGCTCCAAAGCTCACGGTGCAGACTGAACAAAATAAACTTTTTTTTTTTAAGAGGCCTCATCGCATGCTATAAGGTTACTGCAAAATGCATGCTTCTATTTGCAACATGGTAGGACATATTGCGTACAACATGTTACAGGGAAAAACATGCTACCCTAAAGTCCAAATCTTATTAATGCAAACCGGAAGCTAACCCAAAAATAAAATTTTATTTTATACAATTTTTTTTTCTTCTTCTTCTTTTTTTCCTTCACAAACACATTGGACCATATGCGCATACAGGAAGCATGCTTTTTCAAATTAACGCATTTTCTTCTTTTAACCTCAAACACATCACCATATAAATCAACCGTAAATATATATTTTTCCAATTTTTTTTTCTTTTTATTAGAAAGAGGACATAGAGATTACCAACAAACAAATATCCACCGCAAAACTAGAAGGCGCTCGTCTGTTTAGAACAGCGTTGGAGCTGGAGGTCTTCGACGCACAGGAAACAATCAGTTCTCAGACGGATCTGAGCGAAGAGCTGGGCAAGGAGGTTGGACGGGGGTCGACGGCTATCAGGTGGAGACATATGTTAAGTAACGGTGGCGAATGCTGGCGGCAGTTGATGTCTGCGGTTGGATAGTGGAGAGAAGGGAACGGTGTGGGCGGCTTCCAGTTTTTGAGCAACGCATGTTTAAAACTTTTTTTAAAGAGTGGCGCTCAGATCTGGGCGAAAGAAAATGGAGGGCGGGCAAGAAGATTGTTGCGAGAGAATTGGCAGTGGGTTGGTTTGTTGAAAGGGCAGAGGGTTGTTTGTTGAATGGGCTGAGGGTTGTTTCAAAGGAGATAAAAAGTGTGTGCATGCAAGTCACGTGAAGTAAGGGCATGCTGGAAGCATGGGTTTTGGAATATTCTAGGCATATTCTTTATTGTGTGCATGGAAGTTACGTGAGTTAAGAGTCTTGAGACTTGCATTTGTATGTTTGAACGTTTATACTAACTAACATTTATATCAACCGATGTTGCACAATTTTAACATAAATTAGACTTTTGGTTAAATAATGTTCACATTTCATAAATAAAAATGACGTTTTGTTCAGAAAACAATCTAGTATTTTTAGATAGAAAACGCCGCAATTTCGGAATCATTTTATTTTCGAAATGATCTATTTAACTAAAATAACGCGAACCGAACAAACCAGCGTACTACGAAATTTATTACTACACTATGTCAAGTTAAATGCATCTCAAATATAAAATTTTGGAATTAAACTTAAAATTTAAATTTTGATGTTAATTATGCTATATCGGTTGCCGTTACCGTAAATCGATCTAAACGAAGCGGGTGAATTTTGACATTTTGATTATAAAACTTACATAATCAATTTTAGGTAAAAATATTATATTTTTAAAAATCAATGTTTCAACATTTCATTATTAATTAATTTTACGTTAGTTTCAAAACGAAACACATTTTGAAATAACAATAAATCTAATTTCTGTTATTCAAATTAGACATACACTTTTTATTTCTATATTCACAAATCATACATATTTTCTTACACTCCAAAATAAATTAAATTTTAAATTCTTAAGTAAAATTTCAGTTAAACACGTTATTAAACCTGTTTAATATTTCAAGTCATTACAAAATACCTCTGTTTAACGTCGGGCATTAATTCTACATATTCACAACACTTATTTTCTACATTTAGAAAATATACTTTATTAACATTGGAAAAAATTTCAATATTCTATTCCCACATCACTATATTTCCAGTCCCTAACCATAAACTAGTAAGCGGATAACTCCCTAAGTATCAACCCCGAAGGCCGAAACCAACATCAGATCGATACTCAGAAGTCGTTCAACTTAACTAGTCTCTAGTCAGTTCTTAATTTCTTTAACTCCATTCCTTAATTTCTTATCAAATCATTACTTGTGCAACTCTCGGATTCAGTTTATGAATCCACTTCTTTTACAGAAAATGTTGGTTATAACGATAGCATTAAAATTTATCTTTAAATGTAAATTTGATTCGTTACTTTGAATAAATACATAATATTAATTACATAAATATATAAATCATTATTTGAAAACGGAAGGTAAATTCACTTTCCTGAATTCGATATAATCGAATTTCAATGTACAGCTTCCTTTCGAATAATACCTATTCGATAACTCTCTCTCGAATAATTTATATTCGATTATCGTTGCGAACGTCGGAATAAATTCATCGTTTCTGATCAACTCAGTTTCTAAATTCTTTTTTGAATTTATCACTTCCCAACACTTACCAATTTCCATTTCATCACCATTCTGATTTACAAAAGTTTGTTTCTAAACCATTATTCACTTTAAAATGTGGATATTATTTCTCTACAGAAATATGGTGTAATGTCCCGGTTTTTAGCTAGTCTTTGTTAATGACAAATAATGATTTAATAAGGTAATTAAATCATAAAATATGTTTATTTAACAAAGATATGTATAACATATATAAATACATTGAGAATGTGCATATTAGTTATGTTTTAGAACTTGAAAACACGATTAAGTATGCAACATTTAAATAATAATCATAACATAAATATATATTGATAATGATTGCAAATAAGTTTTCAACATATATGTAAACATAATAACATATGTAAGTATAAATCAACACAAATTCAAAGGAAGAAGTTGCAAACAAAAGCCTAAATCATGCATATAAAAGTAATAATAAATTTTACATATGAAAGGGACAATTATTACTTTAGAAGATTTTGCAACAAATCAAGACAAATATGTATACATATGCAGCAAAACAAATCGGCCAAAACATATAAAAATATACATGCACATGACATGTTGATAAAATGACCAAGAGAAAATATCAAAAGGGGAAATGCATGAAATAGACAAAAGTAAGAAGCTAAAGGTATAGCTAATATAGGCATTGAATAGTGATACACATAATATGATTAAACAATAAATAGTATAGCTAAAATATAGTATAAGACATCACCTAACAAGCTTTATGCAACTTGCAATTATAACATCCAATTTTAGCAAAATATCAAGCAAGTAAACCATTTTATATTACAAACCAAATAAAGGAGATTAATGACCACTCAACAACAAAATAAATGGAGTATGGCATTGGAAGGATTATGTTCTAGAAGATGGAACATAGGACAAAAGGGATTGGTATAAATATAATTAAACAATCATTTCTTCATCCATAAGAAAAATCATATAGGGTTAAGGACATAGGGGTGAAGCCTAAAATCTAAAACCAAATTGAGTGGTAATATCAAACGTTAAATTGGTATGCTAAGAGAGTGCCTACAACAAATTAATGCAATGAATTGTATTGTCAAATGTTTTATCCGTAGGTTGTTAGAGCCTACAACAATTAAATAAAGCAAATTAATTAATACTAAAGTGCACCTATAAAAACCCATACACTCTTCTCATACAAACATTGAATGAAGAGGAAAATACAGAGCATAACTAGAAGAACAAAGGAGGAAAGCAATCTAGTGAGTAAACTCAAATATTTTACTACTTTGTTAATCATTTGTTCACCGATATATATAATTGATTTCAAGGGTTAAACTGGGTATGCTAGTGGATCTGTTTTGTGATTAAAACTTACTGAGAATGCTTAAATGAGCTCCTATGTAAAGAAAACAGTGAGTAAACACTTGAAAATCACTTTGAAGTTTATCATTTATCCTAATAGATTCAAACTAGATGTGTGTTCATACATATTCATCATATATGATTTAGATATTTATGTTGTTTAAGGGTTAAATAGATTAGAACAGAGGGTGTTGAGAAAACCAAAACAACAGCAGTATCCAGTAAAATAGTTGTCAGTGTATTCTATTGGCAAGCAAGACAGATAAAACCTTGCTTTGTTTGACATCTTAGTATGTGTTTGTCTTGTGTGTTATGATTATAATCAGTTCATCCTTAAACGGTTAACGTGTCTTGAAGAAAACCCGTAACGGCCATGTATTTGCTTAACATCATGGAAGTAAATGCACTGTGTAGCATAGGTATTAGTACAAGTAAAAAGTATCATCGGATAAAACTAAAAGCAAGGAAGTGGGTCTGGGAATCATGCGGTATTGAGCTGCTAAGCTACGCTTGAAAGTGAAATGAGTATGGCTTGTTAACCACGTAGAAAAAAAGAAGGCGATGGTCTGCTTATGGCAAGGTGCATGCGAAGACATTGGAAAATGAATATTCGATCAACAAGAGGCGAGGTGTGGCGACGTGATGGCTGAGAAGCACCAGCGCTGAGGGGTTGCAGGAGGCATTGGATGGCGCTGAGCTTAACGACATTTGGGTCGAGGAAGGAGGAGATCTTTTGTTTTGACTGTAGGGGAAATTGTGTAAAGAAGAAGAAAAAAACATGCAGGATTAAAGGATGATTAGGGACCGCTAATGTCTAATTAACGTGAATAAAAAACTACAATAATAATAATAATAAAATATACATATGTATAAACACTTTAGTTCCTTTGTGGCCATTTCTTATGGTTGCTAGTAGAAGCATGCACACTTCATGGTTGTACATGCATAAGAGCACAGGTGCACTATGTTGATGAAAGTACTGGAAAGAGAATTGGTTCAGGTAGGATGGTTTGCTAATATTTGGGGGCATAGAGTATTTTGTGGAGGAGTACGAAGGAAGACAGCAGCAGAAAATCAGAGACATAATTTCAACTGTAGAAGTTCGATGAGTTTGAATATAGAAATAATAAGGAAATAATTAATTTAAATTATTTATGATTAAATATAAATAAGAAAATAATTTACAAGGATAATGGAAGAATTAAACATCGTATAAACAACGATGACAAACGAAGTAAAATACCATGTGTGACGCACACACTTTAACTATTCGTTATAAAGGATAATTAAATTATCTAGATATGAAAAAAGTAAACATATACTGTCCTGTTTGACTGAAACTCATTATTAAAGGATGTGTAAACTGAATTATAATTATGTAGGATGATAATTAAATATCTACTGTAAAAGACATTACGTAAATCGTTTTGAAGAGGCCGGAATAAATATTCCACTTCGACTCGAAATATATGACGCGTGTCAGAGATATTGAAGACGGAGATATGCAAGACTATTTTTAAATAGTACCTTCGATCTGTTCAATCCCAGGACAAACCAGAATGGACGGGTGTCTGACTAAATATATCTATTAGATTCTACACATCGAATTTACGTAAGTATATTACGTTGGTGGCGGAGAAATTCGTTTCTCTTAGCTTTATTACCCGCAATATATTTGGGAAATCGAATGAGTGTTTTGACAGATATGACGATGTGGCATTCAAAGTAATTGAAGAAATAATCTGTGAGAAGGATAAACGTGACTTCAAACCTCACAACCAGGAAATGACAAAAAACCAGGCAAGGCAGCATGGCTAGTTGGGTCATACCCAAGCAGGGTGTATTATCACCATCTAGAGTAATTCCTTTTTTTCTCATCTCTTTTTCACTGCTGCAGCATTTGGTAGCGGTTGTTGATCCCAACTGTGGAGGTGGTAATATATTTGTTACACTCAAGCTAAAGAAGTGGACGGTCATGTGAGGCCGGGTTGCAAGACATTCTTGTTGAACCCCAGCGTATCCTCTCTAGAGTACACTGATTGGTAGGTGCTCCCCTACCTTGTCTGTTGGAATCCAATCTCCAATAAGCGCTTTGCGGTTCTAGATTTTATAATATATACGTGAACGTGCGATGCAACTGTTTCACTAGATGATTATTTATTTGAAAAAACTATCATAATATCTAAAGTTTTGATATCAAGATAATTGGGTCATTATCCATATATTAGTTATGGATTGGTCTAAAGATTTCTAAAGTAGATGAATCTGTCTAATATGGAAAACTCTATTCATTATTTCCCTGTTTACAATCTATTAAACTGTGTTTACTCACACCAGTCCCCTGACTGACCCGGAGTTTATTATCTGTGTTTCCTAAACTCTTGGGTACTCATAACAGTTGTTATGGGTAGACAAGTGATCCAGGTAGTGAATGGAAATCCTTTGAAGTATTTTGGACTAGGAATTCATGGAGTCAGCTTATCAGTTATATCTACATCTAAGTATCAAGATGAATGTTTGTGTTGGGCCAGTATCCGTGTAAGATGTATGAAGTATTCTATGATGTAATAAACTCTGATATGTAATATATGATGTGATATTATATTTGTTTAAATTCCGCTGTGAGATTCTGATGTTCTTCTTACTCTTCTATTCTATTATTTCTATCTTTTCTATCTCATCTTCTAAATTCTTTCAATAATGGCATGACTTTCGAGGCATCGAAAATCGCGCCGTTACAGTTGGTATCAGAGCTATTGGTTGAGTAGTAACCTTGGCTCTGTGGCGTAACTCAGTAGAGATAGGGTTAGTAACACCCTAGATTGAGTTGAGTATATATATATATATATATATATATATATATATATATATATATATATATATGATAAAGTGTATTTTGAAAATTTAAACTATAAAATAATTTGTATATTTAGTATAAGATAAGTAGAGTTATCGACTTAGGTCACAGTTAAATAAATCTTCCGATTAAGTCTGATTATCAAGCTGTTATAATCAGATAGTTGAAAACGAGTTGGACTACCACGACAACCAGTGGAAGGAGTTAAGTGAATTACGGTCAACCGCAGGATAAGTTAAACAACATTGAATTAAATTTAGAAATATCTAGTGAATAAAATTTGTATATTCCCGGTAATAAAAATTAGACTAGAGTTATTAGTTGGATATAGACCCATATGAGTTAAGTAAATTGATTTTGTAATAAAATCAGAATTTTGGATTTTAGAAATAAGTTTACTAAATTCCAAATAAATAAGTAATCTGTTCAGAAGGAACAAATTGACTTTAAGTAAAAAAAATTGGAATCTACTCGTGACTTTATAATTCCAAGGACGAAATTCTTTTAAGGGGGGTGGACTGTAATGTCCCAGTTTTTAGCTAGTCTTTGTTATTGACAAATAATGATTTAATAAGGTAATTAAATCGTACAATATGTTTATTTGACAAAGATAGGTGTAATATATATGAATACATTGAGAATGTGCATATTACTTGTGTTTTAGAACTTGAAAACATGATTAAGTATGCAACATTTAAATAATAATCATAACATAAATATATATTGATAATGATTGCAAATAAGTTTTTAACAAATATGTAAACATACAACATATTTAAGTATAGATCAACACAAATTCAAAGGAAGAAGTTGCAAACAAAAGCCTAAATCACGCATATAAAAGTAATAATAAATTTTACATATGAAAGGTACAATTATTACTTTAGAAGATTTTGCAACAAATCAAGACAAATATATATACATATGCAGCAAAACAAATCGGCCAAAACATATAAAAACATACATGCACATGACATGTTGATAAAATGACCAAGAGAAAATATCAAAAGGGGAAATGCATGAAATAGACAAAAGTAAGAAGCTAAAGGTATAGCTAATATAGGCGTTGAATAGTGATACACATAATATGATTAAACAATAAATAGTATAGCTAAAATATAGTATAAGACATCACCTAACAAGCCTCATGCAACTTGCAATTATAACATCCATTTTTAGCAAAATATCAAGCTAGTAAACCATTTTATATTACAAACCAAATAAAGGAGATGAATGACCACTCAGCAACAAAATAAATGGAGTATGGCATTGGAAGGATTATGTTCTAGAAGATGGAACATAGGACAAAAGGGATTGGTATAAATATAATTAAACAATCGTTTCTTCATCCATAAGAAAAATCATATAGGGTTAAGGACATAAAGGTGAAGCCAAAAATCTAAAATCAAATTGAGTGGTAATATCAAACGTTAAATTGGTATGCTAGGAGAGTGCCTACAACAAATTAATGCAATGAATTTTATTGTCAAATGTTTTATCCGTAGGGTGTTAGAGCCTACCACAATTAAATAAAGCAAATTAATTAATACTAAAGTTCACCTATAAAAACCTATACACTCTTCTCACACAAACATTGAATGAGGAGGAAAATACAGAGCATCACTAGAAGAACATAGGAGGAAAGCAATCTGGTAAGTAAACTCGTTTATTTTACTACATTGTTAATCATTTGTTCACGGATATATATAGTTGATTTCAAGTGTTAAACTGGGTATGCTAGTGGATCTGTTTTGTGATTAAAAGTTACTGAGAATGCTTAAATGAGCTCCTGTGTAAAGAAAATAGTGAGTAAACACTTGAAAATCACTTTGATGTTTATCATTTATCCTAATAGATTCAAACTAGGTGTGTGTTCATACATATTCATCATATATGATTTAGATATTTATGTTGTTTAAGGGTTAAATAGATTAGAACAGAGGGTGTTGAGAAAACCAAAACAGCAGCAATATCCAGTAAAATAGTTGTCAGTGTATTCTATTGGCAAGCAAGACAGATAAAACCTTGCTTTGTTTGACATCTTAGTATGTGTTTGTCTTGTGTGTTATGATTATAATCAGTTCATACTTAAACGGTTAACGTGTCTTGAAGAAAGCCCGTAACGGCCATGTATTTCCTTAACATCATTGAATTAAATGCACCATGTAGCATAGGTATTTGTACAAGTAAAAAGTATCATCGGTTAAAACTTAAAGCAAGGAAGTGGGTCTGGGAATCATGCGGTATTGAGCTGCTAAGCTACGTGTGAAAGTGAAATGAGTATGTCTTGTTAACCACTTAGAAAAAAAATAACGCGATGGTCTGTTTATGGCAAGGTGCATGCGAGGACACCGAAAAATGAATATTCGATCGATAAGTGGCGAGCTGTGGCGACGTGATGGCCGAGAAGCACCAGCGCTGAGGGGTTGCAGGAGGCATTGGATGGCGCTGAGCTTAATGGCGTTTGGGTCGACGAAGGAGGAGATCTTTTGTTTTGACTGGAGGGAAAAATGTGTAAAGCAGAAGAAGAAAACATGCGGGATTAAAGGATGATTAGGGACCGCTAAATGAACAATCAGCATGAATAAAAAAATACAATAATAATAATAATAATAATAAAATATACATATGTATAACCCCTTTAGTTCCTTTGTGAACATGTCTTTCGAATGCTAGTAAAAGCATGCACGCTTCATGGTTGTACATGCATAAGTGCACCGGTGCACTATGTTGATGAAAGGAATGAAAAGAGAATTGATTCAGGTAGGATGTCGTGCTAATGTTTGGGGGCGTAGAGTGTTTTGTGCAGGAGTATGAAGGAAGACAATAGCAGAAAATCAAAGACAGAATTTCGACTGTAGAACTTCGACGAGTTTGAATATAGAAATAATAAGGAAATAATTAATTTAAATTATTTATGATTAAATATAAGTAAGAAAATAATTTACAAGGATAACGGAAGAATTAAACATCTTATAAACAGCGATGGCAAACGAAGTAAAATATCGTGTGCGACGCACACACTTTAACTGTTCGTTTATAAAGGATAATTAAATTATCCGGATATGAACAAAGCAAACATATACTGTTCTGTTTGACTGAAACTCATAATTAAAGGATGTGTAAACTGAATTATAATCATGTAGGCTGATAATTACATATCAAATGTAAAAGTCATTACGTAAATCATTTCAAAGAGGCCGGAATAAATATTCCACTTCAACTCGAATTATACGACGAGTGTCAGAGATATTGAAGACGGAGATATGCAAGGACCATTTTTAAATAGTACCTTCGGTCTATTCAATCCAAGGACAAACCAGAATCGACGGTTGTCTGACAATGTATATCTATTAGATTCTACACATCGAATTTACGTAAGTATATTACGTTGGTGACGGAGAAATTCGTTTGTCTTAGCTTTATTACCCGCAAAGAATTTGGGAAATCGAATGAGTATTCTGACAGATATGACGATGTGGCATTCAAAGTAATTGAAGAAATAATCTGTCAGAAGAATAAACGTGACTTCAAACCTCACAACCAGGAAATGATAAAAAACCAGGCAAGGCAGCATGGCTAGTTGGGTCATACCCAAGCAGGGTATATTATCACCATCTAGATTAATTCCTTTTGTTTTCTCATCTCTTTTTCACTGCTATAACATTCGGTAGCGGTTGCTGATCCCAACCGTGGAGGTGGAAATATATTCGTTACACTCAAGCTAAATGAGTGGACGGTCATGTGAGGCCGGGTTGCAAGACGTTCTTGTTAAACCCCAGTGTATCCTCTATAGAGTACACTGATCGGTATGTGCTCCCCAACCTTGCCTGTTGGAATCCAATCTCCAATAACCCCTTTCCGGTTTTAGATTTTATAACATATACGTAAATGTGAGATGCAAGCGTTTCACTAGATGATTATTTATTTGATAAAAGCTATCATAATATTGAAAGTTTTGATATCAAGATAATTGGGTCATTATCCATATATTAGTTATGGATTGGTCTAAAGGTTTCTAAAGTAAATGAATATGTCCAATATGGAAAACTTTATTCATTATTTCCCTGTTTACAATCTATTTAACTGTGTTTATTCACACCAGTCCCCTGACTGACCCCGAGTTTATTTTCTGTGTTTCCTAAACTCTTGGGTACTCATAACAATTGTTATAGGTAGACAAGTGATCTAGGTGATGAATGGAAATCCTTTGAAGTATTTTGGACTAGGAAGTCATGGAGTCAACTTATCAGTTATATCTATATTTAAGTATCAAGATGAATGTTTGTGTTGGGCCAGTATCCATGTAAGATGTATGAAGTATTCAATGATGTAACAAACTCTGATATGTAATATATGATGTGATATTATATTTGTTTAAATTTCGCTGTGAGATTCTGATGTTCTTCTTACTCTTCTATTCTATTAGTTCTATCTTTTCTTTCTCATCTTCTAAATTCTTTCAGTAATGACACGACTTTCGAGGCATCGAAAATCGCGTCGTTACATATGGACTCGTTTCATTAATCAAATAATAAATACCATTACAGTTTTAAAATTTCATTCATCTTGTTATTTCATAAATTCATGTTTTTTACATTCCATTCCATACACTCAATTCAAGTCAATCACTTGTTAATTATGCATCAAATTTATAATTTCAACTCGATTCCATGTTCGATTATAAATTATTGGTTACAAACCAATGTTAATTATTTTTTCAATTTCTAAATTATATAATATATAATTTAAAAAAAATAAATCATCTTTAAAATATTCGACAAAGTCGAATTCTAATTACAATCCTTATAGTTTTATTTAGTTCTATTTACATTTCGGATATCAGAATGAATTCCACCATTCCCTTTTTGACAACATTTCCCAATTCCCCTTTCTACTTCGTTCCTTAATTTTTATTTAATAACCAGTATTTCTCATTTATAAATATCGTTTATAAACTCCAAACTACTTGTTTTATAATTTAAAACAAGTTATTATATTCTGGTCAATCGAGATTCAATTTCTGTTTAAAATATATTATCATTTTTAAAACCCCTATTTCTTTTTCAATATATTCGAACATATCTTATGGTATATAATACCAATTATTTCAGGTCAATGTTGTTCAAACATCCTAAAATTTAACAATGATCAATCACCGACTATTAGTCACATCATATACTACCATATATGAAAAACAATAATATAATTGTTCAGGAATCCAGTTGGATCCCTCCAACCTGTTTCCCTGCATCCACAGATGTTAATCAACACCAAAAAAAATCAATTTCATGTCAACATGAAATATTAAAATAATAGAATCGGTATTTAACTAACGATTTATAACAGTATCTATACTTTCAATCAATCAATTAGCAAATTCCAACAACCATCACAAACAGCATTCAATCATTTTTATCAATATTAAATAACGATTATAAAATAATAAAACTGGACAGAGTTAGTGAGTTTAGTCACCTTGGGCGTTTATCGTTGAATAACGATAAATGTTCAACAGTTCCGTTCAGGCTTTTTATTTTGCCATAAATCCAAACGAGCTCCAAATGGCTCCAAACCAGTTCCGTTGTGTAGCCTGTGTCCATGCGATCTCATTGGATCTGACCGTTCGAAATTCTGACTATGTATGAAAGAGATATAATATTTAAAAGTTTGTATACAAATTTAATTAAAAAAACTTATATTATAATTTTCTATCGGGCCTTACCCAATTAATTTCCCTTAGGCCCATCGTATACTGGCCCGCTTAGAATAGTGTTATCTTCCTTAAACGAAAACCTGTGTGCTCCTCTCTACATCTCCCTCCCATAGCCGTGTTAGACAACTTCCAGCACTCTCTCCATACATCATTAAAACTCAAGCAAATTATACCACAATTTTTCTCTCTAGTAAATATTAATTGGCTTTCACCATTGTTCATCCCGTCCTCTCGTCTTTCTCCCCATATCAAATCTAATCAACTCGACAATATCTACCTAACTTACAACGCTTCCCAATACCACGTACCCCAGCCTCCAACCATGATCATTTACGTCCTGTAATATCCCTTTCCCCTCATATTTCATCACAAAAAAAAAATAGTTTACACCCTTAAACTTGTCGCTGGAACTCCTTCCTTCCATTGCAAAAAAACAAAACCGCATCGCTCCATTATTGCAGTCAATTCTGAACCATCTTTGCTCTAGAAAAATTAAAACCGCTGCCTAGCAGTAACCATTTCGAACAGCTACCCAGTTCACTTCCCCTCACTTTCGAGATTTAATGATTTTGTAAGATATTTTTTTCTTTTATTATTTTCCCTTTTCTTGAGTACGAAAACGAGACAGTGAACCTGGAATGGAACCAAAATTTGGGGTTTTTTTGTTGGAATGACTTTCTATAGCTTGTGTTCTCTTATTTGCGCACTGTTTCGCAGAAAAGTGGAAGAAGACATTGCATTTTGATGTTAAAAATTTTCTGAAGAGCAAATGGGAACGTAGCGTGTATATATAGAGGAAAGAAGATGAATAAGAACCACGTCTTTATCTCAAGCCTATGCAATATTGCGTAGCCAAGTTCTATCACCATGTGCTGATGTGATTATTCAACTTTAAGGCAGCTTTGTTCCTTGAGCATGAAGAAATAGGTTATAACTTAGGTTTGCTATGAATTGTTTACTTCGGTGAAATGACGCAGCGAATTGTTACATCGTTAAGGACCTCTGCGGCATAGAGAGGCATAGTAGATACGTGATGTTGCTGTCAAAGGTACAACGTAATTGGCAGCTAGGAGGAGGTAAAAACGTGGTCACATACAGGTCATATGCAGGGGAGGGAAGACATTTAACATATATATAATTTATATACGTAGATAGGGGAGAACATGCATATGCTAGGATGGGAATGTGATGTCCTTCATCTTAGCGTATATGACTCGGTAGCATCTCTAAAAGGCATCTCGACTGTTCATTCACTTGTTATTAAAAATGCTGACCTGCTTGTGTATATGGTTTTATAAAGCAGTGAAGTTTATTTAATATTATTCAGTATAGGCATGTGGATAGCTTTCTCTTTTTAGCCTAGCCTGTATTTGTTATCTTCATTTTGTATGGCATAGTAGGAGCACTCTTTTTGTTTAACCTTTCCTGTTATAGAAGCACGATGAAATGCTTTTTAATTTATCAATTCCTACTTAAAAATAGTTACAGAGGCACAATGCTAGACGAAACTTTGGACAAAATATTAGTCCGTGCATAGATATGAAAACGTCAGTGGTATGCTGATTTGTAAATATGGGTTGGTAGGTCATAGGCTGTTTTCATGCTTGAATCTACATTTAGGTTGTAGGCATGTGCTCAAGACAGATGGGAAAAGAAATGGTCACACATATCATTTATTTAAGTTATAAAATATAGGTATCTCGTTACATAAAATTCTATTCAGTTGCAGCCTGTTATCGATAAAAATAAAAACACGATCGTATCAAGCGACGCGCCACAATCCCAAAAATATAATATAATAGACAAGTTAACTTGTTCTGTGAAATCCCAAATTGTTGATTCAGGGTGAAAACACTCTAAATAAAAAGTTGCTTATTTTCCAAATAAAAAATTACAGTAAAATTCTAAAAATTAAATTATCACTACGTCTCAAAAATTAAATTATCCCTACTTCCATTAGAAAAATATAGCTCAATAGATTCCAACGTTTCTGGTTTCGGAGAAATCCGACTTAAAATGAATCTTGTACACTCAGTTGAAGTTCAAAACTCAATATTACGAACTACCATGATGTTACGGGCTCGTTTATAATTATATTTCAATTATACGTTCAATTTTCATTCAAAAAATATATTCGTTATTTCTATCACGAATATAACTACAATTAAGTATCATATTTTATTCAAATTACATAATATTGCAAATTCAATCATTGCAAATTACATAATATCTCATTATTTATATTAATTTAAATATTCAAAATATTTGAATTCAAACCATTTAAATTATCGAACCAATATATTATAATAATTAAATCACTAAAATTTTGGGACGTTACATGATGATTGGAAAGAGAAATCAAACTTTCAACGGAAACTTTCCTACCTTTATCTGGAGCACTGGACACGAGAGCATGCACCTGCCCTCCAGATGCTCCTGCCCTTTGACATTGTCCTTGCTTCTTTGGGCACTCCTTAGAAAAGTGTCCGACCTCTCCATAGTTGAAACAAGCATTCTTCCATCTTTCGCAGTCCTTGACCAAGTGACCCTCTCGTCCGCAATTATGGCACTTCCTCTTATCCTTAGCCTTGTCGTTCTTTCATCCCTTCTTTTGTTATTGTTGTTGTTGTCCTTTCTTTGGCCACACCTTCTTGTTTTGTGTTTCCTCCACCTTAGCTTCTTCCTTTTCAGATTTGTCTTCCTCATGCATTAGTGCCACATTAACGAGCCTTTCAAAAGTTGATCACATCGGAATATGATACATAGCCAACCCATGGAGGGGTTCATTCAGTCCTTTAGCAAGCCACAAAGCTTTCTTATGCGGGGTATCCACTAGCTCCAAATCTTGCCAGTTTGTTGAACTTATTAACATACTCTTTCACCGTCATGGCTCCTTGCTTTGCCAGAAACCTTTCCATTTGCGTACTTTTCTCAGCTTGAGAAAGAAACTTCATTTCAAACCACTGCCAAAAATCATCCCAAGTCTCCATTGGATGCCTTGCTTGCGTCACTTCCCACCAGAATGAATCTTTGTCTTTCAGCAGCCAAACGGCTAACTGAGTCTTCCTGCGATCTTCCTTCCAAACAAATCCTTTGTCTCTTTAAGCCAATTCCTCCTTGCCTCTACGAAAGTTTCGGTTCCTCGAAATTGCTTTCCACCCATAGCATAGAAATCTTTGCAGATCTTAGGGAAATTATCTGCTCGTAGAGGAGGAGGAACAGCGGGTGCAGCTGGGGGAGGAACGTCTGCTGGACCATTGGCGAGCGCCCTGGCCTCTAGATACCTACGAAACAAGCCTGGTATCGTAATGCCCTCAGGAATATTAGATTCCCCAGACATGTTGAAAAGAAAAGGAAAAGGGAATCTAACAGATAATCGAAAGATATTACATATGGATTTAGGGAAAATGTTTTTCAAAATAGACTTTTCTTTTGAAAATGCTTTCTTTTAAAACATTTTTTTTAAATAATTCTCAAAATCTTTTATCCGACCTAGTAACCTTCAGCTCTGATACCAAGTGTGACACCCCTGTCTGTTAATGTCACTCGTTAAGAGAATGCATTAAGTTTCTAGTAGCATTATAGGTAAATAGAAACAGAAATATTACAAGACAGATATAAAATAGCACTGGAATCTAAAACTTTTATTAAGCAGAAAATATCTTGGTTCAAAACATAGTTACTTCACAAGTCTGAAATGCATAAAACATAGTACATCAGTTTAAAATTTCTATCTTGTATTTAAATCATCAGAGACAATAATAAAAGAAGCACAATCCCCAAAACATAGCATAGTAGAGAGATATGAAATCAAGAAGTACATCTATGCAGCTCCAAGCAGGATGAAAGCAGAATCTTGATCAAGCTTGAGTATTCCCATCCTGAGAACCTGGAGGGAAACGGAAGAGAAAGAAGAGGAAACAAAATAGGTCGAACATAAAGTCTGGCGAGTCTAGTTACTATTAGCATATAAAAAAAGTAAAAGTACCATGACAGGCATATAAACTGGAGAGATAGATAACAGCACAATAAGGCAGGTATGACAAGGTAAACAGGATAAACATGATAGAATAAAATCCGCATCTCTAGTACTTTCTCTTTCTCTGCACCAATACTAGTGTCATATGAACAAGATGATCCCTAACAAGTACAAGATGGTAGACTTAGATGTACTTCTAGTGAGAGGTTTTACCCCATACAATAATAGGCAGCCCAATTAAACATACCGGAGTTATCCCTAAGGATAATATTGAGCTCCTAAAACATACAAGAGTGTAGATGTACCCTACTTACTACCCCAATCGATTGGTTCACTACTCCGTAAATACCTTGTGTTGGCCCCATAGTAGGATGTACCATTTCCTAAAGTGGCAACCCTTTACTTTCAGGATGTGCACAACCATATCTACTGATGTCACGGCATCTTAACCTCCTCTGCCGGACCCATGCACGGACTTGACCCCGTCCTAATGTGTCGCCCACACCACCCCTTCGTTTGGATCTATTACAATCAGCCCAATAAGCGTGCCCCGACTCCGACCTAGTTTGGAGTACTCATTTGATACCTAATATGGGTTACTGACTAAAATGGGTCCCACACAAGATGATACAAGCTTTACCATACTCTTGCATCCCCACAACTTGGTTTTCCATAGGTTAGGCCATACTAGAGTAAAAGGATTGCATGTCATACCAGAGTAAAAAGATTGCATAACCCCACAGGTTATGTTTATGGGCCTATATATAAATATTACCTACCACCCCAAGATATACTTAACCCTCCCACTGTTTCAAGTAAGTTTACTTAACCACTACTCAAGTTAACAGGTTTATGTAATCCCTATAGATTCAACCAGTTTAAGTATTTACTTATGGTTATAATGTGCTAGACCTCCCACATTAAGCCTACAACTTATGGATGTTGGATATGCCGGGTGTAACACCCTGTAATTTAGTTAACAAAAAAGGATAAATTAAATAATAATTAGTTTAATGTTATGAATTAAGGGAAACAGACAGCACCATTGCGTCCGTCTCGTAATTCTAGTCAAGATAGACATTTGGTTTGTGTAAAACGGACATTGTATGTAGAAGTTATGAGGATTTCAAGTTTGTATATGCGTAGAAGAATTATATATATACATACGAGTCAGATATGAGTCAGAACCTTATCCAAAATTGTTCAAAATTAAAAAATAAAGTGGCGGCAGTTTTCCCACTCTAGGGGGTCATCCCCCCTAGAGGGGGTCACCTCCCTAGAGGGGTGTCGACCCCCCTACAGGGGTGTTGACACCCCTAGGCCTGACGTGGCAGTCGGTTTCAGAGGGGCTGGTAGCTATAAATACATGGTCATTTCCCATGTTTTCTTCATTGAGAATCCATGGGGGCCAAACTCTGCCCGTGACTGAACTGAACCGAATTATCTTCTACAATTATCAACCTAAGCAAATCAGTTAGAGATTCAAGATCCACTCTTCCTCTATTTTCTAATCCAAACACTGTGAGTTCTTAGTTTCTTTCAGATTTAAATATTTAAAAGTTGAAACACCCCACCTCCGTTAGGGTCACTCTCAAAGGGAATGCCCTAATTTTGTTGGAGGTTTATAAGTACAAGTCACAGATATACAAGACAGATATAAGAACACATATTTTTAAAACAGCGGAAGAACAACAAACTTTATTTCGTTAAGTCAAATACGTGTTACAACAACATCCTTTCCAAAAACATAACATAACACTTTCATAATCTGTCTTGAGTACATTATTTAAAGAAGCATAAATAAAACATAGATAAACTGCAAAAGCCCCTTAGTGGATTGTCCAAAGCCATAGTTCAAAACAGGAAAGTCCAAGCAATACATTTCTCTTCTTCAAGCTGTATGTTGAGGCTGGTCAAGCTGCTGTGTTCCCTCCCTGAGGACCTGGGGGGGGGGGGGAACGGAAGAAAGAAGACGAAAGAAAAATAGAGTCAGACATAAAGCCTGAGTAAGTCTAGTACTACTTTGTCTATGAATAAAGAACTGGGTATGATAAGTAAAACAGGAAGTGGGCAAACACTATGAACTTGGTTAAGTTACCTAGGGTCGAATATACTATCGTACCCCATGTTAATCTCTGAACCCATATAAACTAGTTTCCAGTTTGCACCCCATAATCAGGGTGATGTGATCCATTCAATGATGATCGGCTCCTACTCGCATAGTTACATGTGACTTACGGCCCCCGATGTCTGTAGTTACCTATGCTGGTCCCACCATGGGGTGTATCAAGTCCCATAGTGGCAACCCGACACAACCTTAGAGTGCACAGGTATGCTACTGGTGTCCAGTGCCTTATTTTTCTGCGCCGGAGTGTGTGCACGCCCGCGCTCCGTTAGAACCTACACTGCTACACCACCGCCGTCGCTTTGACCTCTTACAATCAGCCCAGTAATCGTGCCCCACCCTGCCTAGTTTCAAGGTATCCTGATACACCTTCTAGGGTTACTGCTGAAAAGGGTCCCCCGTTACTAGGTTTTCTATCTCTAGCCAACATGCTAAGTTGGTTAAGTGTTTCCTAACCTAACCCCACCAGTCCGTTTAGTTTAGCATGTTCCATTTTGATTAAGTCTTTAGTTCACTTAATCCTAACAATCCTGACTCAGCCTTAATTGTCTTATTAAGGCCCTGACCTCTCACATTAGACAGGTATTGTTGTGGCTGCCTGTTGCCGGTTGGTTCCGGGCAGTCTTACGCCACAACTCAGTCTAACCTCGGGTTCTTGCTGGGCTCCATGTTTAACCTCCCACATTGGATAGGTATTGTTGTGACTACTGGACAGTCGGGCGGTTCCGGGCAGGTTTACGTCACAACTCAATCCAACCTCGGGTTAAACACATCGTATGTTCTACATTTACATATCTTGTCATTCTGCTTTATTTATATGTAAATATTTGCGGCCCATTATTAAGTTAATAGTGTAAAGATCACACCAATCACGGGCCCAACCCACACTTGAATTTGGGCCCTTCTATTTTATATTTTCATTCATTAATTAATTTTTTTACCCAAGGTTATTTTCCCTCGTTTTACACGTCCGTTCATATATATTGGGCTTAGCCTTTTAAAGCCCAATTTAGCCATGCGAAAAGGGGAGGCTTATGGCGTATACACAAAGAGGGGAAGGTGAGCGCATGAACTTGCATATGACGTTGGAAATATAAAATAGAAATTGGTGTACTTGCATAGTGGTAACATAGGTGACATGAATCAAAGCATGTGAACTTGCATAGGTTTAACTACCACATGAATCTATATTTTTATTTAGGCATAATGTCAAACATAAGCATGTCATAAATATTCCTCGCATAAGCATAGCATAATGTCAAACATAAGCATGGCATAAATACTTTTGGCATAAACATGGCATAATGTCAAACATAAGCATGGCATAAATACTTTTGGCATAAACATGGCATAAGTAAAGTTAAATTTTGTTCATGGCATAAACATAAACATGTCATGTTCATAAGGTTTCTACATGTTTACAAAAGGGGATACTTTGTTACCAATACAAAAGCATAATTCAACTTAATCATGGTTTAAGTCTAATCACATAACGATGGTATAAACATACTTATGCATAAATATTCCTAAACATGGTGTTTGCTTTAAAACTTGCAAAAAGGGATTCTTGAGTCTAACCTAGCCATGTCTCACATATGTCATCATATAATTCTTTTAAACAAGATAGACTTAATCATAGATTTCAATTATGCCAAATATCATTCATAGCCTAGCCATATTCATAAGTTTTGCAAAAGCATGACTTAATACATGGATTATTGTGTCAAAATTCCCACATAGTTTCATATGAACTATAACAACCAAACTTGTTTCAATTACTTGCAAAATGATTTATGCACAAAAATATACATCATGATGGCATAATAACAAAGCCCCAAACTCGCATGAATTTCAATCAACTACATACATGTAGCTTCAACATAGATTACATAATTTGCGCAATATTCCAAACGTATACTTGCATAGAACTACCGCATGTAGTTCTTTATAATGAATAACATAATTTTGCACAAATATGAATTACTTTATTATCCCAATTCAAGCATACAAATCAATACAGTTGTTTATTCATACCAAAGTAATACTCTACTTACAATGGTTGCGGCGAATTCTCTAATTAAGAGATATGATTCCTTTGTTGAATTGATTGGCTTTAGGTTGCTTGAATTGCTTTAGGCTTTAGAACTTTCTTCCTAATCCTCTCTCTAGTTGGCGGCTACTCTTAGTCGTTCCTCAGCAACATGGCGGCTATGTTCTCAATTTGAATGAATAGATTAGGGTTTAGTCTAGGGTTGTTTATATAGAGGTTAGGAATTGATTAGGACCATTGATGTTGCTAGGTTAGATCGTAGCCATTCATTAGGAAGAGAGACCAATAAAAACCCGCCACCTAGCCCTAATGACAAAGCAGACCACAGAAATTCGACCACACACCGACCTGGCCAGCCAGGTTGACTGGGCTCGACCAGGTCGATACCCCTGTCGACAGGGCTGTCGACAGCCCTGTCGACATGGGTAGCCCAGGTCGACAGCCCAGTCGATCTGGGTGGCCCAGGCGGGTATTCTTCCACCCTGGCCCAATGGGCCCCACTTCGGAATATTTAATTATTTAATTCTGCTTGAATTTTAAATTTAATTCAAAAACTTCTGAAGGCCATATCTTCTTCATACGGACTCCGTTTTTCGAAAACTCGGACTCTATTTCGCGTATTTTTCCGAGACGAACGCAATGGCGTAACCCGTTTCCCTTAGTTCTTTGATTTGAATTTGATTATACTTTAATTCCTGAATTTCACAGTTATAGAATTCTCGGGGTGTTACAAAAGTAAACCTGATACGACTATAGTTTGGATTTGTTCATGTGCTTGTATTTTACTGAATCCATTGTAAATTGTGAAAATATGACATTCTAAATTGGTTATAACTTGGATTCAAATCTCTATCTTGTCTGATCTACTGTAACTTCTGTGACATACTATGATGTGGATCTTGACCTTATTTGTGTTAGATCTATTTTTTTCTACTGTTGGATCTGAATTATGCAGACATATAAATTATTGATCAGATCTAGTTAACACCTTGTGCCTATCATATTAGATCTAAACCAGTTGGACATCTAAATTGTTAATTTAGAACTTATTATGCTTATTATGACATCATAGTTATGTTAGAATTAGTTAACTGCCACAAGTTCATCAGATTTATGCTTATATGCCCACCTTATCACCATGCTAGTTTATATTTATGCTAGAACAATCACCTTTGTCATATTCCCATCACTTTTCCCTTTTTATTGTTTGTGACTAGGCCATTATCCAGCCTAGGCATACCGCAAATTATGTGAATGCGCTAGTCAGGGAACAAGGGAAAACGTTAGAATTGGCATGATTTAAATAATGTTTATATGAATTGGACATATAATTTAAAATGGGGAAAAAGGGGCATAATCACCTATAATGACATAGGTAAATTTGAATAAGAATGAAATATCTAGGATTACAATTAGAAATTGTAATTGCACTTATGACACGAGGTTAGGTTGCATTAGTGGTGGAAGTCTGCCCGGACCCTCCCGGCATATCCAACAACCACTAATATTGAACTTAATGTGAGTAGTCTAAGTGCACAAATATGAGACGGGCTATGACATGAGGTTAGGCCCAACTTGTGGAAGAAGTCTGTCCGGACCCGACTGACATACCTAGCATCCACAAGTTGTAGGCCTAATGTGGAGGTCTATTCCATTATAAACCATAAATGGACATGGTAATAAATTGGACTACTTAACCTAATCTAATCCATAAAGGATTTTATGAATTTGAACTAAAGTTGGGGTTAAGTAAATTTGGTTGAACAATGGGTGGGTTAAGTAAGTCTGAGGGGGGGGGGGGTAATATTTACATATAGGCCCACAAACTTAGCTTAATAAGGCTATGTAATTAAGGACACCTAGTGGTATACATAATTGGTGGAAATAATAAAGTTATGTAATTAAAGACACCTTTTATGGTAAACATAACTTGTAGAAATGATAAGGTTATGTAATTAAAGACACCTAGTGGTATACATAGCCAATGAAAACCTAGTGGGGGATACAAGACAAAGGGGGGAGCTTGTATCATATTGTGGGGGACCCATTTCAGTCAGTAACCTGGAGTAGGTATCAAACATGTACTCCGAACTAGGTCGGCGAAGGGGTACGCTTACTGGACTGATTGTAAGAAATCCAAATGTGGAGGACGGTTTGTGTGGCACAAACCGACCGAGCCATGTGCGTGCATGAGCCGGGCAAAGGGGGATAAGACAACCGTGGCACCTGTAGATATGGGGTTGTGCATATCAGTGGAGGGGTTGCCACTTTAGGACGTGATGCATCCTATGGTGGGGCCGGCATGGAGTATCTACACGGATTAGGGAGCCGATCGATTAGGGTAGTAGTTAGAGTACACTTAGACGTATGCCTAAGTCTACCAACTTATAGTGGAAGGGATCATCTCATCTTGGATATACTAGTAATAGTGTAGAGTAATCATTAGAAGCGTATACACTATAACACCCCAAAATTTTAATGATGCTTAAGATGATGAATCAAAGAATAATCAATGTGAAATAGATTATTAACAATGAATTGAGGAAAACTTAAATTAATAATCAGAATTAAGTAAAACGTACTGCACCATTGCGTCCATCCCGAAATTCATGTTAAGATAGACACCTGGTTTGCGTAAATCGGGCATCGTATGAAGAAGTTATTAAGGTTTGAAGTTTGTTATGCACAGGAAGAATATATATATATATATATAATAGGTTCAGAAATTCAAAAATATGTCCAAAAATTCGAAATTCGATTCAAAATTCGAAATTTGGAAGGCAGCAGATTTCCCGCCTTGGTAGGTCTACCCACCCAAAGGGGGGTCGACCCATACGTCGACCCACTCAAAGGGGGGTCGACCCACCCTTGACAGATCTGGGCGAAATACGTTTTGTATCTGAACACCTTTCTCAGAAAGATTCATTGAGCCCTAGGTTATATAAAGGACCCTAGACCTAGGTTTTATTCATCTAAAAATAATGCTGACGGCGAAGCTCTGCTGCAAGAAAAATTAAAATGGCCTTTCTTCTTCTAAATTAATTAAAAGAAGATTATACATATTCGAAGATTGCTACAACAAATTCAGTGATGGATACAACAGTTTATTCAACATGTTCTTCGCAATAATTCGGGTCCATTTTCTTAGATCTATTCACTGTGAGTTCATGTTATTTTTAGATCTGAATATTTAAATAGTAATCTTGATATGTATATAAAAATTGGATCTTGAATCGGTGCCTAATCAGTTCTATTTTAACATAACTGTCAGATCTGCTTTTATATGTTCATGCTGCCGCCATGTTATGTCTTGTCATAATATGCCTATTCAGTCTATGCCTATTTCTATCAATTTATTATTGATTCGTTATTATGCCTGTTCTCGATTCTCTTCTCTCCCTCTTTTTCCTTTTTATTTTTATATAGCCAGGCTACCTTCGAGCCTAGGCCAAACGCTAAAAAATGCGAACTTGCAAAATTGGGAATAATAGGGAAAGACATAATTTGGGGCATAATTGGTATTGGAAAATATGGATCTAAATTTGGAAATATACGAATATGGGTTTGAGGGCATATGTCTTGTTGGATAATATGAATTTAGGCATACATTGGAAAATATAATTTGAGCATAAATTGGGAAATATGTAGATTTGGGTTTGTTCATAACATATATATATATATATATATATATATGCCTTGACTTATAACTTGGGAAAAAGAGCATATGGTGCAAACTTAAAAGGCGAATTAAGAAAGTGTGTAAAAATCTGTGATTTGAATAGTGAATTGGGCACATAGTTAAATATGGTGAAAAAGAGAAATAATTACCTATAATGACATAGGTAGATTTGAAAAAAATGGAATGTCTAGTAATTAGAATTGTAATTGCACTTATGACACGAGGTTAGGTTGCATTAGTGGTGGAAGTCTGCCCGGACCCGACCGGCATATCCAGCAGCCACTAATGTTGAACCTAATGTGAGAGGTCTAAGTGTGCCAATACGAATCGGGCTAAGACACGAGGTTAGACCCAATTGTGGAATAAGACTGCCCGGACCCGACCGGAATATCCAGCATCCACACGTTGTAGGCCTAGTGTGGGAGGTTTGGCCCATTATAACCATAACTGGACATGGTAATGAATTGGACTACTTAACCTTATTTAATCCATAGGGATTGTATGATTATGAACTTAAGTTAGGGCTAAGTAAAATTGGATGGGTATTGGATGGGTTAAGTAAAATAGAGGGGGTGGGTAATATTTACATATAGGCCCACGAACTTAACCCAATAAGGTTATGTAATTAAAGACACCTAGTGGTATACATAACCGGTGGAAAATATAATAAAGTTATGTTATTAAAGACACCCTTGTAGGGTAAGCATAACTTGTAGAAATGATGGAATTAGATATACGTAATAATTTGCTAAGTAAACAATGATAAGTTGTAGTGACGGCGTAAATTGAATTTATGATTAAATGAGAAAGAATGAGGAAAACTTGTTAAATAAATAAGATATATTTAATCATAAATGGTAAGTGGCATGTTAATTAGTAAACATGTGAATTGAGATGTACTTAATAAACGTATTAAGGAGAACATGTTATTGTAATGATATAACCAAGCAAGAATATAAAATAGATTGTGGATTACAGACCTTGGGTCACAATATAGAGAATAACATGTTATGGGCTTATTGATAAACTTAAATCGATTAAGTTATATGGTTGAAATTAATAAGTAAGAGAAACTTGGTAAATTGGAATAAGAATTCAATATGAACAAAATAACAAAGTTAAATGGGAACCAGGTGAGGTAAGGTAAGCGTGTAAAAGAATGTTTAGACATAGGGTCTAACAACATATTAAAGAAAGGCGCTTGGACCATTCCGTACATTTGAGGGTGAATAACCCAATGGGGTAGATCATTGAGGTGTTATAAGACACGTGGGGAGCGCACATTCATCTAATTGTTGTGACGGCTCCAAAGAATTGGAAGGGGAAGCACGTGGCTTCCTGAAGTATGTAAGGTGCTCCTTGTAGTCCTCTGTGCGGTGACAGATGTCTTAGGCTGTATTCGCAGAGGTTGGGTCTGCGCGTAACTATTAGGTGGGTGGTTCTACACTGTAGATGTAGCTATGCAGTCAGAATGTTGTGACGTGGTGACACCAGGGAGATTCGAAGGTTGCCTCACGAGGAGGTAGAGAGGGTCACGACCGACAAAGATAGTAGACCGTCAGATATCCGTCATCGACAACCAGCGGGATGCGAAAAGACTAGAGTTAAACCCAAGATATCATTTCACCTTTCACTATTGAGGTACGGGGTTGCGGGTAGACTCCACATGGATGTTTAGATTGTGTGTATTAGGGGTGGTCGCTTAGCTCTTGTAGTCTTTACTAGTTGAGGGAGGGGCCAATGTGGGGCCATAGCCACCATGGAAAACAGACCCGAGGAATGTCTGAATTTGTAGGCACTTAAAGGCGGCCTGTACAAGTCCGGCCGAGTTATGTGTTTCTTGTTTAGCCCTACCCTTCGGTGCACATTAGAGGACATGCGATTGAGGCATCGAGCAACAGTTACCGCACATACGTGGGACAATCTAGATACATGCATATTTTCTCTGGGTGGTGTATCGTAGACTAGAAGGCATTATTCCGATAATGAATCTAATTCGATCGATGGTGGCAATCCGTACGCTTACGTAGCATAGTAATGACAGATATATGTGGAATATAACTTTGTTATATAGAGATCTGTACGTCACTACGGTGTAGGATGAGGGACTGCGTTCATTACGGTGGAGACCGTGCGAGTGGGGTACCATGGGGTGTATCTCAATATTGAGAGACAACTACATATATTGTATTAGGTGAATCCATAGGAAAGTAAATGGGTACGATGCGCATATAAATCTTGAGTGCTATTAACCCAAGTAACCTAATAATCAAGAAAATGTAATGGAACAGTTTTAGTAGGGATCATTCTATTTCTGAAATACTAGTATCTACGCGTTGCAGAGAAATGTAAATAGGAAGCGCAATATATCTTGTTCATCTTATCTTGCTCGGTTCACACTTGTTATCGTTATTGTTATCCTGTTCTTATAGTTTTATATACTTGCCATGATACTTTTATTTATTTATATTTAAAAGTAACTGTACTCGCCAGACTTTATGTCAGACCCTTTTTGTTTCTTCTTCTCTCTCTTCCGTTCCCCTCCCCCCCCCCCACCCCCAAGGTTCTCAAGGTGGAAGTTCTTAGAGTTGATTTGGATTCTTTCAGCTTAGCTTGGATTTTGGATATAGATGTACTGCTTTGACTTCTTGTCAACTGTCTCATGGCTTTGCAAGGGAAATATGGTTTTATGCTTTTGTACTCTGGTATTTTTGGCAAGACAGATTATATATGTAATTGGTTACTTCAAATTTATGATGTAAACTCAGTATAGACCAAGATGTTTTGATTTAAATAAAGTTTTTAATTCCACTGGTATTTTACATGTTTGTCCTGTGATATTATATTCTTATTTACCTATAATGCTTCACGGAACTTAACGCATTCCCTTAGTGAGTAACATTAACGGACATGGGGTGTCACATTTGGTATCAGAGCATATGGTTATAAGATCGGATAAAGTATTTTGAAAATGGTTTTCAGAAAGGTCTGAAAAACAAAGTATTTTAAAATAAAAAGTCTGTTTTTGAAAAGCATATTTCCCAAAGCCATAAATATTTCTCAATTCTCTGCTTGATTCCTTTTCCTTTTTGTTCGGGGAACCATTTCTTCCCAAAACGGTATCCCTATTTTGGCATGGGTCCGTAGGCATATGAAAACAACGTTACATGTCGAAGGGCAAAGAAGTGCCCAACCTCCATATTTAGCCGCAGTGGTTTCACCTGCGGCCTATTTTCTCTCAAGCGTCATAAGGATTTCCGTGCGATGGAGGCAGCTTTCAAGAGACTTGTTAGCACGTTGCATAGGATGGTAAAAAGGAGAATAAGGGAGTTGGGACTAAGGAGCACAACCCAAAGAAGAAAAGGGGAAATACCATAATTTCGGAACAGTGGGTCATCTGGAAAAGGATTGCAGAAAGAGACAAAGACAAGGCCAAGGGTAGGAACTTCTAGGGGGTAAGCTAATGTTCTCATAGCTGGTAGGCAGGATAGGGGTAGGAAAGTTTCCATCAAAGGATTGATTTCTGTTTCTGATCATCCTATTAGGATTCTTTTCCTAGCGCTTCGCATTCTTTTGTATCTGATCCTTTAGTTGAATCTCTGCACCTAGATACTAGTAATGTTTTGGATCCTGTTATTGCCTCAAACCCCAGTGGATGTACGACTCATTTATCGATGATTTGTAGGGTTTTAGAATCTCTGTGTTAGGTGTCGAGTTTGAGTGCGATGCATATGTTCTTGATTTCATAAGATACGATTTGATTCTAGGATGGATGGGTTAACCATATATGGAGCCATACTAGATTATGAGAGAAGGGTCGTTAGACTTCTAACTTGCAATAGAAAGACTCTCGAGATTTCTTATGACACCAAAAGGGTCTGTCATTCTTATTCTCCTAGAACCTCTTGATATATCTATCGATGATTTGCGATATGTGACCCCTAAAAGAAAAGAGGGAACTTTGTGAGCAAGTAGGGGGAGCTACTTGAGAAGAGGTTTGATAGGTGAATTATATCGGAATGGGAAACCTATTGAAGACAGTCCTTGAGGAAACCCGTCATTCTAAGACGTCTATTCATTTAAGAGGCGATAAAATGAATAGAATTCGAGGTAGTGAAGCCAAACTGGCAAGAGGAAGTTGAAGTATAGAAGGAAGCAATGATAGGACGAGTTTCGACTTGCATACTTGGATCGGAGGTTAACAAATTGTGTAACAAAGAAGTGAAGCTAGTAAGAGTGTAATGGGGAAAGGGCCGCGAGGACGCTACTTGGGAGGCTGAAGACAAGATTCGCGCTTCATATCCTTTCCTTTTCGAGATTATGTTCTTAGCTTCTTTTCCAAGCTTCGAATTAAAAATTGTATATATCGTTTGAATATCTCCTATCGATCGAGTCTTTAGGTAGAAACTAATGAGTGTAAACATGTGTTTGAGACATGTTATGTTTGATGGATGCAAGTGGTTGCTAGTGATTTCTCGTGGATGCATATACACACACAATAGGCACTAGATCGGCTCAATCACTTACATATTGCATATTGATGTGTGTACATTTTAAATTTTTACGGATCATCGTTACATTGATGTTGCACGTGGATGGATGATTGTGCACACATATAGAACTTACATGGATTAGGATGTTTTGCATACATTTTGGTTGCATGGAACAAACATACATTGCATTAAGGAGGTCGACTGAATCAATAGACCGCTTGATCTTTCGCATTAGTTTACGGACATATACACACACTACTATGTATTCATAAAAGCAATAGAAATTCCTTAAGGACAATGGATGCCGATGATTACTAGATAGATGTACGATTGTTGGATGTTAGGATATACATTCTTCTTAACATAGAGATTTCAGGGACGAAATCCTTTGAGTGGGGGAGAATGTAACACCCCAAAATTTTAACGAGGCTTAAGATGATGAATTAAAGAACAATAAATGTGAAATACACTATTAACAATGATTTGAGGAAAACTTAATTTAATAATTAGAATTAAGTAAAACGGACTGCGCCATTGCGTCCATCTTGAAATTCTGGTCAAGAGAGACACTTGGTTTGCGTAAATCGAGCATCATACGAAGATGTTATTAAGGTTTGAAGTTTGTATACGCACAGGAAGATTATATATATATAATATGTTCATAAATTCAAAAATGGGTCCAGAAATTCGAAATTCGGTTCAAAATTCGAAATTTGGGAAGGCGGCAGATTTCCCACCCAGGTGCGTCTACCCACTCAAAGAGGGGTTGACCCTCCCAAAGGGGGGTCGACCCACTCCTGACAGATCTAAGCGAAATACTTCTTTTTGTATCTGGACACCTTTCTAAGGAAGATTCATTGAACCCTAGGCTATATAAAGGACCCTAAACCTAGGTTTTAATCATCTAAAACTAACGCTGACGGCGAAGCTCCGCTTCAAGAAAAATTAAAATGGCCTTTCTTCTTATAAATTAATTCAAAGAAGATTATACATATTCGAAGATTGCTACAACAAATTCAGCGATGGCTACAACAACTTATTCAACACGTTCTTCACAGTAATTTGGGTCCATTTTCTTAGATCTATTCACCGTGAGTTCATGTTATTTTTAGATCTGAATATTTGAATAGTAATCTTGATATGTATATAAAAATTGGATCCTCAATCGGTGCCTAATCATTTCTATTATGACATAACTATCAGATCTGCTTTTATATGTTCATACCGCCGCCATGTTAAATCTTGTCATAATATGCCTATTCAGACTATGCCTATTTCTATCAGTTTATTATTGATTCGTTATTATGCATGTTCTCGATTCTCTTCTCTCCCTTTTTTCCCTTCTTATTTTTATATAGCCAGGCTACCTTCAAGCCTAGGCCTAACGCTGAAAAATGCGAACTTGCGAAATTGGGAATAAGGGGGAAGACATAATTTGGGGCATAATTGATATTGGAAAATATGGATCTAAATCTGGGCATAAATTTGGAAATATACGAATATGGGTTTGGAGGCATATGTCTTGTTGGATAATATGAATTTAGGCATACGTTGGAAAATATAATTTGAGCATAAATTGGAAAATATGTAGATCTAGGTTTGTGCATAACACACACACAAACACACACACACACACACACACACACACACACACACATATATATATATATATGTGTGTATATGCCTTGACTTATAACTGGGGAAAAAGAGCATATGGTGCAAAATTAAAAGGTGAACAAAAAAGGGGTGTAAAAGTCTATGATTTGAATAGCGAATTTGGAACTTAATTAATTATGGGGAAAAAGAGAAATAATCACCTATAATGACTTAGGTAGATTTAGATTAAAATGGAATGTCCAGTAATTACAATTAGGAATTGTAATTGCACTTATGACACGAGGTTAGGTTGCGTTAGTGGTGGATGTCTGCCCGGACCCGACCGACATATCCAGCAGCCACTAATGTTGAACCTAATGTGAGAGGTCTAAGTGTGCAAATACGAATCGGGCTAAGAAACGAGGTTAGACCCAACTGTGGAATAAGACTACCCAGACCCGACCGACATATCTAGCATCCACACGTTGTAGGCCTAATGTGGGAGGTCTGGCCCATTATAACCATAATTGGACATGGTAATGAATTGGACTACTTAACCTAATTCAATCCATAAGGATTGTATGATTATGAACTTAAGTTAGGGATAAGTAAAATTGGATGGATATTGGGTGGGTTAAGTAAAATAGAGGGGGTGGGTAATATTTACATATAGGCCCATGAACTTAAACCAATAAGGTTATGAAATTAAAGACACCTAGTGGTATATATAACCGGTGGAAAATATAATAAAGTTATGTAATTAAAGATACCCTTGTAAGGTAAGCAGAACTTGTAGAAATGATAGAATTAGGTATATGTGATAATCTACTAAGTAAACAATGATAAGTTGTAGTGACGGTGTAAATTGAATTTATGATTAAATGAGAAAGAATGAGGTAAATTTGTAAAATAAGTCATATTTAATCATAAATGGTAAGTGACATGTTAATTAGGAAACGTGTGAATTGAGATATACTTAATAACATATTAAGAAGAACATGTTATTGTAATGATATAACCAAGCAAGAATATAAAATAGATTATGGATTACAGACCTTGGGCCACAATCTGGAGAATAACTTGTTGTGGGCTTATGAATAAGCTTAAATGGATTAAGTTATATGATTGAAATTAATAAGCAAGATAAACTTGGTAAATTGGAATAAGAATTCAATATGAACAGAATAATCAAATTAAATGGGAACCAGATGAGGTAAGGCAAGCGCGTAAAAGAATGTCTAGACATAGGGTCTAAGAACATATTAAAGAAAGGCGCTTGGACCAGTCCATACGTTTGAGGGTAAATAACCCAACGGGGTAGATCATCGAGGTGTTATAAGAAACGAGGGGAGCGCACATTCATCTGATTGTTGTAACGACTCCAAAGGACTGGAAAGGGAAGCATGCGGCTTCCTGAAGTACGTAAGGTGCTCCTAGTAGTCCTCTGTGCGATGACAGATGTCTTAGGGTGTACTTGCAGAGGTTGGGTCTGCACATAACTACTAGGTGGGTGGGCCTTGACTGTAGATATAGCTATGCAGTCAGAATGCTGTGGCGAAGTGACACTAGGGTGATTCGACGGTTGCGTCATGAGGAGGTAGAGAGGGTCATGACCAACAAGGATAGTAGACCATCGGATATCCGTCATTGATAGCCAGCGGGATGCGAAAAGATTAGAGCTAAACCCAAGATATCATTTCCCCTTTCACTATTGAGGTACGAGGTTGAGGGTAGACGCTACATGGATTTTTAGATTGGTTGTATTAGGGGCGGTCGCTTAGCTCTTGTAGTCTTTACTAGTTGAGGGAGGGGTCGAGGTGGGGCCATAGCCACCATGGAAAACAGACCCGAGGAATATCTGTATTTGGAGGCACTTAAAGGTGGCCTGTACAAGTATGGAAAAGCTCCCAACCGAGTTTCAAGTTTTTTTTTAGCCCTGCCACGGAACTCGGTGCACATTAGAGGACATGTGATTGAGGCATCGAGCTACACTTACAGTACATACATGGGACAGTCTAAATACATGCATATCTACTTTCGGTGGTGTATCGTAGACTAGAAAGCATTATTCCGATAAGGAATCTGATTCAATCGATGGTGGCAGTCTATATGCTTACGTAGCACAGTAATAACAGATATATGTCGAACATAACTTTGTTATATATGGATCCATATGTCACTCCAACGTAGGACGAGGGACTGCATTCATTACGGTGGAGACCGTGCGAGTAGGTACCATGGGGTGCATCTCAATATTGAGAGACAGCTACATATATTGTATTAGGTGAATCCATGGGAAAGTAAATGGGTACGATGCGCGTATAAGTCTTGAGTGCTATTAACCCAAGTAACCTAAAAATCAAGAAAATGTAATGGAATAGTATTAGTAGGGATCATTCTATTTCTGAAATACCAGTATCTGCGCAGTGCAGAGAAATGTATTTAGGAAGCGCAATATATCATGTTCATCTTATCTTGCTCAGTTCACACTAGTTATTGTTATTGTTATCTTGTTCTTCTAGTTTTATATACATGTCATGATACTTTTATTTATTTATATTTAAAAGTAACTGGACTCGCCAGACTTTATGTCTTACCCTTTTTGTTTCCTCTTCTCTCTCTTCCGTTTCCCCTCAGGTTCTCAGGGTGGAAGTGCTTAGAGTTGATTTGGATTCTTTTAGCTTAGCTTGGATTTTGGATATAGATGTACTGCTTTGACTTCTTGTCAACTCTCTCATGGCTTTGCAAGGGAAATATGGTTTTATGCTTTTGTAATTTGATATTTTTGGCAAGACAGATTATTTATGTAATTGGTTACTTCAAACTTATGATGTAAACTTAGTATTTGGGACTAAGATGTTTTGATTTAAATAAAGTTTTTAATTCCTATGCTATTTTACATGTCTGTCTTGTGGTATTATATTCTTATTTACCTATAATGCTTCACAGAACTTAATGCATTCCCTTAGTGAGTGACATTAATGGACGTGGGGTGTCACATACACCTTATCCTGCCTACCTTGTCATACCGGTCTTTTATGTAGTAATCTCTCTTATCCACTTTATATGCCTCTCATGCTACTTTTATTTATTTACTTGCTAAAAGTAACTACACTAGCCAGACTTTATGTCTGGCTCTTTTTGTTTCTCCTTGTTTCTTCCGTTCCCCCCTCCCCCCAAGGTTCTCAGGGCGGAAACACTCGGGCTTGACCGTGATTTTGCTTATTTTTTCTAGAGCTGCTGATATGTATGGCTCAAGCTCCTATCCTTGTTGTTGTGGCTATATTTTGTTTTTAGGGAATTTTATTTCTTTTATATACTCTGATATTTTTGAAGTACAAGACAGTAGCTTTTATGTTGTAATGGGCTTTTGTATTTCATACATGCGATGTTTTTGGACCACGGTATCTTATGATAAATAAAGTTTTTATTCTGCTGTTATTTTATATGTCTGTCTTGTAATATTTCCATTCTGTTTACTATAATGCTTCACGAAACTTAATGCATTCCCTTTATGAGTGACAATAACGGACGTGGGGTGTCACACTTGGTATATGAGCTGAAGGTTACCAGATTAGATAAAAGTTTTTGAAAGATATTTTCAAAAAGAAAAGTCTGTTTTGAAAAACGTTCCTCAAAAAGCCATAAGTAATATCTTTCGATCCCTTGTCTGAATCTCTTTCCTTTTCTTTTTCAGCATGTCAGGGAAATCCAACATTCTAGAGGGCGTTGCGATACCAGGATGGTTCCATAGGTATCTGGAGGCCATGGCGCCTGCCGAAGGCCAAGGAAACATTCCTCCCCCAGCTGCACACGTTGTTACTCCTCCTCCGCGTGCATACAACTTCTCAAATATCTGCCAAGATTTCTATGCTATGAGAGGGAAGCCATTCCATGGAACTGAGACGGCTGTGGAGGCAAGGAACTGGCTCAAGGAGACCGAGGACTTATTTGTAATTTTTGAAGTAGAGGATCGAAGAAATATTCAATTAGCTGCTTGGCTATTGAAGGATGAAGCTTCATTTTGGTGGGAGGTAATCCAAGCAGGTCGTCCGGTGGAAAATTAGGTGACTTTTGATGGAGGTTTAGGATGAAATTTCTTTCCCAAGCCGAGAAAAGCATGCAGATGGAGAGGTTATTAGCACTCAAACAAGGGAACCTGATTGTTAAAGAGTATGTGAGAAAATTTAACCAGCTGGCAATATTTGGACTGGAACTAGTAGACACGCCACATAAGAAGGCTTTGCGATTTGCTAAAGGGCTGAATGAACCCCTTCATGGGTTAGCCATATCCCATATTCCAATATGAGCCACTTTTGAAAGACTTGTTGATATGGCCTTGATGTATGAGGAAGAAAAATGGGAAAAGAAGGAGTTAAAGCTGAGGAAACAATGCAAAACAAGAAGACATGGCCCAAGAAGGGGCAACAACAACAGAAGAAGAAGAAGAAAGGAGGAAAGAATGACAAGGGTAAAGAGAAAAGGAAGTGTCATAGTTGTGGGAAAGAGGGTCACTTGATCAAAGACTGTAATAGAAGGAAGAAAACTTGCTTTAATTGTGGAGAATCAGACACTTTGCTAGGGAGTGCCCGAAGAAATAGAGATCACAAGGACAAGGTCAAAGGGCAGGAACTTCTAGAGGGCAGGTGCATGCTCTCGCGATCAGTGCTCCTGATAGAGATAGGAAAAATTCTGTGGAAGGTTTGATTTCTCTTTCTAATTATCCTATTAGAACACTTTTTGAGTTTGGCGCTTCACATTCGTTTATATCTAGTTCTGTGGTTTAATCTCTGCACTTAATTACTAGTATGGTAGTGGATCCCATAATTGTCTCAAAACCCATTAGTAGTTTGGCTCATTTATCTATGATTTGTCGGGCTTTGAGGATATCTGTGTTAGGCATCGAGTTTGAATGCGACGCATATGTGCTCGGATTTATAGGCTACGGGTTGATTCTAGGAATGGATTAGCTTACCAAGTATGCTGCCATTCTGGATTGTGAGAAGAGAGTCGTTAGGCTTCTGACTTGTCATAGGAGAACCCTTGAGATTTCTTGTAACCCCCAAGGGTCTGTTATGCTTAGCTTCCATGAGTCTCTTGATGCATACATAGATGATTTGCAATCTGTTTCTGTAGTCCGAGATTATTCTGATGTTTTTAATGAGGTACGGGGTTTACCTCCGAGGCGCGAGATCGACTTTCGTATATATCTGGTGGACAATGCAAAGCCAGTTGCTTTACCAGTGCGCCATATGGCTCCGAGGGAAAGGAAGGGGTTGAGTAAGCAAGTTGGGGAGCTACCTGAGAAAGGATTTATTAGACGAAGCATATTTGAATAGGGTGCTCCAGTTGTATTCGCAACTAAGGCAGACGGTTTGCTTCATTTGTGTGTGGACCATAGAGACTTGAACAAACTCACAATGAAGAATATGCACCCACTTCCGAGGATAGACGACTTGTTTGACCAGCTTGTCAGGGCCACGGTATTCTCTCAGTTATACTTGGCCATGGAGTTTCATCAGTTGAGGGTGGCTGAGGACAGTATAGACAAGACTGCTTTTAGGACTTCGTATGGTTTCTTTGAGTGGCTAACGAATGCACCCGCCTATTTTGTTGATCTAATGAGTAGGGTGTTTCGAGAGTTCCTAAATAAATTTATCGTAGTCTTTGTTGATGATATTTTGATCTTCTCCAAGAGAGAAGAAGAGCATGCCCAACATTTGAGAGAAGTTTTGAAAAATCTCTGTGACCTTCAGCTTAAGGCAAAGTTATACAAATTTCATTTTTGGAGAAAGGAGGTGAGATTCTTAGGGCATGTGTTCTCCAAAGAAGGGATAGCTGTGGATCCCACAAAAGTAGTTGCGGTGCAAGATTGGTAGATTCCTAAAAACGCAACATAGATGAGGTGCATTCTTGGGTTGGCAGGTTATTATAGGAAGTTCATTAAGGATCTCACAAATATATGATCCCCACTCACCAGGATGATGAAGAAGAACTTGGCATTTTCATGGGATATAGATTGTGATGTTGCTTTCCAACGTTTGAAGAGGGCTCTGATAACAGCCATAGTCTTGACCTTGCCTGATGGAAGTAAAGTGTTTACCGTTTACACTGATGCATGTGGTACAGGGCTTGGTGCGGTTCTGATGCAAGAATGGAAAGTAGTGTGTTATGGGTTAGACAGCTGAGAGTTCATGAAAAGAACTACCCACCCATGATCTTGAGCAAGCTGCCATAGTATTCGCGCTTAAGACGTGGCAACATTATTTACTTGGAGAGAAGTTCGAGTTATATATCGATCATAAATCCCTCAAGTACTTGTTCTCGCAGAAGGATCTTAATTTAAGGCAACAAAGGTTGACCTTATTTGACGGCAAATGAAGATAGCCCAAGATAGGCAGAAATCCTACGTAGACAAGAGAAGGACTGACATCGAATTTGAAGTGGGAGACTTAGTCTTTATTAAATTGTCACCTCTGAGGAATGTGGTTCTCTTCGGATCTGTAAGGAAGTTGGCACCCAGATTTGTGGGACCATTTCCCATAACCGAAAGGATTGGCCTAATGGCCTATAGAGTAAAGCTCCCAGAAAATCTATCCAGCATTCATGATGTTTTCCACGTTTCTCATCTGCAGAAGTGCTTACATGACACAGCGGAAGTTGTTGAGCCAAGCATATTGGAAGAAGTGGAAGTAGAGTAGGAGGCGACAGTCAGACGAGTCCTTACCCGTATTCTTGGATTAGAAGTTGAAAGGCTCTGCAATAAAGAGATCAAGCCGATAAAGGTTCAATGGGGAGATAACCCAGAGGATGCGACTTAGGAGACCGAAGACAAGATTCATGTTTTGTACCCTTTCCTTTTCGAGGGTATGTTCTTAACTTCTTTTCCAAAATTTTATATGTGCTTGTTCCTATAATTTGAATATATCCTATCCATAGTATATTCGACCTTTAAATAGGAATCCTATGGATGTAAACATGTGTTAGAGACATGTTATGTTTGATGGATGCAAGTGTTTGCTAGTGGCTGCCTATGGATGCATATACACACACATTAGGCACTAGATCGGCTCAATCACTCTCATACTGCATATGGATGTGTGTGCATTTTCGTTTCTTTTATGGATGGAAATGGATGTATTAGCGTATGGATGTTGCATTTGGACGAATGAGTGTGCACACATATAGAACTCATATGTTATAATAGGATTATTTGCATTCATATTGGATACATGGCACTAACATACATTGCATTAAGGAGGTCGACTGAATTAGTAGATCGCCTGATATGCGCATTGGTATTTGGACATATACACACACCTTTGCATATATTCATAAAAGCATTAGAAATATTTAAGGACTTTGGATGCCAGTGATTGATGGATGATGGATGGTAGGATATACATTCTTCTCAACATGGAGATTTTGGGGAAGAAATCCTTTAAGTAGGGAGGAATGTAACACCTCGTAATTTAGTTAACATAAAAAAGGATAAATTAAATAATAATTAGTTTATTATTTGGAATTAAGGGAAACGGACTGCCCCATTGCGTCCATCTTGAAATTCTGGTCAAGATAGACATTTGGTTTGCGTAAAACGGACACTATATAAAGAAGTTATGAAGATTTTAAGTTTGTATACGTGTAGAAGAATTATATATATACATTTGAGTCAAATATGAGTCAGAACCTTATCCAAAATCGTTCAAGATTGAAAAATAAAGTGGAGGCAGTTTTCCCGCTCTAGGGGTGGACCCCCTTGAGGGGTGTCGACACCGGGGTCGACCCCCCTTAAGGGGTGTCGACACCAGGGTCGACCCCCCTACAGGTGTGTTGACACCCCTAGGCCTGACGTGGAAGTCGGTTTCAGAGAGGCTGACAGCTATAAATACATGGTTATTTCCCTTGGTTTCTTCATTGAGAATCCATGGGGGCCAAACTCTGCCCGTGACTGAACTGAACCGAATTATCTTCTACAATTATCAACCTAGGCAAATCAGTTAGAGATTCAAGATCCACTCTTCCTCTATTTTCTAATCCAAACACTGTGAGTTCTTAGTTTCTTTCAGATTTAAATATTTAAAAGTAAACCTGATACGACTATAGTTTGAATTTGTTCATGTGCCTGTATTTTATTTGATCCATTGTAAATTGTGAAAATATGACATTCTAAATTGGTTATAACTTGGATTCAAATCTCTATCTTGTCTGATCTATTGTAA
Organism: Allium sativum; assembly: GCA_030737875.1. Lineage (NCBI taxonomy): Eukaryota > Viridiplantae > Streptophyta > Magnoliopsida > Asparagales > Amaryllidaceae > Allium > Allium sativum. The sequence continues at coordinate 322,147,399 of CM060926.1, forward strand.
TATCCGTGACATACTATGATGTGGATCTTGACCTTCTTTGTTTTAGATCTATTATTTACTATTGGAGCTGAATTATGTGGCCATCTAAATTATTAATCAGATCAAGTTATCACCTTGTGCCTGTCATATTAGATCTAAACTAGTTGGACATCTAAATTGTTAATTTAGATCTTATTAAGCTTATTATGACATCATAGTTATGTTAGAATTAGTTAACTAACACAAGTTCATTAGATTTATGCTTATATGTCCACCTTATCACCATGCTAGTTTATGTTTATGCCAGAAGAATCGCCTTTGTCATATTCCCGTCACTTTTCCCTTTTTATTGTTTATGACTAGGCTATTATCCATCTTAGGCATGCCAAAAATTATGTGAATGAGCTAGTTAGGGAATGGGGGAAAAAGGTTAGAATTGGCATAATTTAAATAATGTTTATATGAATTGGACATATAATTCAAAATGGGGAAAAAGGGGCATAATCACCTATAATGACATAGGTAAATTTGGATAAGAATGAAATATCTAGGATTACAATTGGAAATTGTAATTGAACCCATGACACAAAGTTAGGTTGCATTAGTGGTGGAAGTCTGCCCGGACCCGCCTGGCATATCCAGCAACCACTAATGTTGAACCTAATGTGAGAGGTCTAAGTGCACAAATACGAGACGGGCTATGACACGAGGTTAGGCCTAACTTATGGAAGAAGTCTGCCCGGACCCGACCGGCATATCCAGCATCCACAAGTTGTAGGTCTAACGTGGGAGGTCTAGCCTATTATAAACCATAAATGGACATGGTAATAAATTGGACTATTTAACCTAATCTAATCCATAATGGATTGTATGAATATGAACTACAGTTGGGGTTAAGTAAATTTGGTTGAACAGTGGGTGGGTTAAGTACGCCTGAGGAGTGGGTAATATTTACATATAGGCCCACAAACTTAACCTAATAAGGTTATGTAATTAAAGACACTTAGTGGTATACATAATCAATGGAAATAATAAAGTTATGTAATGTTTTCACCAAAAATGGCTCAAACATCAAGGGTACGAGAATCGTACTTCATCAATACGGTTAGTAAGTTGAAAGTAAAAAATGTAGGGAAAGCAAAATAAGACAAGGTTTTAGAGTGGTTCAGCCCTAATTAGGCCTACATCCACTATGGAGATGGTGTGCATTATCATGAAAATGATTACGAAGTGTATAAACTCTCTTTTCTCATACATCTTATTCAATATCTTCTCACTCTCATATACAATTCTCGCTTAAATTTACGGAATTCGACGAAGGAAAGGTGGAATTCGTGGAGGAGAAGGATGGATGAGTGATAGAGAAGGAGGATGTCTTTGACCTCATTTCACTTAGAAGATCCTAATGGATGCTATCCATAGCCAAATAGATGAAGATCCTTCAAGTGAAAATGATGATGTTGGTTGAAAATGCTTAAGGAAGGTTGGAAGGTAGAATTTAGTAGCACTTCGTGGTTGCAAAAAAGTTCCCCTCTCTTGGTGGAAGCCATGGCCTATTTATAGGTGTGCCTCCATGAAGAAATGATCTGAAAATCATATATGCAGACTTTGGGTTGCTTGTCCCATTAATTACGAACATGCCACCACTTAGTTGTAGCCAACAGGTGACAATTGTATTCAGTTGTCCTGGAAGGGAGGGAGCGGCTTCATAGGAGTGAGTGACTGCATAATTATGAGCATATTGAATGGATGGACAGCCAGTGACTGTACAGGCGACTTGTCAAAGCTTCCTATATGTGATGGTGGATAGGCGACCGACCAAAACTTGTAGAGCAGGCATATGAGTGATCGCTTTGGAGTTGAAATCTGTTGGGTCGGTAGGTGGCATGCGACTGTAACATTAGTGACTGATTGAGGAATGAGCGAACGGTTGAGGTTGCAATCCATGAGCGGACATGGGATGTATGCGCAATTCCTTGCATATTTGTGTCCCCGCTATGTACGATAGATCAGGGTAACGTGGACGAATGACTGCAGAACAAAGTATGCGACCGGAACCAGTTCTTCTCTTCGTCTTGTACGACCGATTTCTTTGATACAATAATGAGCGACTTCCTTAATGTGGGTGATCTTTGCAGGATGTGCGGGCCTCACCGTCCTTGGGCAGTACCATCCTTGAGCTAGCTTGGCACGCGCGGTCCCTCTATATGATCGTATTATGCTATATGACCGATCCTGATTATGTTGATTGGACGACCCAACTTGTTCTGATGTATGCGACCTTCCTTGTCATGTTTAACCTTAAGTTGGCGCTTGATCTTTGTTTTGTGTGATCATTCCTTTCTCTTCACAAACTCCCTGGGTGAACTGGATTGGAGTGGACTATGCACGACCGATCTCAATGAAGCTAGACCCATATACCAGCATGCGTATAGGGGATAAACATTTGTTCTCGAAGTTTGTAATTTTGATTTTGCAAAAAATTACAGGCTTCAAAATAATTGATCATGACATATTTTGGTATATCAAATCAGGTTTACCAAGGAACGAACGCGCAAAGCATAGGATCATTAAGGTAAAGATATCTAGGATTGTTCTTTATTGTGAGCGAGACGCCTAAGTCACTCACACTATTTCCTTTGAGTCAAAGTATCATCATGATCAATCAAATCATGGGGATGTGGGCAAGCCAGCTGGACTTGATGGGCCACTTATACTTGCGCAATCGAGTATTGAGCTGACGTGGTGAGAATGATCTGGATGTGTGTCTTTTAATCTTCCCTGTTGTTTTCTTACTCCTTTCTTCAATTCACTTTTATTTCCTTGATAAAGCACATTTGAAACAACTACTTCATTTTCTAAAAACCCTAATTTCTATTTTGACTTCCTTTCAATTAGATTTTCTTAGCCAAAAAACCCCGTACTCCTCCCTATCATCAACCTGTGAAGCACAGGTTTGTTATTCTTACTTATAATTGTTCCTCTTTTGAATTGATAACATATGCTTTAATAGGAAATAATTTCTTTTTATGCTTTCCGAAACCCTTATGATCATTAAATGCGATTTGGGTTGTTATTGATCTTTTATGATGACAATAGTTGGAATTTTTGGACTGGATCTGGGTTGTTTTGTGCATGCACTAGTCTGGGAACACTTAACTCCGATATACCTTTTTTCTTTTGGTTCTGAATTTCACACATATGATATGTTCACTGAAATGCTTAAGATAAGCTCACATATTGCACAATTCCTAACATTGATTTTGCCATTATGATCCATACTTCTAGTTTGACTCCTACGGTTGCCCAAGTGCATTTTAACAGAAGGTCGCTCTTCTCCCTTTCATTGAAATTAATCTTGAATGGTCCTGACTTGGTTAAATATGAGCAACCTTTTTTGACAAAGCATGCGAGGATAACATGAACTTCTTTTGTGCGACCAGGGTCTGAAGGATCGGTCATTTGCCGTTCTGCTTTTGATTGCATTTCTCGTTTAATCTTGACTGACCCTTTAAATCCTTGAATTGCACAGTCATTTACTAGTTCGCTTATATAGGATGGATTCGTCTCCGCAGCGACGTCGGTTGGAAAGGTTCTTTGACTTGGATGTTCAGATAACCGACGTTCAATCAACCGGTCAACCGTTTGTGAACTCTCCCCTCAGTCCTTCTCACGCAGAACTTCAAACGATCATTAACAAGCCACGATATGCCCCTAGTCCATGCAATCCCAAACTTGTTAAATGACTCAAAGGCTGGAGTTTGCAAGCAGTATTTCTAATGTGGACATATCTCCGTTGGATCATCAAACATTTTCTTGCGATATGATTGCTGCGATGGGTCAGATGCTTGGCCGTTTCCAAACTACTATGTACCATTTTGGGAAGCAGATGGATCTGCTTAAGGATTACTCCGTAAAGCAATTGAGTGGTTGGCAGACACTAGCTTGCGACCTCCAAAGGCTTCATAGGGACAATCTCGAGCATATTTCTGCCTTAGAGGATGACAAGGTGAAGTTGATTCAAGCTTTTAGATTCAAGGATAGTGTGGTTGTTTCTTTTGCTCCGGGAGGTGTCGAGCTTGTAGCTTCAAAGCGCAAGGAGTTCTTGGTTGTTGAACCTCCATCCTGCTCCACTCAGGTTAAGAGGAAGTTTGGCAGGCCTATAAAGAACAAGGATCTGTAGCTCTTTTATCTTGCCTCTAGTCGTTTCTTTTGCAAACTATGCTTTTAGATTGGTTGTATAAGCGGGCGCCGATCCTCGCATTTAACTTTATGTTGGTCTGTGTAGCGACTTGTGCTCATTTTGGTGCCTCGATGATGCTTATGTGCCCTGCTTTGTTAGTACAAGACGATGCTCTTCTTTGCTATGTTGTGGCCTTTCATCCTGCTTGGCATTATTTTCTATTTGTACCTTATGTTACAAATTTCTTTGATGACTGTGTGTTAGTATTGCGTTTACGGTGTGTAACCTCAATGCTACCAACTCGTTTTTTGATGTTATAGTTGTTTATTATAGCTTTGTTAGATTGGACACGATATCAGCTTCTTAGAATTTAGTCGACTGATTATAAGCCGCTTTTCTTTCTTTTTGGTGATTGTACGTTTATTTGTACGTTCACCAATCCGGTGACCCAAATCCTTCGTAGATTTAGTTTAAACGTATGTTTTTTGTTTTTGATGTATTTAACTATATTTCTCGCCAACTCAGTGACCCGAGTTCTTCGAAGAATTGGTTAAATACATATTCGTATATATGTACATTTTGTTGTCGTTTATTAGAATGTATTCAACCCCATATCTCACTAACTCGGTGACCAAGCCCTTCAGAGTCTGATTTTGAGTACATGCCCCCAAGGGAGGACATTGGTTTCAAGTTTCGATCCATCCTAGGTCCTGTTTGACCTAATTATTTTAGAATCACACAAGACCTAAATTAGATACCCACTTTCAGCTAGGATTTCTGTTACCGCCTTTTAGCTAGGATTTCTGTTACCCTCTTTCAGCTACGATTTCTGTTTGTGTTGGTCCTTCCAGTATGTTTGCCGGTCCTTCCGGCACTAGAATTGGTGCTTCCAATCCTAGGTTTGTCGGTCCTTCCAACTTTATGCTTCATCCCGGGAGGTGGACACTAGTTCATCTTATTGAGCTTTAGTTCGATTTGAAAAATTCATGTCCTACACCTGACAAGGTGCCTCTTTTGGGACTGGCAATCTTTTATCCATGGGACAAATTTGGTTGTTTCCACCTTTGCATTATTTTCGCAGTTTGACACCAATTCTTTTGCTAGAGGCTTACTGAGGATCTGGTGTTTTTGCGATGAAAGATGCAGCTTTTTGATTTGTCATCCACTCATTGCGTAGTTTGAATGATGCTCCGGCACTCAGTGTTTTTGAATTGTTTCAGTCGGGATATGCTTGAGAAGTTTCCAACAATGGTTGGATTTTGAGAGAATTATTGTTCCTGTTTGCCTACATAAAAGAAGTCAACTTTTAGCAGAAATTTGCGAATATATGATTCGTGTAAGGAAATGGAGTTTCTCACTCATGTTTTTTATGTACATAGTTCGAATGCGAAGTTTCTTGCAAATATTCACAGCTTTTACAACAGATTTGAATAATGCATTATAGAAAATAACGGCGGATGTGTTCGCTATTCCAAGCTCGAGGAATCTGGATTCCATCTGTGGTGGTCAATTTGAAAGTACCATTCCGAAGTTTTTTGTTTATAACATAGGGCCCTTCCCTATTTGATCCCCAAAAAAAAACTTGGTTCCGATCATTACTTTCTTCAGTACAAGGTCTCTGATCTCGAAAGTCATGTGTCTGACTTTTGAATTGAAATGCCTAGCCACCCTTCTCTGATGTGCAACCACCCTGAGTTCTACTTCCTTTCTTTTTTCCTCGAGTTGGTCGAGGGCCTCAAGTTATAGCCTCTCATTTTCCTCCTAGTTGAAGTGAATCCTCCTATGGGTGGGAACTTACACTTCCACAAGGATCTTGGCTTCAGAGCAAAAGGCTAAGGAAAAGGGAGTGTGCCCAGTCGCAGTTTTATGAGTTGTACGGTATGCCTATAGTGCAAGTGGAAGCTCATCGGCCCAACCACCTTTGGATTTCTCGAATCATTTCTTAATGGTCGATTTGATGATCTTGTTTACTGCTTCCACTTGCCCGTTTGCTTGTGGATGGGCAACTACGGATAAACTTTTCTGGATTTTATACTTGGCACAGAAATTTTGGAATTCTTCGCTCTCAAATTGGGTTCCATTGTCTATGATTATTTTTTGTGGCACTCCGAACCTACAAATGATATTTTTTAAAACAAAGTTAATAACTTTCTTCGAGGTTATAGTTGCCAATGGTTCTGCTTCATCCCATTTTGTAAAATAATCAACAGCGACAATGGCATATTTAAAACCAAATTTTGCGGTGGGGAGTGCTTCTATAAGGTCGATGCGCCAGATAGCGAACGGCCATGGGCTGACCATTTGAGTTATAACTGTTGATAGCACATTGGAATATTTGCAAACCTCTGACATATATCGAATCTTTTAGTATATGCTACGGAGTCTTTATTTATGTCTGGCCAGAAATATCCATATCGCAGAATTTTCTTGGCCAATGTCTGGCCACTAGTATGACCTCTGCATTCACCCTCACGTAATTCTATCATGATTTCTTTCGATTCCTTTTTTGTGACACAACGAAGTAAGGGTATAGAAAATCCTCGTCTGTATAGCCGTCCATCTTGAATGAGATACATAGGGGCTTTTTGTAAGATTTTCTTTCACTTCTTGACTTCTACCGGGAGTACATCGGTCGTAAGATACTCTTTGATTGGTGTCATCCACAAGTCTAGCTCATTATCCACCTCCATGACCTAATCCATCTCAAATTTTTCCGTGCTGGGGCTGGAGAGGACCTCAACCGGGACTAATCCTATAAGTTGTGCATCTTCTGTGCTTGCATATTTTGCCAGTGAGTTTGCCTTGGTATTTTCTTCTCTTGGAATGTGAGACATAGAATAATGCTCGAAGTTCTCTAGTAGTTCCAAAGCCTTAGATAAGTCGGAAAGTTACCCATTTTGGCTTAGGACTCTCCCCGGATTTGACATACCACTAGTTGAGAATCACTGAAGATTTGTATGGTCTTTAGCTGCAATTCTCTTACTAGTCTTATTCCTGCAATGAGGGCTTTATATTCAACTTCGTTATTTTTTGATGGAAATTCTAGTCTTAGCGCATAACATATAGATCTTCCTTCAGGGGTTTCCAGAACTACCCCTACCCCAGAATAGTAATCGTTTGATGCTCCATCAATGAATAACTTCCATTGGATGTTGGTTTCAGTGTCAGGCTCCTCTTTTATATTTCCTTGGTCGGTAAACTCTACAATGATATCTGCAAGTGCTTGCTCGTTAATTGCTTTTCGGGGATGGTATGTATTGTCATACTGACTAAGCTCAATGTTCGACTTTGATAACCTACCGGAAGTCTCTGGTCGAAACAACACCTGTCTCAATGGTTGATCCATGAGGACCTTAATAAGGTGAGCATGGAAGTAGGGTCGAAGCTTCTTTGATGCGATAAGTAAACAATAAGAGAGCTTCTTGAGTTTTGGGTAGTTCAGTTCTGCCCCGGATAATCTCTTACTGATGTAATAAACCGGTCTATGAACCTTTGAATTCTCCCTTACTAACGCCGCGCTTAGAGCATGGGCGGGTACTGCCAAGTATACAAACAAATCTTCTCCATCATTAGGCTTCAACAACATTGTAGGTGTTGCCATGTACTGGATTAGCTCTTTGAAAGCTTTCTGGCATTTAGGAGTCTATTGTATCTCTTTCTTTCCTTTCCTAAGGGTATCGAAGAAGGGAAGACACCTGTCCATTTCCCTGGATATGAAACAATTCAAAGCTGCAATTTTCCCATTTAAACATTGAAGCTCTTTCTTGGTTCCTAGGGCATGCATTTCCCTTAAGGCTGATATTTTTGCTGGATTGTCCTCTATGCCCCTAGCGTTGACCATAAACCCTAGGAACTTACCCTAACCGACCCTGAAGGAACATTTTAAAGGATTTAGTTTCATACCATATCGTCGTAGAATATCGAACATCTGGGCTAAATCTTCCAATTGATCAACCGCCTTTTTGGACTTTACCAACATATCATCGACATCGACTTCCATTATCTTGCCAATTTGTTTTTTGAACATATCATTTATCAACAGCTGGTAAGTTTCCCCAGCATTCTTTAGGCCAAATGACATCACTTTGTAGCAATATAGGCCAAGATCAGTGATAATACTTGTGTCCTCTTAATCCGGTCCATACATCATGATTTGATTGTAACCAGAATATGCATCCATAAAAGACGACAATTCATTCCCAGCTGTGGAATCTACCAATTGATCTATTCTGGAAAGAGGGAAACTGTCCTTTGGACAAGCTTTATTAAGATCCGAATAGTCCACGCAGACTAGCCATTTGCCGTTAGCTTTCTTTACAAGTACAGGATTGGAGAGCCAGTTTGGATAGGTAGATTCCCTAATGAAGTTGTTTTCCATTAGCATGTCGATCTCCTGCTTCAAGGCCTTTGATCTCTCCGGCCCCTATGTCCTCCTTTTCTTCTTGATAGGTGGTATATGAGGATTAATATAAAGTTTATGGACTGCAACATTTGGAGATATGTCGCTCGTTTCAGAATGGTTCCATGCAAACACGTCCAAATTAGCTTTTAAAAAGACAATTAATTGATTCTTCAATTCAAGGCTCAACTAAGATCCTGTATTCAACACATGTTTTGGATCTTTTGAACTAACAGCTATGGGAATGGTGATCTCAGCCAGGGTCGCTCTTTCGTCCTCTGCACTCGCTTTTCTAGGATCAGTTTCCTTTCGTGCTCCGCTGTGTTCGCTAGTGCATGGATCGCTCCTTAATTGCTATAAAGGGAGCTCGCGAATGCGGGGTGGAGCCTCCGCATTCCTTACCAAATCTTTCTTCTTTTCCTCACGCAGCTCTGTCACATAGCAATCTCTCCCAGTGGCCTGATTGCCCTTAATTACGCCAGTTCCATTCTCAGTTGGAAAGTTCATAGTTAGACACCACGGGGCTAACGCAACCTTAAAACCTGCGAGAGTTGATCGCCCAAGGAACACGCATTTTAGGTGAAGAGCGCGTCCACCAAGACGAAAGTTTGCATCATAGAGACCTTGTGTTCCCCATCTGCTAGTTCGACGAGCAAGTCAATTGTACCAATGGGTTGCGTGGTTATCTGGTAAATCCATGGATCTTGTTTAGATAGGCTCACACTTCTTTCATAGAAAGGTACATTTTTTGGAATGTATTTATGAAGATCACATTAACGGATGTCCTCATGTCAACTAGAGCTCTTTTCACAACTGCATGGCCAAGACCAATTGCAACTACCATGGCATCAACGGTTGGTGCAGGTAATCCATCAGCATCTCTATCTTTGAATACCACGTCATCGGCCGAAGTTCTAGGTATCTTCATGGGAAGCTCATTGCTTAGGACCATGCACCTTTCTTCTTTCGAGACACCCTTTAGCTCATTAGCGTACCTTTCCATATTTGCCAAGCTACTTCCAGCTGGGCGGGGCCTGCCGAAGATCATGTTGATAACTGGCCTTGAATCAGCAAGTGCCTGAGCTTTCTCTTCTGAACCGGATTGATTGGTGGTATTATTCTGTACTTGCGTAGTCGGAGCGTTTTGAGGATTCTTCACATACTGTTGTAATTGGTTTTTCTGATGAGTTCTTCGATCAAACTTTTCAGGTGCCGACATTCGTTAGTGCTATGCCCTGGTTGATTATGAAACCGGAAGAATTTACCGGAGTTGGCTTGTTGCTCAGTGATCTTTTGAGCCTTCATTTGAGGAAAGATGCTTGAATCCTTTGTGGCGGAGTAGATCCTCTTTGGGGTTTCATTTAAGAGAGTCAATTATTAATGCTTGTAAAGCCGTGTTTTCTTATAGGCTTTGCTATCCTTCTCATCACTTCCCCTCTTCTGCCAGAGTCATTCTTCTGCTCGGTCTGGAACTCGTTGCCTTTTGCTTCTTTAATAGTGCCACTTTCTATGACCTTCTGAACATTCGTTGCATCATCCTCCATGCTCATATACTCCTTGGCTTTCTTATAGAACTTCTTTAGAGTTTTGGGCTTCTTCATCTTGAGCCATTTTCCGAATTCCGATTTCTTATCAATAGAACCCTTCAGCGCTGCCAATAAGTACCAAGGTTCTGTTTCTATGACTTAAGCCGCTACAGCATGGAATTGTGTAAGAAAAGCTTTGATAGTTTGTCAAGACATCTATTCCATCTCGCTGAGCGACATCACATCCTTTACTTTGGTTGTTTGGAGATGAAATTGTTCTTGAAATCTTCTCTCCAGATCAGCAAATTGATCAATGCACTTAGGTAGAAGTCTAGTGAACCATAGTGAGGCCACACCTTCTAAGCATACAGGAAAGTACAAGCATTTTATCTCATCGGTTGCCCTAGCTCCGTTCATATGTTGAACATATTTGAATAGAAAAATGTTTTAGATCTCCAGTCCCTCCATGAGGTGCTATGGTTGGGGGTATGAATTTCTTAGGAAACTTTGCTTGACAGATTCTTTCTATAAATGGGTTTTTATTGGGTGAAAATTCATTTATAGATTCTCTTCATCCTCTTGGATCGTTTTTTCTTTCATTGTTCGCTGGATCATATCTGTAATGCGCTTCTCATCGCTCGCCCGTTCCATAGGTTTGGCATTGATGCTTTTATTGGTGCAATCGCGGTTCAAGCTCCGATGCCTTGCACCTCTTTTGGGAGGTGTCCTTTTGGTGGGACTCGCGACGTTCTGAGTTTCACCTTTCTCCTTGTGCTGTGGAGACTTGACCTTAGAGTCCTCAAAGTCCCCCCCCCCCCACTTTTTGTCTTCCACCAAGAAGTGAGATCGACCAGGGTCTAAGGTTGATGAGTCCTCTTTTTCGTCAACATTATTTACAACATTCGGTGGCGGAAGATTGCTTGAGCATTAATCAGGGCATCAAACCTTTCAATCAGCATTTTTGTCGTAGGATCCTTTTTTTTATTCAAGCCAGTCATAGCCACTTAAATTCATCTCACGTTACAGATGCCCTAGAGGTCTCCTTAACTTCTCGATTCAACGTTTGCGGTGTAGCTTCATCACCATGAATTTCTCAATAACTGGAGTAGCTCTAACGGACTTGCTATTTTTCTTCGAACCGACCATGGCTTCAAGGAAGGAAGCGGTTTAGGATTTCAAGGGTAGGCTGTTGGAATTGGAGAAAAGTGTGAAGGAAGGAAACACGAACACAGCCCCACGGTGGGCGCCAAATGTTTTCACCAAAAATGGTTCAAACACCAAGGGTACGAGAATCATATTTAACCAATACGGTTAATAAGTAAATGCAGCCGTACTTAACAAAAGTTGAAAGTAAAAATGTGGGGAAAGCAAAAGAAGACAAGGTTTTAGAGTGGTTCAAACTAAGCTAGGCCTACATCAACTATGGAGATGGTTTGCATTATCATGACAATGATTACAAAGCATATAAACTCTCTTTTCTCATACATCTTCTCATTCTTTCAGCATCTTTTCACTCTCACATACAAATGTTGCTTAAATTTACGGAATTCGACGGAGGAAAGGTGCAATCCATGGAGGAGAAGGATGAATGAGTGATGGAGAAGGAGGATGTCTTTGACCTCTTTTCACTTATAAGATCCCAATGGACGTCATGGCCAAATGGATGAAGATCCTTCAAGTGGAAATGATGATGTTGGTTGAAAATGCTTAAGGAAGGGTGGAGGGAAGAATTTAGCAGCACTTCGTGGTAGCAAAAAAGTTCCCCTCTCTTGGTGGAAGCCATGGCCTATTTATAGGTGTGCCTCCATGAAAAAATGATCTGAAAATCATATAAGCAGACTTCGGGTCGCTTGTCCCATTAATTACGAACATGCCACCGCTTAGTTGTAGCCAACTGGTGACAGTTGTATTTAGTTGTCCTGGAAGGGACGAGCGACTGCATAAGTATGAGAACATTGAATGGGTGGACAGGCAGTGAGTGTACAGGTGACTTGTCAAAGCTTCCAATATTTTATGGTGGATAGGCGACCGATCAAAACTTGTAGAGCAGGCATATGAGCGATCGCTCTAGAGTTGATATCTGTCGGGTTGGTAGGTGGCATGCGATTGTAACATTAGTGAGTGATTGAGGAATAAGAGAACAGCTGAGGTTGCGATCCATGAGCGGACATGGGATGTATGCGCAATTCCTTGCATCTTTGTGTCCCCCGCTATGTACGATCGATCGGGGTAACGTGGACGAACGATTGCAGAACAGAGTATGCGACCAGAACCAATTCTTCTCTTCGTCTTGTACGACTGATTTCTTTGATACAATAATGAGCGACTTCCTTATTGTAGGCTATCTTTGCAGGATGTACGGGCCTCACCGTCCTTGGGCAGTACCATCCTTGAGCTGGCTTGGCGCGCGCGGTCCCTCTGTATGATTGTATTATGTTGTATGACCGATCCTGATTGTGTTGAGTGGACAACCCGACTTGTTCTGATGTATGCGACCTTCCTTGTCATGTTTAACCTTAATTTGGCACTTGACCTTTGTTTTGTGTAATCGTTCCTTGCTCTTCACAAACTGCTTGGGTGAACTGGATTGGAGTGGACTATGCGCGACCGATCTCAATGACGCTTAACCCGTAGACCAGCATGCGTATAGGGGATAAACATTTAATTAAAGACACCTTTTAGGGTAAACATAACTTGTAGAAATAATAAGATTATGTAATTAAAGACACCTAGTGGTATACATAGCCAATGAAAACCTAGTGGGGGATACAAGACAAAGGGGGGAGCTTGTATCATATTGCGTGGGACCCGTTTCGTTTAGTAACCCGGAGTAGGTATCAACTCCAAACTAGTCGGAGAAGGGGCACGCTTACTGGACTGATTGTAAGAGATCCAAACGTGGAGGACAGTGTGGGCGGCGTAAACCGACCGGGCCATGTGCGTGCATGAGCCGGGGAGAGGGGGATAAGACGACCGTACACCTGTAGATATGGGGATGTGCATATCAGCGAAGGATTGCCACCTTAGGACGTGATACATCCTACGGTGGGGTCAACATAGAGTATCTATGCGGATTAGGGAGCCTATCGATTAGGATAGTAGTTAGAGTACACTTGGACATATGCCTAAGTCTACCACCTTATAGTGAAAGGATCATCTCATTCTGGATATACTTGTAATAGTGCAGAATAATCATTAGAAGCATATACACCTTATCCTGTATATCTTGTCATACCTGTCTTTTATGTAGTAATTTCTCTTATCCACTTTATATGCTTGTCATGCTATTTTTATTTATTTACTTGCTAAAAGTAACTAGACTCACTAGACTTTATGTCTGACCCTTTTTGTTTCTCCTTCTTTCTTTCGTTCCCCACCCCCTCCCTCAAGGTTCTCAGGGCGGAAACACTCAGGCTTGACTGTGATTCTGCTTATTTTTGCTGGAGCTGCTAATATGTATGGCTCAAGCTCCTATCCTTGTTGCTATGGCTGTATTTTGTTTTTGGGGAATTTTATTTCTTTTATGTACTCTGATATTTTTGAAGTACAAGACAGTAGCTTTTATATTGTAATGGGATTTTGTATTTCAGACATGTGATGTTTTTGGACCACGGTATCTTATGATAAATAAAGTTTTATTCCGCTGTTATTTTATATGTCTTTCTTGTAATATTTACATGTTGTTTGCTATAACGCTTCACGAAACTTAATGCATTCCCTTTGTGAGTGACATTAACGGATGTGGGGTATCACACCGGGCGGGTCCGAGCAGACTTCTTTCACAAGTCGGACTTAACATCGTGTCTTAGCATGTTATACGTCTATGCACTTAGACCCCTCACATTAGATTCACCACTTGTGGTTGCCGGATATGCCAAGCGGGTCCGGGCAGACTTCTACCACAAGTGTAATCTAACCTTGTGTCTAAGCGCAGTTACAGTTTCTAATTACTGTAATTCTAGGAATTTCCATTATTAACCAATTATACCTATTTCATTATAGGTTTCCGTGCCCCTTTCCTAAGTCATATTTATGATGTACGATATGCCCTAAATTTAAGATCTAAATCACAATTTGATTTATGCCCCAAATCCATATTCATGTATTTCATTCAAGTTATGCCTAAATTTCCCAATACAAGTTATGCCCTAATTTTAACGTTTTCCCCTCGTTCCCAATTTCATGTGTTCGCATATTTCAGCGGTATGCCTAGGCTCGAAGGTAGCCTGGCTAAAAAAATAAAAAGGGAAGAGAAGAAGGGAAGAGAATAGAAATAATCATAATAACAAGATTGAACATATGACAGCAAAAATAGACATAGCAACTAATAAGCGTACAGTGACAAAATTGAGCATAATGACAAGATAGGCATATTGGAACAGATCTGATGAACATGTGATAATATAACTGATTATGCATAGTGTCATGGTCATAAACAAGCATAATGAGATCTAATCAGTGAATTAGATATACAAATAATGATAGATCTGACATGATAAATAGGCATAGGCTTAGATCCAATTCATATTAATGTCAAAATAACTTAGGTACACAGGTTATGGAAGATCTAATATGATTCAATTAGTCATAGGCTTAGATCCAATTCATAAACATGCCAAGATTAACTTTTAAATGTTTAGGTATAAATATAACACAGACTCACTGTGATTGGATCTAAGAAATAGAAGAGTAATTGCAGATGTTGAATCACAGATCACTAAACTTGAATGGCTTGTTTGTTAAAGAAGAAAAAGTTGATTTAATCTGGGCAGAGGCAACATCTAGTTCTCCATTGTTTTTTGTGTGTAAAAACAAGAGAAATGGGTTCTTATCTATAGACTAAAGCCAACGAACCAAGCCAAGAAAGGAGTCCACATTCACGTAGAAGAATCCGCCCAGATCTACAGTGGGGTCGACCCCCCTTGGGTGGGTCGACACATGGATCGACCCCCCTATTGGTGGGTCGACCCCCAACGGGCCATTTTCCCGCTTTGTGTTTTGAATTTTGGACCTATTTTGTTCTTGTATAATTCTCTTGTGCGTATACAAACTTCAAACTTTAATATCTTTTTCATACGGCATCCGTTTTACGCAAACCAGGTGTCAATTTTGACTAGAGTTCCGAGACGAACGCAATGGCGTGGTCCGTTTCACTTAATTCTGAATATTTAATTAATTATTCTTTAATTTATCATCTTTAGTGTTGTTAAAATTACGGGGTGTTACATCAATACACTACATGGAGGTGGCATCGGATTCACAAAAGAATAAAAAGCCAATGACAAAACTTAGAATACAAGCACGGGTCGATATCGACACTAGATAGCAAGTACCAAAGCAAGTGGCACTCGGAACAAAGCTTTTACTGACCACAACCAAAATGGGGCCCAATTTGTCGATAAATAAGACCCCAAGGGTCTCATTTTTGGGGACTTATTTCATTTCCAAAATTTTGTATCCTTTTTTAGAGCTTAATCCCTAATTTGTAAATCAATTTGGGGGTTTTACTTGTAACCTTCAATGTACTCAATCAAATGATCAAATAAAGAGATATTCAATACTTGTCATCTATTTTGCTAGTTCCCTTATTATTAGTTCACGACAAAAGCCTCCTATAAGAGCATAATTACCGAAATATCCTTCCTTAAGCCATTTAACTTTCTCACTTGTGTCGAGTTTATAAAACCATTATCCCAGGGTAAATGTTGGTACTTAAGTCTCGTAAACGTGATACTCGCCTCTTTGAAGAAAGAGTAGCCAATCTTCGGGTTTAGGACCTTGATATCTAGGAAACGGTGAATTAACTCAATCTTGTAGGAACTAAATAATCTTTAAGGACACTTAGGTCCATACCTTTGTTCCCTTTTTCTGGTGAGGACGAAAAATAATGTTAACATTTTGGCGCTAAAAGGAGGGCTTGAACCTCCGACCCTTTGAATAAGATTACAATATCCCTTGTTATTCCGTCCCTATTGGACTAAGCTTTGAAGAAGCAGGATCATAGGTTAAGGGTCTCGACAAGAATCCTCTGAATTTCAAATGGCTATGACAAGCATCAGTGATCCAAGAAGTATCAAAAAATGAAGGGTTAAATTGGAAGCCCTATTGAAACACCCCACCTCCGTTAAGGTCACTCACAAAGCGAATGCCTTAACTTTGGTGGAGCATTTTAGGTAAAAGATGCAGATAAATTACAAGACAGATCAATAAAGCAGCGGAAAATAGAGTCATTTTTATAAACAACTTAATTCAGTCAAGCTTTTACAACAATTGTCTCAATCATACTTAAAAGTAATACATAGAAATTCTGTCTTGATTCAAAAATTTCCAAGTATAAAAGAAAGATAAAAATAATAATGATATTCCCCAATAAAGCATGAACCAGCCATAGCAGTGGAAGAGAGAGTCCAAAGCAATACATCGACTATCTTCGAGCTTGGAAAGAAAACTGGGCTAAGTGATAACATTTCCTCCCTGTGAACCTGGTGAGGGGGAAACGGAAGAAAAGAGGCGAAACAAAACTAGGTTAGACATAAGTCTGGTAAGTCCAGTGACTTTCAGCATATAAATAGGCAAAAGTATCATGACATGAATAAATTGAATATAAGACAATACCATGATAACAGGGATAACAAGATAACATGGGATAAACATACGGTATGATAAGGCAATATAAACTAAATGCGCTTCTACTCTTTCTTTGCTTCGCTACTACTTTGTTGTTTCTGATTTCTATATCTATCTCTGCACTCCTAACTAGTGTCCCAACTAGTAATCTATATAAAATGATAATATTACAATGTGATCCCAATCCCCGCAAATGGTGGTAGCCTTCAGGTGTACATCTATCGTGAGGATTCCACCTCAATCAGCTTAATTGCCATGAACATGTTAGATGTACCCTTACTGCCCTATCGATCGGCTCCCCTTACTTGTATTCATGTTCCAAGCATCTGTGTCAATCGGCCCTCTCTTGCGTGAAGATACCCTGTGCTGGTCCCACCATAAGGTGTATCAATCCTTATGATAGCGACCCGATACGATTCCAGATGCACAGTGTGTAACTACTGGTACTCAGTGCCTGCTTTTTCCCACTCCGGATTACGTGCACGCCCGTAAACCATCGGAACCTACACTGATGTACCCCCTGCCGCTGCTTTGACCGCTTACAATCAGCCCAGTAATCATGCCCCACGCTGCCTAGTTTCAGGGTACCATGATACATCTATGTGGGTTACTGCTGAAATGGGTCCCCGTTACTAGGGTTTCCTGCCGGTTAAGTTTGTGGGCATATATATACAAATATTACCCACCTACACGAGATGTACTTAACCCTGCCACCGATTCTAGCATGTTTATTTAACGGTTAAGTTGTGTGGGCCTATATGTACAAATATTACCCACCTACACGAGATGTACTTAACCCTCCCACCGATTCAAGCATATTTATTTAACGGTAGAGTTTTGTGTGGGCCTATATGTACTAATATTACCCACCAACCCGATATGTACTTAACCCTCCCGCACATTATGTCATATTGGTTAAGTGTTGTCTATTCATGTTAACTTAACCCACCCATTCATCGTGTCATGTGGGTTAAGTGTTTCCTATTAACTTAAACTTGTTCGTTCATCAAGTTATATTGGTCAAGTGTTTCTTATTAACTTAACCCCACGTGTTCATCATGTTGTATTGGTTAAGTATCTTCATTCAATTCAAGTTAACTTGACCCAGCTACTTGTTATGTTACTCTGGTTAAGTGTTGCCTTCTTGTGTTGACTTAACCCTACCACGAATCAAGTTATATTGGTTAAATGTTAACTTATCCCCTTTCCATTTATCATGCTATACCGATTAAGTGTTTCCTATTAACTTAACCCTAGTCATCCATGTTATATTGGTTAAGTGTTTCTAATGAACTTAACCCTACTCATCCATGTTATATTGGTTAAGTGTTCCTATGAACTTAACCCTACTCATTCATCTTGTTCATTAGCATTAATTGATTTATTAATGCACCAACCTCTCACATTAGATATGTGTTGTCGCGGTTACTGGATGTGCCGGGCGGCTCCGGGAAGTTTTACACCATAACTCAATCTAACCTTGGGTTTTTCTTGGGCATAATGCACTAGCCTCTCACATTAAATAGGTGTTGTTGTGGTTACTAGATGTGCCGGGCGGTTCCGGAAAGTTTTATACCACAACTCAATCTAACCTCGGGTTAGGCACATTCGTCTTTTCACTAATTTACATATTTATAGTCTATATGTAAATTATTCACAAATTTGTTGTCAATGCCACATTTTTCATAAATGTCAGAGTCTACATTTTTATGCTAATTATCCCAAACAGTCGTATTCCAATTCTCAAGTTATGCCCAACAAAACTAATTGCAAGTTATGGCCCACAAGTTCAATTTCGAGTTGTCAATCAAATTAGACTACATCTAATCTTCCCAAGTTTGCAATATTAGTCTTGCCCCCAATATCCCAATATAATTATGCCATGCATCTCAACCAGTGGTTATGCCCAATCTAGATTAATATTTTAATTTACAGTTTTGCACCCAATCTAGATTAATATTCCAATTTACAGTTTGCGCCAAATCTAGATGTAATATTTCCATTTACCCCAAGTTCGCAACAAAGACAAATTATGCCCCAAATCATAAGTTACAAAATTATGTTCCACCATTACTAAATAGACTATTCCCCAATACCCCGCATTCCAATCGCACGTATAATAAGTTTCAGTCTAGATTCGAGGTTAATCTAAATTCATAAAATAAAGGGGACGAAAGAGGAACATAAACGAGAGTAGGCATAGGCATCAAAATGGTAGATCTGTCAAATATTTTGGACCTAAGAGGATTACAGATTTGTTAGAGTTAGGGTATAACAAAGATAGATCTGAAACAAACTGACAGAAATAACATCATAGACATATAGATCTGATAACATCATGAACCAAAAAGGATTATATATCAGATGTCCAACAAAGATAGGCATGATTGAATAATAAATCGTTGATTCAATAGCAAGATAGGAATTAATCTAAAAGGTTTGTCTTATCATCAAGCATGGGCTTAGATCCATTTCATTATATGCCAAAATCACTATTAGGTGCTTAAATCTGAAAATAACTTGAAATTACATGTTTACAGTTCAATTTACGCCCCAAATCCTAAGTTATATGTCCAATATAGTTTATGCCTCTAATCTTAAGTCATATGTCCAATACTTTATGTCTCAAATCTCAAGTAATATGCTCAATATTTTATGCCTTAAATCTCAAGTCATATGTCCAATACTTTATGTTCTAAATACAACATATGTTATTTCCTCAAATCAGTTACAACTCAATTATGCCCAATTATACACGATTAATACTTTTCCCAAATTTTAGCGCTGGTCATGTCCAAATCATATTTTATGCCGAATTTTATTTCCAATGTACGTTCATCTCTTATAAGATCTGGCTCGGGCTCGGACTAGCCTGGCCATAAAACAAAAAGGGGAGAAGGAAAGAAGAGACAAAGAATAGACATAATATTATCAATGAGATAGATCCAAAAGACATAGAAAGACAGACATAATTTATTACAATGTTAGAATCACAATTAACTTTTATTTCTGAAAGTAACGTGAACTTAATAATTACAGAAGGGTCTTGAATTCTAGGATCTGTATTCTGAAACTGAATAGCTCTCCCTTGAAGTAGACTATTTGTTCTTCTAATTTTGATTTGATTTTATTCTTAGAAATAGTTGTTGAAGTCGTTGAATTAGCCTTTGAGTCTCTATTTGAATTCTAACTTGATTCTACGAAGGATTTGAGCAGCATAACCCGTCTTAGATTTATTTTGATATGAATTAGGGTAGAGTATAGGCAAAATGAAGTTGTGTGGAGAGAAATTGAGGTTTGGGGGTGTTTACATAGCTTAGGAGCAACGAATCTGGTCAGAACGGGCGTCTAAATGCAGAAAACGAATCTGTCCACGGATCAGGAAAATGGGGGGAGGTCGACCCCATGGTCGACATGTTCTACCCAGGTCGACCCCCAGGTCGACCCCCTGGTCGAGTTGGGTCCTGGGCGGGAAATTTCCCGCCCAGCCCGGGTGTGTGATTTGAATTTCGAAACTTTAAATTTGAATTCGGGCTGGTTTTTATTTTAAATTCCTGATACTTCTAAGTGCCGTAACTTCTTCATACGTAGTCCGTTTTACGCAAACTCGGACTCTATCTCAAGCAGAATTCCGAGAGGAACGCAATGGCATAACCCGTTTCCCTTAATTCTTCTCTGAAAAAATAAGTATACTTTAATTTGTTACTTTAATGTTGACAGAAAATACGGGGTGTTACATTCTCCTCTCCTTAAAGGATTTCGTCCCCGAAATCTTCAAGTTTGGAAGAACGTATATCCTAACAACCAACATCCATCTACTCAACCATTCAATCACAGGCATCTATTGTCCTTAAAAGGTTTCTAATGCTGTATGAACATATGCAGAGTGTGTGTATATGCCTCTTATCTAATGCAAAATCAGGCGGTCTACTGATCCAGTTGACCTCCTTAATGCGAATCATGAGAGTGTCATGCGTCCAACATGTATGCAAATATCCCTAATCATGTAAACACTATATGTGTGCATATTCACTCATCCATATGATAACATATCAAGTTTCAATCCATATACGAATACATTCATATGCATATGTAATATGAAAGTCATGAGCCGATCTAGTGCCTAATATGTGTATATGCATCGACGAGTAACCCCTAGAAAACACTTGCAACCACTTGCATCCACCAAACATAGCATGTCTCAAACACACGTTTACATTCATTGGCTTCTACCTAAGGATTGAGGATAGGACTGAGAGGATATACCTAAATGATAAAGACTAGCATGCAAATAAATTTTACAGAAAAAGAGGAATCAAGGATATACCCTCAAAAAGAGTATGGTACGCGTATATAGTCTTCTAAGTTGCATCTTCTTGAGCTTCACTTCACTGTACCTTAACTAATTTAACTTCACGATTGCGAAGCTTCTTGACCTCCATTTCCAAAACCCACTAGTAAAGATAGGACCTCGATCACTTACTATGCTAGAGGGTATCCAATGTTGTCGAACTATCTTTCCATGATAAACAGATGTTAACCATGATACCAAGTGTATATACTAGGAAGATTAGTGGTCTCTCTTCTACTTAGCTTATCCATCATGTCACAAATATGAGGGTTGATATCTCTCACGCAAACCATCCTAGTCGAACTTGACATGCCTCAAGTACAAGCCCCAAAGGCCTAAACCAATATCAGACAAGCACCCAAGGAATACCTCCTCCGAATTTGGACGATTTATGTGAGATGATACTAGCAAAACAACCAAACAATTGAGCACTTAACTGACTCTGGCTATCCTCGCCAATCTTGCTCCAAACTATCATTGATCGCATAACTGGCTTTGCATTGTCATCTAGATATATGTTGGAGTCTACCTCACGTTTTAGGGAACAAACCGCTAACCTTAATCAAAAACATCTACGTGCTCATGGACTACTCCAACGGATCGAAAATCGTTGATAAATACATAAAGTGATTCTAGGTAGCTAAGACAAACTGATCCCTTAGGATTGCACGAAATCTCGAGGGTATTCCCGAGGCAAGTCAAAAGTCTAACTACCCTCCTTTCACAATTACTAGCTAACCAATCCATGCCTAAAATCAACACATAGCCCATGAAACCAAAAACATAAGTATCTCAAATCCTTACAAACCAAAGATAAATGAGCCGAACCACAAATTGGATTTGATACAATAATGGGATCCTCTACTGTACAAGTACTAAGGTGCAGAGACTCAACTATGGTAGCAGATGTGAAGCGCTAAAATCAAAAGAGTACTAACAGGATGATCAAAAGAAAACTAAACTTTTTCAACATAAACCTTACTACCTCTCTCTCAGGTACGCTGGTGGTGAGAGCATGTATTTGCCCTTCTGAAAATCCTGTCATTTGTTCTTGCCTTGTCCTTAATTATACGACCCGTTATACCGTAATAAAGATACTTCCTCTTGTCATAGGTTTTACTATTTTTTCCTCCCCTCCTTTGTGAACCAAGTCTATATCCATGAGTTCTTCATCCTTGGGTTTTGCTCCTTAGCCAAACTCCCTCATTCTCATCTTTCCCATCTATGTGTAACTTATTGACAAGTCTCTTGAAAGATGCCTCCATCGCATGGAAAACCCTACAAAGATTGAAAGAAAATTAGCCGTAGGTGAAATCACTGCGGCTATAGATGGAAGTTGGGAACTTCTTCGCCCTTTGACAGGTGTCGTAGTATCATCAAGCCTATGGAACCATGTCGCGATGAGGTTACCTCCCAGAAAGCCAGGAGCCCTGGAGACTCAGGAAAGAAGGAAACAAGGATTCGAATAGAGGATCAAAAAGAAAGTGCGTATGGCTTTGGGGAATATGCCTTTAAAACAAAACTTTTCTTTTGAAAATGCTTCTTTTAAAACCGTTTTGAAAATAATTTTTCAAATCTTTTATCTGATCCGGTAACCTTCAGCTCTGATACCAAGTGAAACACCCCACCTCCGTTAAGGTCACTCACAAAGGGAATGCCTTAACTTTGGTGGAGCATTTTAGGTAAAAGATGCAGATAAATTAAAAGACAAACCAATAAAGCAGCGAAAAATAGAGTCATTTTTATAAACAATTTAATTCAGTCAAGCTTTTACAACAATTATCTCAATCATACTTAAAAGTAATACATAGAAATTCTGTCTGGATTCAAAAACATCCAAGTATAAAAGAAGCATAAAAATAACAATGATATTCCCAAATAAAGCGTGAACTAGCCATAGCAGTGGAAGAGAGAGTCCAAAGCAATACATCGACTGTCTTCGAGCTTGGAAAGAAAATTGGGCTAAGTGATAACATTTCCTCCCTGTGAACCTGGGGGGGGGGGGGAGAAAAGAGGCGAAACAAAAATAGGTTAGACATTAGTCTGGTAAGTCCAGTGACTTCCAGCATATAAACAGGCAAAAGTATCATGAAATAAATAAATTGAATATAAGACAATACCATGATAACATGGATAACAAGATAACATAGTATAAACATAAGATATGATAAGGCAAGATAAACTGAATGCGCTTCTACTCTTTCTTTGCTTCACTACTACTTTGTTGTTCTGATTTCTATATCTATCTCTGCACCCGTAACTAGTGTCCCAACTAGTAATCTGTATAAAATGATAATATTACAACGTGATCCCAATCCTCGCAAATGGTGGTAGCCTTCAGGTGTACATCTATCGTGAGGATTCCACCTCAATCATCCTAATTGCCATGAACATGTTAGATGTACCCTTACTACCCTATGGATCGGCTCCCCTTCCTTGTATTCAGGTTCCAAGCATCTGTGTCAATCGGTCCTCTCTTGCGTGTAGATACCATGTGCTGGTCCCATAAGGTGTATCAATCCTTATGATAGCGACCCGACACGATTCAAGATGCACGGTGTATAACTACTGGTACTCAGTGCCTGCTTTTTCCAACTTCGGAGTACGTGCACGCCCGTAAACCATCGGAACCTACATTGACGTACCCCTGCCACTACTTTGATCACTTACAATCAACCCAGTAATCGTGCCCCACTCTGCCTAGTCTCAGGGTACCATGATACATCTATGTGGGTTACTGCTGAAATGGGTCCCCGTTGCTAGGGTTTCCTGCTGGTTAAGTTTGTGGGCCTATATATACAAATAATACCCACCTATACGAGATGTACTTAACCCTCCCACCAATTCTAGCATGTTTATTTAACGGTTTAGTTGTATGGGCCTATATGTACTAATATTGCCCACCTACACGAGATGTACTTAATCCTCCCATCGATTCAAGCATATTTATTTAACGGTTATGTTTTGTGTGGGCCTATATGTACTAATATTACCCACCAACCCAATATGTACTTAACCCTACCGCACATTATGTCATATTGGTTAAGTGTTGTTCATTCATGTTAACTTAACCCACCCATTCATCGTGTCATGTTGGTTAAGTGTTTCCTATTAACTTAACTCTGTTCGTTCATCAAGTTATATTGGTCAAGTGTTTCTTGTTAACTTAACCCCACGTGTTCATCATGTTGTATTGGTTAAGTATCTTCATTCAATTCAAGTTAACTTAACCCACCTAATTGTCATGTTACTCTGGTTAAGTGTTGCCTTCTTATATTGACTTAACCCTACCACAAATCAAGTTATATTTGGTTAAGTGTTAACTTAACCCCTTTCCATTTATCATGATATATCGGTTAAGTGTTTCCTATTAACTTAACCCTAGTCATCCATGTTATATTAGTTAAGTGTTTCTAATGAACTTAACCCTACTCATTCATGTTATATTGGTTAAGTGTTCCTATGAACTTAACCCTACTCATTCATCTTGTTCATTAGCATTAATTGATTTATTAATGCACCAACCTCTCACATTAGATATGTGTTGTTGCGGTTACTAGATGTGCCGGGCGGTTCCGGGCAGTTTTACACCATAATTCAATCTAACCTTGGGTTTTTA
Source organism: Allium sativum (assembly GCA_030737875.1). Taxonomy (NCBI): domain Eukaryota; kingdom Viridiplantae; phylum Streptophyta; class Magnoliopsida; order Asparagales; family Amaryllidaceae; genus Allium; species Allium sativum. The sequence goes on from CM060926.1 coordinate 322,172,083, forward strand.
TTGGGCATAATGCACTAACCTCTCACATTAGATAGGTGTTGTTGTGGTTACTGGATGTGCCGGGCGGTTCCGGGATGTTTTACACCACAACTCAATCTAACCTCGGGTTAGGCACATTCGCCTTTTCATTAATTTACATATTTATAGTCTATATGTAAATTATTCACAAATTTGTTGTCAATGCCACATTTTCCATAAATGTCTAAGTATATATTTATATGCTAATTACCCCAAACAGTCATATTCCAATTCTCAAGTTATGCCCAATAAAACTAATTGCAAGTTATGGCCCCCAAGTTCAATTTCGAGTTATCACTCAAATTAGACTACATCTAATCTTCCCAAGCTTGCAATAACAGTCATGCCCCAATATCCCATTATACATTATGCTTGGCGTCTTAACCAATGGTTATGCCCAGTCTAGATTAATATTCTAATTTACAGTTTTGCGCCCAATCTAGATTAATATTCCAATTTACAGTTTGCGCCAAATCAAGATGTAATATTTCCATTTACCCTAAGTTCGCAACAAAGTCAAATTATGCCCCAAATCATAAGTTACAAAATTATGTTCCACCATTACTAAATAGACTATTCCCCAATACGCCTGCATTCCAATCGCACGTATAATAAGTTTCAGTCTATATTCGAGGTTAATCTAGATTCATAAAATAAAAGGGACGAAAGAGGAACATAAACGAGAGTAGGCATAGGCATTAAAATGGTAGATCTATCAAATATTTTGGACCTAAGAGGATTACAGATCTGTTAGAGTTGGGGTATAACAAAGATAGATCTAAAACAAACTGACAGAAATAACCTCACAGGCATATAGATCTGATAACATCATGAACCAAAAAGGATTATATATCAGATGTCCAACAAAGACAGGCATGATTGAATAATAAATCTTTGATTCAATAAGAAGATAGGAATTAATCTAAAAGGTTTGTCTTATCATCAAGCATGGGCTTAGATCCATTTCATTATACGCCAAAATCACTATTAGGTGTTTAAATCTGAAAATAACTTGAACTTACATGTTTACAGTTCAATTTACGCCCCAAATCCTAAGTTATATGTCCAATGTACTTTATGCCTCTAATCTCAAGTCATATGTCCAATACTTTATGTCTCAAATCTCAAGTCATATGTCCAATATTTTATGCCTCAAATCTCAAATCATATGTCCAATATTTTATGTTCTAAATACAACATATGTTATGTCCTCAAATCAATTACAACTCAATTATGCCCAATTATATACAATTTAATACTTTTCCCAAATTTTAGCGCTGGTCATGTCCAAATCATATTTTATGCCCAATTTTATTTCCAGCGTACGTTCATCTCTTATGAGATCTGGCTCAGGCTCGGAGTAGCCTGGATATAAAACAAAAAGGGAAGGAGGAAAGAAGAGACAAAGAACGTACATAATATTATCAATGAGATAGATCCAAAGGATATAGAAAGACAGGCATAATTTATTACAATGTCAGAATCACAATTAACTTTTATTTCTGAAAGTAACGTGAACTTACAAATTACAGAAGGGTCTTGAATTCTGGGATCTGTATTCTGAAACTTAATAGCTCTCTCTTGTAGTAGACTATTTGTTCTTCTAATTTAGATTTGATTTGATTCTTAGAAATAGCTGTTGAAGTCGTTGAATTAGCCTTTGAATCTATATTTGAATTCTAACTTGATTCTACGAAGGATTTGAGCAACATAACCCCGTCTTAGATTTATTTTGATATGAATTACGGTAGATTATAGGCAAAATGAAGTTGTGTGGAGAGAAAGTGAGGTTTGGGGTGTTTAAATAGCTTAGGAGCAACGAATCTGGTCAGAACGGGTGTCTAAGTGCAGAAAAACTAATCTTTCCATGGATCTGGGAAAGGGGGGAGGTCGACCCCATGGTCGACCTGTTCTACCCAGGTCGACCCCTCAGTCGATCTGGGTCCTGGGCGGAAAACTTCCCGCCTAGCCTAGGGTTTGTGATTTGAATTTCGAAACTTTATATTTGAATTTGGGCTGGGCTGGGTTTTATTTTAAATTCCTGAAACTTCTAAGTGCCATAACTTCTTCATGTGGAGTCCGGTTTACACAAACTCGGTGTAACACACCGTAATTCTGTAACATTAAGTTTCACAAATTAAAGTATAAATAATTTTTAATAGAAGAATTAAGGGAAAAGTTTACGCCATTGCGTTCATCTCGAAATTCTGCTTGAGATAGAGTCCGAGTTTGCGTAAATCGGACTCCGTATGAAGAAGTTATGGCCTTCAGAAGTTTCAGCAAAAATTCTGAACCAGCTCAGAAATTCAAAAATCGCAGAACTGGGCTGGGCGGGAAAATTCCCGCCCAAGCAGGTCAACCTAGAAGTCGACCTACCTCAAGGGAGGTTGACCTACCCCAAGGGAGGTCGACCTGGGGGTCGACCTACCCCCCAGATCTGGGCAGAATTCACATTTTTGAACCTAGACGCGATTTTGGCCCTATACGTTGATCAAACAGCTATTAAAACACCCCTAGGCCTCATATTTTCTCCTCGCAACTTCTCTACGTCTATACTCTGCTCTAATTCTAATTAAAATAATATATAAATCTAAGACAAGGTTATGCTGCTCAAGTTTTTCAAGAAGAGATATAAATCAAGTTAAAGCTTCAAGAAGGGAATCAAAGGCTAACTCAATAGCTATGAGCAACGCCACGCAAATCATAGCAAATCATCTTTTCTAAACCGATCACTGTAAGTTTGGTTATTCCTTAGATTGGAATGTGTAATTAGACTCGTGAATGTAATAAATTAAAATATAGAACTGTGCCTATTTGCAAGTTAATTATCTTTGATTCATGCTTATGTCAAATCTAACGTTATCTATGCCTTTGGATTTGATTCTCGATTGTGGCCTAAAACTTATTGTGGCTAATTGCCAAAGACTATGACTATGTAACTGTTGCCCATGAAACTATCACCTATGACTATGATTCATGACAAAGAGACTATTACATATGACTATGACTATAAGACTGTTGCCTATGACTATGATTCATAATTTTGAGACTATTGCATATGATTCATGACTATGAGACTATTACCAAGATTCATGACTATGAGACTATTGCCTATGACATGGATTAAGAAACTATTGTGATTAGTCGCCCATGACTACTATGGTTAATTGCCTATAATTATTGTAGTCAGTGACTTATGCCAATTCCCATTAACCTTTTAGGTTGTACTTCGAACTGGCATTATGTTGGACCAAATCACCTATGCTTATTCCCTTAATTATGTTGGATCTCATTTTTTGGGTGTAACTTGTCTAGTTTATTCCTGTTCACTGTTATGTACATCAAACCCATTGGAACCATTATTTTTGTATTTGGTTCATTCTTGCATGGCTATTCTTTTATGTCAATTCTCATGCTTATCCCCTATCCCTTGCTTTGATACTATTAGTATCATTCCCTGAGTACTTAGAAACTTGTGAAATCATGTTATACGTACGATTATGATGCGGGGATTGGGCGTAGCTTAATTAAGTTAATTTGGCATAATAAATATGTTGGCATAAATCTAAATTGGCTATAATAGTGAATGATTTACATGCATATTAGACTTAGGCATATATTGATAAATTTTAATTGGCTGCAAAGTATGTAATTGGCATGTATACCAAGTTTTTGACGTAAACGGTAAAACTAGAATATTAAATTTAGTTTTGACATAAACTGTAAATTGGAATATTAATCTAGATTGGGCATGAATATTAAATCTAAATTGGTATAAACTACAAGTTGGGTTAATTGATTGGTAAATCAACTTTTGGGAATAGAATATAAGTATGTAAATTTGCATGACAATTGAATATGATGTAGGCTAAATTGATTTACGGAAAATTTATATAAATAGTAAATATGTAAATTTAGTAAAAGACGAATATGCCTAACCCAAGGTTAGACTGAGTTGTGGTGTAAAACTGCCCGGAACTGACCGGCACATTCAGTGACCATAACAATACTTGTCTAATGTGGGTGGTTAGTGCATCAAGCCCAGGAAGACCCGAGGTTAGACTGAGTTGTGGTGTAAACCTGCCCGGAACCGACCGGCACATCCAGTAACTACAACAATATCTGTCTAATGTGAGTGGTTGGTGCTTTAATTAATTAATTAATTAATTAAGGATCATGAATAAATCAAGCTAGAAATGTTGAGGTCAAGTAAATAAGGAAACACTTAACCGTAATAACATGTTAACTAGGCAAGTGGGTGAGGTTAAGTAAATTTAGAACACTTAACCATTGTAACATGTTAATTAAGCAAATGATAGGGTTAAGTTAACGAAAGTAACACTTAACCAATATATAATGACATGTGGTGGGGTTAGGTAATACAAGAGGAAAACACTTAACCAGTTATATAACACGATGTATGTGAAGGGTTAAGTTAACATGAGAAGGCAACACTTAACCAATATAACATGGTTTGAGGTAGGGTCAAGTTAACACAAGAAGGAAACACTTAACCAACATGACGTGACGAGTGGGTGGGTTGAGTTAACTTGAATTTATTATTGACACTTGACCAATATAACTTGATGAACGAATGGGGTTAAGTTAAATGGAAAATACTTAACCAATATAACCTGATGAATGAACGGGGTTAAATTAATAAATCACACTTACCCAATCCAACATGATAAGCAAGATATGTTAAGTTAACAAGAACCACTTAACCAACACGACTTGACGAGTAGAAGGTTAAGTACACGTCGGGTAGGTGGGTAATATTAGTAAATATAGGCCCACAAAACTTAACCATTAAATAAACATACTTGAATCTGTGGGAAGGTTAAGTACATGTCGAGTAGGTGGGTAATATTAGTAAATATAGGCCCACAAAACTTAACCATTAAGAAAACATGCTAGAATCGATGGGAGGGTTAAGTACATATCGTATAGGTGGGTAATATTTGTATATATAGACCCACGAACTTAACCAGCAGGAAACGCTAGTAACGGGGACCCATTTCAGTAGTAACCCACATAGATGTATCATGGTACCTTGAAACTAGGCAGGGTGGGGCATGATTACTGGGCTGATTATATGCGGTCAAAATAGCGGTAGGGGGAACGTTAGTGCAGGTTCCGACGGTTTACGGGCGAGCACGTACTACGGAGTGGAAAAAGCAAGCACTAGGTACCAGTAGTTATACACTGTGCATCTTAAATCGTGTCGGGTCGCTATCATAAAGCTTGATACACCTTATGGTGGGGCCAGCACAGAGTATCTACATGCAAGAGAGGGCCGACTGACACAGACACATGGAAAATTAATACCAAGTAGGTAGCATAATCCCTAGTTGGACCTAGGTCGCGTAAACCCTGAATCCGAGAAGCGTTCAATAGGTAGCATAAACCCCAGTGGCCCTGGATAGCGTAAACCCTGCTTGAATCTAGTGAGCACTCGATAGTAAACCCTAGATTAGATCTAGGTAATATACGGAATCCCCATAATAGAAGCACACTTGAAGGCAACCGCAAATACGGGGATTGGGATCACTTTATCATATGATCGTAGATTACTAGTTTGGACACCAGTTAGGTAGTGCAGAGGTATAGAAATCAGTATAAATAGGGTATTTGCGAAGAAAAGAAGGAGTAGAAGCGCATTCAGTTTATCAGTACATTTAGTTTATCGGTACATTCAGTTTATCTTGCCATATCCCATGCTTATCCCATATTATCTTGTTACTATGGTTTAGTGTTATATTTGGTTTATTCATGTCATGACCCTTTCTCTCGTTTAAATACTAAGAATCACTGGACTTACCAGACTTTATGTCTGACCTAGTTTTTCTTTCGCCTCTTTTCTTCCGTTCCCTCCCTCCCCCCCTCCCCAGTTAGTCAGGGAGGGAATAGCTCAAGTTTGTTTGGACCGTTACTCTTTCCAAGCTTGAAGACTCTTTGACGTGTTGCCTTGGACTCTCTCTTCTACTGTTATGGCTGGCTCAAGCTTTATTTGGGGAAATCATTTTATGCTTCTTTATTTTTGTAAGCAAGACATGATACTTTGGTATTGTAAAACAATCTTTGTACAAGTTGTTTATCAATGAAATAAAGTTTTGTTTATTTGTCGCTGCTTTAATTGTCTGTCTTGTAATTTATCTGCATCTTTTACCTATAATGCTCCACCGAAATTAAGGCATTCCTTTTGTGAGTGACCTTAACGGAGGTGGGGTGTTTCACTCGGACTCTATCTCAAGCAGAATTCCGCGATGAATGCAATGGCGTAACCGTTTCCCTTAATTCTTCTCTTAAAAATTAAGTATACTTTAATTTGTTAATTTAATGTTCACAGAAAATACAGGTGTTACACCTTTGAATCAAGAACAAGGATAAGGAAGTAGAACCTTAATGACCCGGACCATTAGAGCATTAATATTTTCTACCTAGTACCAACCCGAATCTTTGCTCTAAGAAATTCTACATCAAAGGAACACAAACTATTCGCTTAAATAAAAGAAGCCATCCATGCATAGGCTAAGGGAACCATATTTCAACAAAGAATAATGGAGGATTTCAATCACTTTACCTCTAGATGGTCTAGAAAAGTCACACCTTAGTTTCAAGGTACAATGAAAAGAAAGCTTGGAGAAGAAGAAGGACCGATAAAATTGAGTAACAAAAGGGATAAGTCCTAACATCGAAAGGGAGTCTTTGAGTTCAGATTACCCAAAGAATACAATCTTACCACATCTATAGAAAATATCTACTTCCTAACCAAGCATGAGCTTAAATTATGGCCACCACTAAAGAAGAATCCCAAGAATAAAGTCAAATTAGGAGGGCCCTACTATTACTATCATATGATGAATGGACATGAAACCAATCACTGCAGAATCCTTGAAGGGATGATCATCAAGTTCTTTAATCAAGGCCAGCTATATAGATATGTAAAGAATACTTAATCAATAGAAACAAAGGATTCCTAGAAGAAAGAAGGTCTACGTGTATAAGAGTACAAAACTTCTTAAAACTTGGAACCATCTGAAATGGGTGAAGCTACCTACGATGTTAGAAAGCCCTTGTTCGCGCTAAGATGGTCAGGGAAAGGCACCCCTCGGAGGGGGTGGTGTGTAAGCCTTTAGACGTGTCCAATTCAGAAATGGCCAGGTTAAAGCATCAAAGGTGTAAGCCTCCGTCCCTAGGGGAAGCAGCTAAAACCCGTACTCCCTCCAACGATGGCATAGGTAAGGCACCTCTTGGAGGAGGGTGAGTGTAAGCCTTTATCCGTGTCTAAATCGGACAGGATCAGAGTAAAGCATCAAAAACCCTTATCCATGCCTACGATGGTCAGGTTAAGGCACCCCTTGGAGAGGGTGGTGTGTAAGCCTTTATCACCGCTTACGATAGTCAGGGTAAAGCGTCAAAACAGTAAGCCTTTATCCGCGCCTACGATGGCTAGGTTAAAACAACTAAGCCCTTATCACCGTCTACGATGGCCGAGGTAAGGCGCCTCCTAGAGGGAGGTCGGATAAGTACTTAGGACATGCTTAAGAATAGGATAGCCAAGCGCACCAGACACACAAGCCCAGAGAGAGACTAACAAAGCATGTACATCCTCTGCTTTGGTAATCAAAAGCCCATAGAGTGGCTCAGTAAGTACGTACATCCTCTATATACATCTAATCCCACAAAGGGGAAAAAAGTTCTGGAGGAGCGGTCTAATCACGTAGTCGCCTCTGCTTACATCAGTATTATGTGGAAAAGGAACAAAAGCTCGAAAGAAGAGCACTTAAAGCACGTACAACCTCTACTTTAGAGAACAAGCCTGGAATTAGCACAAACAACAACAAATACCAGAATATGGGTTTGGTTTGGGACTTCTAAAAATTAAATTTCAAAATCGTGCTTTCGTTATAAAAATTAATTTTATAATTTCAAACTTAGTCAATTCGCCTGACCTCGAATCAACGTCTTAACAGGATGGGTGTTAAGTCATCTACTACCAATCCCTTAACCAATACCATTTATTAATTAATAGCGTATCAATGTTGAATTTAATTCAACAATCATCAACCAAATCATATTTTAAATTATACTTATATTAGACAGTTCATATGTGTCAAATATGAAAGCAAGTGACATCCAAAACATTGAGAAATCCTTTTAAATCCCTCCAACTTGTCCCGTTGCATCACAACTCATTTATCAATTTATATATGCCTATAAATTAGATAATCTAATTTAAATCATTTAAGATGAATCCTCCGCTTAACAATAGGTAGTGTCACAGGTCATCCGTTCCCAAACAAGAATTATATATATATCGACAGCCACCAACAAAGCAATAAGTCATCCAAACATCTAAACACACAATCTATATGCTAACAACAGTGCATATTATTATATAAGATAAAAATACTCACGGTATTCCAAAAAGCGTGATAGTTGACTCACTTTCCGTTCCAATCAACGTTTTCACATTGTTTTATCTAATTTCAAACATGCATTTGAAATTAGACAAAATTCCAACTCCAATTCCATCAAATCTAACTTGCACACATAGTATTCGTCAATATGAAGCCAACACAATTTGTTTTGCTAGAATTTTATATCGTATAGCAAATATAAAATCTTTACAAGTTTGTATACAATTTTAAGTAATTATAAAGTTATTGACAATCTAATCTATAATTAACCCACCTAATCCTCTCCCTTAATCCTTCTACCCTTTCCAAAATTCAAACCCGCCACTTACAGATAACTCAAACCCACACCTCACTCTCTCTCCTCCAAGATCCCTCCTTACTCCACTAAAACCAATGACTTCACCATTCACTTTCTCTTCCCGAACTCCACCTCCCTATTACAACCACATCAAACTCGAGCATCCTCCTAAAGTTGTGTTCTCTGGATACAACTGCAATCCAACAGCAAAACACATGGCATTATTTGCTTTCAATCACTCCAAAAATCCGCGTACAAATGTTATTCTCCTTCTCCAACAAAAATCTATGCTCCATTCGACCCAGCAATACTCCTATAACCTTCAAAACTGTGCACTAGACATCACTGGCTCATGTCAAGTTCCACTAATATGGAGCACATCCTACTATTCTCGCATCCATTGAAGATCTAGACATTATCAATTCGAAGATACAAGCTTTCTAATTTCTATTTTTTCCTTGTATTTTATTTTATATTTAAAAAGGGAAGGTTTCATAAAATAAAGGAGGCAGCTTGAGCTTGTTGCTGGGAATGAAAAGTGGAAAGAATGGAATTAGATTTTGTTATTACCAGATTCCGATACCAGCACCAAGTTGAGGTGAAGGGGTATCGATATGAAGCCAACATCAGAATTAATGCTTGGAAGGCCTTAGGCCGATACCAGAATGCTACGAAGAGACAACACCAAAGTTCAAGTTCCTAAAAGATCAAATCAAATGGCAGAACTTGGTATCGTAGAAGCCAATACCTAGCACGAAGGAAAAGAATCCAACATATCAGCACAAAATACATGCAAGGGGTAAGCATGGCTGATAACAAATGCAAGAGCAAACAAAATGTTATCGGTACCAATTAGCTTGGTATTAATGCTATGGAATCGATATCGGAAGAAAGAAATGAAAGGATTTGGTCCACATGCTATCGGTACCAACATATGAGGCGGAAGCTTGGTACCGATACCAGGAAGATGAAAGCAAGGCACGGTACCAGAATCAACATGCATTGAGCAGCCCAGGGTGGTGTCGATACGGACACCGAAAGTAATCAAACTGATCCCAAAACCAGATGCATTTATCCCAATATCAGAAGCACGAGACCAACATGGAAGCAAGTAAGTATTATCAATAACAATAGGCTTGGTATCGATACAGTTACAAAGGATGACAAAGAAGTTATCAGAAAGAACACACAAGCAACACGAATTTGAAACCGATATCGGGACTAAAGATTATTGATGTGGGCTAAGGTTCATAAGACAATGCGAGAAGGGAAGCTATTCACACTAAGGTGCTTTGTGTCGATACCGACACTAAAAAGGACATTAAAGTCATAAAAAAAGGAGTACAAAGGCAGCACCTGGAAGCTAAAAGCAGCATCAAAATCACAGAAAGTTGTCCACACTAATTTACATGGTGTTGATACACTACATAGAGGTGGCACCGGATTCAAAAAGCAATAAAAGACGATGACGACACTTAGAATACAAGCACGGGTCGATACCGACACTAGATTGCAACTACCGAAGCAAGAGCCTCTCGGAACCAGGCTTCTACTGACCGCAACCAAAAGGTATCCCAATTTCTCTATAAATAAGACCCTATGGTCTCATTTTCGAGTACTTTTCTCATTTCCAAAATCTTGTATACTTTTTGAGAGCTCAAATGCTAATTTGTAAATCAATTTGGGGATTCTACTTGTAACCTTCAATGTACTCAATCAAGTGATCAAATAAAGAGAGATTCAATACTTGTCATCTATTTTTCTAATTCCCTATTATTATTTCACGACAAAAGCCTCGTACAAGAGAATAATTACCAAAATAACTGTACATAAGCCATTTAGCTTTCTCACTTGTGTCAAATTTATGAAACCCTTATCCCTAGGTAATCGTTGGTCCTTGAGTCTCATAAGTGTAATACTCACATCTTTGAAGGGTGAGTAACAAATCTTCGGGCTGAAGACCTTGATATCTAGGAAACGGCGAATTAACTCAAGCTTGTAGGAACTAAATAAACCCTAAGTACCCTTAGTTCCATGACTTTGTTCCATTATTCCGGCGTTGATGAAAAATAACATTAATATTTTGGAGCTAGAAGAAGGGCTTGGGCCTCCAACCCTTTGAATAACCATACCACATCCCTAGTTGTTCCGTCCTGGTTGGACTAAGCTTTGAATAAGCATGATCATAGATAAAGAGTCTTGACAAGAATCTTCTGAATTTCAAATGGCTATGACAAGCATCAGTGATCCAAGAATTATCGAAAAACAAAGGCTTAAACTGGAAGCCCTACAAATCAAGAACAAGGATAAGGAAGTAGAACCTTATGACGCTGGACGTTGGAGCATTAATCCTTTCCATACAGGATCACCCCCAATCTTTGCTCTAAGAAGTTCTACATAAAAGGAAAACTATCTATTTATTCACATAAAAAAAATCCATCCATGCACAGGCTAAGGGAACCATACTTGAGCAAAGAATAGTGGAGGATCTCAATCACTTTATATCGAGATGGTCTAGAAAAGTCACACCTCAGTCTCAAGGTACCATTAAAAGAAAGCTCGAAGATGAAGAAGGATCGATAAAATTGAGTAACAAAAGGGCTAAGTCTCGATGTCGAAAGGGAGTCTTTGAGTCAAGATTACTTAAAGAATGCAAGCTTACCAGATCTATTGAAAATATCTACTTCCTAACCAAGCATGAGCTTAACTTCTGGCCATCACTGAAGAAGAAACCCAAGAGTGAAATCAAATTGGGAGGGCCATACTGCTATTATCATATGTGATGGACATGCAACCAATTACTGCAGAGTCATTGAAGGTATAATCATCAATATCTTTAATCAAGGCAAGATATATAGATATGTAGAAAAGATTTAATCAACTTAAACAAAGGATTCTTAGAAAAAAGAATGTCTACAAGGACAGGAGTACAAAACTCAATAAAACTTGGAACTACCTGAAAAAGGTGAAGCTACTTACAATGGTAGAAAACCCTTGTCCACGGCAAGATGGCTAGGGCAAGGTGCCCCTCGGAGGGGGGTGATGTGTAAGCATTTAGCCATGTCCAATTCAGAAAGGGCCAGGTTAAAGCAGCAAAGGTGTAAACCTTCGTCCCCGGGGCGGAGCAGCTAAAGCCTACAATGGCCTGAGTAAGGCATCCCTTATAGGGGGTGAGTGTAAGCCTTTATCCACATCCAAATTAGACAGGGCCAGGGTAAAGCATCGAAAACCCTTATCCGTGCCTATGATGGCCAGGTTAAGGCACCTCTTGAAGGGGATGGTGTGTAAGCTACTATCACCGCCCATGATGGTCAGGGTAGAGCATCAAAAGAGCAAGCTTTTATTTGTACCAACGATGGCCATGTTAAAACATATAAGCCCTTATAACTGCCTATGATGGCCAGGGAAAGGCACCTCCTGGAGGGAGTTCAGGTAAGTCCTTGGGCCCTGCTTAAAAATAGTTAACCAAGCGCACCGGACAAACAAGCCTAGAGAGTGGCCAACAAAGCTCGTACATCCACTGCTTTGGCAATCAAAAGCCCAGAGAGTGGCTTGATAAGCACGTACATCCTATGCTTACATCTAATCCCGCAAAGGGGAATAAAGCTCTGGAGGAGCGATCTAAGCACTCAGTCGCCTCAGCTTACATCAATATCCCATGGAAAGGGAAAAAACGCTCGAAAGAATAACACTTAAAGCATGTACAATCTTTGCTTTAGAGAACAAGCCTGAAATTAGCACAAATAACAACAAATACCCGAATCTGGGCTTTTTTGGGGACATCTATTAATTACCAGAAATGGATTTCTAGTCTTATATCAAATACTCGAATCTGGGTTTGGTTCGGGACTTCTATTAAATACCAGATGTGGATATCCAGTCCTCTATAAAACACCCAAACGGGTTTGGTTCGGGACTTTTATTAAATACTTGAATATTTATTTCGGTTCAGGATTCTTATTATTGCCAAAAGTGGATTTTTTATCTTCCATTGTGAATACTAGAGTATGGACCGTAGAACTTCTATCTAAGCTTCCAGAAGAGGGTTTCTAGACCCCTGTTCTAATACCCTAATATGGGTCCTAAGAATATAATTCCCATTTCCGAAATAGGATATGCAGAACGATAATCGAATTGGTATCTTGGGTTTCTTACACTAAGCCTTTCTGACAAAAGGTCATGGTTTCTCATAACTAACACAGGGGGATTCTCTAAGCCTTATTATGCGAAAAGTATTATTCCTTATTCTGACGAAATTTAGATACGAGTGGTCATATCAATCTATCACAAAGACTTACCAATTACTTGGTTACAACCTAGAAACTCATACAAGCTAAGAAAATTATCATATGCATTCTACTCTTAACAGAAGGCTAACAAAAATGTTGTTTAATGAGCTTTATGTATAATAGAGCAGAAAGAGATCCTAAATGAGGATGCTCAAAACTCAAACAAAGGTTATACATCAGGTGATATTTACACAATCTATGAAATTACTTTACAAAGTTATATATAGACATTTCATTAGTTGTCAAAATACAAAAGTTAAACATTAACACCATCATAATATCAAGTATATTACATTTCCCTATTTATATCATCCTAACACTTTGCTTGGTAATAATTTTAAATGTAAATCTTGATTCACCTACACCAACTAGCAACAATCAACTCATCAAATCCTTGAGAAGGATTTACCGAGTGAGGAAATACCTTGGTAACTAGGATTTTTGATCAGGGTCAGGATTATTCAAGGAGAACTCCCAAGATCTACAACTTGCTTTGGTATCATCCAATTCAATCCCTAATTCACTTATTCGTTGAACTAGTCTACTTATCTCTTCGTCAGAATTGGTAGAGGGATTGACCCTTAGCTTCCTTTTTAGTTCAAGAATAGTTTTGTCTTTTTCTTTCAACCGACCTTCCAAAACAAATATTTGCTCATTCAAATTCTTAATGGTCAACTTTTGGAGATAAAATGCTTTTTCCCGATTCATAGAAGGAGTGTCTTTGAAAATATCCTTTTGCTTTACAGTTGCTAATGATTTTTCTCTGGGTTGAGAAGATGAAATTTTAGATTGCTTCCCTTATTCATAAGAAAAACAAGATATGATTATTCACAAATTCTACTTTGAAAGAATGATACTGATAAATTATATTTTTCGTTAACAAGAAAGTTTACTACAAATACTCTTAGACATACCCAAACTAGCTTCGGATTGCCTTAAGTATTCATACACACTAAGGGTTACAAAGGACAACCTTGTTTATCAAAGCATACACTATATACGATCAACTAAGCACGTCAGATTCTAAGTCAGTTTTAAATCATTTCTTTGTCATCACCTAGAAAGTCTGGGGAAGTTGATACTTCATGCAAATGCGTTGAAGGTCACCAAAATGAGGCTGCCCTCCAAATCTAGATATTGTTTGAAAAACAGTTCACAACTAATATTCTCTCATTAATTTAGAATATAAGCATTAAGCATATTTTGAAAATACATCTTGAAGTAGAGTAAGGTTCCTCCATAATTGAGAGTTAAATCAAAAGATCATTAGGGACATCATCTTTGAAGTATTTTTATAAAATCATAACATTTTTCAATGTAGGACATTATAATCTTTTCAATGACTTATACCCGCTCTAAGAAAACCAAATTATTTCCTTTTGATTCTTACCTTACTATGCCTTAGGATATGAGGCAATGTTTTCCTTGTCTATGCATTATTGTAGGAAGCCAATTACCATGAATTAAAGAGGGAATAAAACACTTCTAAAGTAAAGATCATACCTAAGAAATATTGGCTTTAGGTTGAGCAGGATGCTCTTTCCCATTCCATCCTTGAATGGAGGGACCGCTATCTTTGGATAAAGTTTCAATTGGATCTTGATTAGAGGAAGCATTCAAAGGACTAAGGTTTATTTCCTTGGAGACATGAGTACCACCAGCAGAAGGAGGAAGGATGTAATTTTCTCCATCTTAGTCATCTTGATAGTCTTTATCTTTGGAGTTAAGATCGTCACCATCGTCATCCTCCTCATCATCAGTATCAATAATTTCATATTTCCCCTCGTATGGGTCAAAATTATCCGGAGAGTCCTCAATATACAGAAACTATTTGGGTTTCACTATATCTTCCTCAAGGACTTTAACCCTCTTCCTAAGTTGCTCAATTTTGTGCATAACCCTGCCCGCAATAGGGGGATAAATCGAAGGAAAATCAATTTTCGGATATTTTTGAAAGTTTTCAGAGTACGCAACTAAGAGAGCATCTTCGTAAGATTTCAACATTACCTTCGGAAATTAAGTTTTCAGAAATAAGCGATCCTATTCTTGGCCTTATAAGTTATGCGTTCGGCATTAGAAAGTGCATTTTTAACCTTAGAAAGTTGGTAGTCTTTCTCTTTTAACCTTCCATCGTGTTTAATTATCATTCAAGCCTTCTCATTTTCAAGTTTTTGTTTAGATAAGTCAAGAGTTAAAACTTAATCAATCAAAAGGTTTTTAGCCTTCCTCTCGTTCACCAGCTCTGATTCAGCTTGCTCAAGAGATGTATTAATTCTGCACATTCCTTCTTATGTTCCTCCTTCAGAACATTAACTTTGGATTCCAAGGAAGCCTTCTCTTCTTTAATATTTGTTAAGAAGAAGAGGTAGACATCTTAAGAAGGGAGAGCCATTTCTTAGTTATTTAAAAGGAAGAAGAAAAATCAACATTTATGTAAGAGTAGAAGAAGAAGAAAAGACTAAAAGAAACAAGGTTGTACCAAAAGTTGTTACTTGATAAGAGATTGCCACAAATTCATCAGATCTGAGGACGAGGAAGGAAGCATGGTATTGGTTGTATCTTCGAAAGAAAGAGCAAGTTTTACAATCTCTTTTAAACTTTGAATCTGTGAAGCAGACTCAGAGCGGTAGGCATGATGAGCAGAAAAGGGCATGCTTAACTCTTGTTCCACCAAATCCAAGGGACTTGGAGAATTAGGCACCATAATGCGGTTAACGAATTCACTACCCGTGGATGCCGTTTGGGAGGAATCGACAACGTGAGTAACACTAGGGGAAAGAGTAATAGAATCGGGGAATATGTAGCTCATCGGACTTAGTTTTAATGTCCTTGCCAAGAAAAGAAGAGGCGGATGCACCATCTTTTTGATATTTCGGAACTGGATTATCAGTAGTCATAATAACTTTGCTCTTAGCTGTGGTCTTAGATCGAGCCAAAGCATCCAAAGTGTATTGCCCAGTAAATGCCTCAGTAACTAATCAAAGCAATGACATCAGAAAGGTAAAAACATATAACTTGAATATAAAATCAAACCTTGAGATCACTATAGAAGGGCAGCCTTGCTTGAAACACTCGGAAATAATAGGGTTAGCGGAGTAAACAGGTCTGAGACCGAGGTTAGATGTTTAGCACCATAAAATAGAGGTGAGGTTGCCTCAAAATCTTTTGTCCTGGAGGGAGAAAGGCGTACTTTTATAGATTGTCCAGAGTCAGTAAAACAGATCTCTTCCCCAAAGTCTCGGAAGCTTTATAAATTACGGTAACAATCTTAGCCTCCTCCTCATTCAAAATTGTCCTCTTGGGAATGGAAGCTGAACGGAAATAGATTAGACGGAGCATGAAAATAACATAGAAAATCTAGAAAGATAGGAAACTCACTTGGAGTGGAAAAGGTTCATGTGACACCCTAAGCACATTTGATATAGAAAAATTGTGTCTTCCGGTCTTGGAATTTGCTGATACCATCGCCGATCAGTTTCTTTGAAAGGTTCGGGTGAAAGATAGGTGAGTTCATTTCTTTAACTACTGATAATCGTAGCAAATGATAAAGAAGGTGGGCACAAAGGGAAGACTATCCTGATTCAAGTGCTAAGACTTCAAGGTATAGAAGGCATGTATATGTATTCAGAGTCAATTGAATGTGAGCTAGCCTCGAATGTTGTAAGAACTTTGAAATGAAGTCTGGATATAGAAAGAAACCGCTAGGGCAGATATGGATGGATGAATATGCAATAAATCCTTCTAGTGGATTATGAATGGTATATTTTTCAAAAGCAGGAATGGTGTCAACTCCAGTCATGCCAAATTTTACAAGAATTGCTTTCATTTCATTCTGAGTTCGGATGAAAGAATGTTGTGGAGTATGTTCCTTCTTTGGCCTAAGGATAGAAGAACTACTTGGATTCGATTCACCAACGCTTCAGTTCTTAGACATAATGTTGCCAGGTGACATCATTCCATAAAAACACATTAGCACAGTAATTTATTAGCAAACAATTTTCTTAGGCTTAACATGGACCTTTTACAAGTTTTTGATTATCTAACTCATTGACATTAGTCATCCAATGCTTCGTAGGAAAGTAAAATATATCATAAGTTAATTCATATAAAGTCATGCATTAGACATATGCCCAAAAATGATTAAGTTATTAGTATCGCTTGCACCAATAGGGACGACACCGAAATCGAAGATAATGCAGATCTTCGATATTAACGAAGCCGAAATCAAAACAACCTAAATTCTTGGTATCGGCGAAGCCGAAGCCGAACCATTTTGCTATCAATACAAAAAAATTTAGTCAACATCAAGGGGGAGTAGGACTTGATATTGATGTATTCAAAGTCAGGAATAACTTAATATTGTTAAAAATTAGACCTACATGAAAGTAAGGGGCTTAACCGATGCCTAAAAAAAGAAAAGACTCCATTTTCATGATAATAAGTTTAAATCTTTCATATGTGAATATTGCACTTTGAACCCTAAAAATTATAGGAATGATAGATGATAAACCCTAGTAATCCGCCATTAATGTTTATTTAAGCTGACTTAGACTTATTTGATTTATCTTAATAAGAAATCAAAGGTTATTTGATTTCAGATTGATTCTGTAATCAAGCTTAGAGGAAAACGATTCTTAGATTTTGACCTAGATCGATTTCTAAGATAATTAAATACTCGTAGAAAGGATCAAATTTGCAGTGCTGGAAAGTTCGTAAAATTTCGAAGAACAATGATCCTGTTTAAATATGGTTTCTTGCAGGAGAAAAAAGAAAAGGAGGAGGAAGAAGAGTCTATTATACTAAAAACAAATCTTATCCTATCCATACAAGCAGTTATGAATCAACGAACCGGATTAACTCTAGAAGACCAAAAGACGGGAAAATATTACGAAGGTCAAAGTTTTGACTTGGAAAGTTGAAAAATACCCCTTTACTAAGGGGGGAAAATGTTATTACCAGATTTCGATATCAGCACCAAGTTGAGGTGAAGGGGTATCGATATGAAGCTAACATCAAAATTGAGGCTTGGGAGGCCTTAGGTCGACACCAGATTGCTAGGGAGAGCCGATGTAATGTCCCTGATTTTTTGGCTAATTATGTTAAACTATAATTATAGATTTTATATATGTAAATCTATGAATGATATTGGATCTGAATATTTTTGAAATTAGATTAATTATTAGTTTAAAAATCATATATGTATATTTTTCATTTGTTTTATTCATATATATATATACACACACACACACACACAAACAAACACAAGTGAATGGTGTTTAACATCTTTGTTTATCTTGAAAGCTTGTGTATTTAAAATCATACGTTATTTAAGCTTTTTGTTAAATATATTACCAATATTAGAAAACAAAATAGAGTAACTGCTGATGTGGATCCTTTAATTTCTTATAAATCCTACGTGGTGAGATTCTGCAGCCCCGTACCGTATGGACCATCGGCAGTAAAGTATTTCAAAATACTGCCTTCTGTATGTATCCCTCTTTTACTTTACCTTCCCAAAAAACCATTCCCCCCTTTTCTGATTTCTGTGTTCTCTCCACTTTTCCCGTATTCAACTTTCCCCCAATTTGTTCCCTCTCGTTCAACTCATAACTCCTCCGAATTTCATAAATTTGCCCTAAAATTCTTCATATTCGGCTGCACACAACATCCTTCCCTCCATGCCCTCTAATTTTCCTCCATGCATCTGTTCGTCTTCACTAATCCAGCCTTAATTTCATATAAGTTCCCCGATTCTACTATTTTCAATCAATGATCCAAGCATCAATTAGACCATCTCTTCACAACATCATCTTGCTCCTGGTAACCGTAAGGTACAACTTGCCGCTCTTCCTTCTTCTCTTATGATTTGGTTCTCAGTTATAGTTTTTCATCGCTTACTGATTCTGTTAAAAAACCTCTCTCAATTGAAATTCGTATCCGCTCAAATTTTACCTGAAATTTTGTCCTTTCAAGTTTATGAATTTGATATGCCATTACCTAAACTTTGTTGTTACTAAATGTATTTATATGCCATTGCCTAAACTATTAGGTTTTGTTTCAATGGTTGTTAATAGGGGAAATAAATAACTGACTATCATATTATTTATGGCTAATTTTTTTCTTTCACTTTGCAGTATGATGTTCTTCTGAAATATATCATAGTTCAGAGCTGTTCTTATCCATGATATTCAACTGAGTTCAGATCATAGTACACTAGAATTTAGTTAGCTAATTATTTTTCACTGCTTATTTTTATGAAAGATTCAAGGTTAATTTTATGCTTTTTTGGTGTATGGACACAATGTTTTAGATAGCATATAAAAATTGTTAACAATTTACTGAACTTTATTTAACACTTACTGCACTGCATTTCAACAGACTTGCGATAACGAAGACATTATATTCGATTTCTTTTATATAAATTTTGATCTACATTTCTGTATCAAGCTTCAGTTATGTACTGATTTCACATGTTGACTTGGGTGTAATCTTACTAATTCCGGTAGTTATGCATCTAAGTTGACAAATTATATCTTATTCCTCACGGCATAACTGTTGTTATTATCATATTCTCATAACATGTATCGATGATTCATGCTTGAACTGCTATTCTTACATCACACATTCATGATTTTTATTGTTCAGTGTTAGGGGTAAATGAAAGTTACTAACAACAAATTAGATCTAATGATTTCATTTAAGCATTATATATGATGTAAATGTCATTTCCATTCATTGGTCTCTAGGTAGAAACCCGTGCCTCACACCGTTGCAAAGTCCTTTTTCAACCTTTTGCAATGAAATTGTAGTTATATGACAAAAAATTATGCAATGGCTTATCCACTTGGCACTGGATTTTCCAGGTTTTTACTTGAAGCTGATCGATTCTACCAAGTTGTTGCTTATAATTAGAGTACGGAATTCAGATCTGGCATAGCATTTGTTCCACATTTGTCTGCAAGTATTATCATTTCTCACCACACATAACGTAAGATCAGTGCTATCTAGAATACCCTCCACTCTTTAAAGTATTTCTCATGTTTTGCGTGTAAGGTGTATATAGTCAGCTTCTATTTTGGGTTTCAATTTTTATGATTCATTTTCCAATTTCACATAGTTATCTGCAACCATGGTTCCTTACTTATTTCATTTTTTGACTGCATATTTGCTTCATGGTTGCTATAACAATTTGGGTTCAGTTGATAATTTCTATGTGTTCAAATCTTCGTGCGAACTGTCCGTGTAGATAGAGCTGTTTTGTTGCTCGAACCAGTTTAATTTGCATATGAAAAGATTTGTCGACGAGTGTTATCATCATCTTACATTATTAATGCCCGATTAGTCCACCAAGAAAAAGTATGATTTGCACTTATTTATAATTCATCATACTTTTATACCAGTGCATATTTGCTACTTCAAACTCCACTATTCAATCTTCCATATGTATCCAATGTTCTGTCTATAATACCATGAGAAGTTACATTTGCCTTAGCTAAGTTAGACATCATTAGTACTTGATTACACAAATTGATCTTAGTTCTTAAGCGCATTCAGACATGTTCTTTTGTGGTTGAGCTCGGTCTCTGAATGTCATAACCGAATGTCATTTGCAAAACCTTTTCATTTACTAGATTAACTTAATTTGTCTTCTATTTTGAAATACTAAAATTCGTATTACTACTTTCAAAGCATTCAAACTTTGTTGGTCAAAGTTTTGGAGATACTCCACCTACATTTTTCCACTAAATAATAGTGGCAATGCTACGATATTTAAAAAGGTTTTACATTTATAACACTACATAACTTTAGACACTAATGCAATTAGTCATGCAAAACATGCAGGCTTTTTATAACCTCTTTTTTCAACATCGCATGACATGAATAAATGGATCATCCTGAATTTTATTACCGGGTTTTTAATTTTGTTCGCAATGTAACATTTTTTCCCTAACAATTAATTCTACCTTATTTAGTTCCTTCAACTGAATACCATCTGTTATATGTAACCCAACATAGTGAGAATTCTCATCTGACTATACTGTACAATTTGCTACTTTCATTAATTTGTAGGATAGTTTACCTACTTGCTTTTTGTTCAATATACAAATAGTGGATTTGTTCTTAGCTCTCGGTTGTTCTTCCTCTTCAAACTACAATTACTGTTAAAACTGAAATGATATTAACCTAATTGTACACATTTAATGACAGATCCTCTAATTACTCTTAGCTTTGATCTTTATACTAATTTACGTATCAAGCTTGGTGACATTGAGAGAGGATTAATGAACTTATATATCTGCCACATTGATTTTTGATTGAATTCAGGTACCCACCATTTCTATCTCTTTTTAAAGTTACTTATTTATTACTATTTTATTAGGTTGGAAGAATACTTAGCCAACTTGAGAAAACTGGACTGTATTTGAAAGGTACAATTTTGTTTTCAGTTCAACAACCGAACATACATTTTATTTTGATAATAATTAGGAGGGTACAAATAGAGTTAGTGGATTAAAAAATGGTGGCTAACTGTGTCTCCAACATCTTAAACTCAATACTATGTCTATGAAACACTAATTTATAAGATATAAATAACGGGTTGTTGACAGGGCAATTTGCTATCATAAGGCAATGTATAGCTTGCTGCATGGAGCACACAACGGTGTTTGGACCTTCTATGAACTTTATAAACATATCATACAATACAGAAAAATCATTTCTTAAAATACATTTTTAAGCCAGTTGACCTAAAATTTATACTTGTAGGAATTAGTGTTATCTACATAATGTTTTATCATGTATTAGTAAACAAAAGTCATATGGCTAATAATATCTAACAGATATTAAAAAAAAAATCTTGATGTGGCTGTGTTAGATGTTCTATCTACCAAAAAATTAAGTGCTAAAACTTCTTAAAGGAGTAAAATTTTACATCCCACAATCAATTGTACAAATCCTATGTATTGGTCTTCTTTATTCACCTTATACCCTTTGATTTTTTAAGCTATTTAGTAATAAGATATACTATATTTAAACTATAACAATCTGAAACCATTGTTAGCCACCAGTTTAATCCATCTACAAGTGTGATTTATCGTCTAATCTTGAATTTATATTAATTAGAACAAATATTATAAATTATCAATTGTTGATTCTTTTAAAATCAGGTTTTACAAGAAATCATAAACCAAAGCTATTGAAATAAAATAAAAAATGAAAGGCTATAAAAGGTTAGTTTCGGGATAGAATGGAGTAAGATTTCATTTCTGGCGACCAAACTGGCATTTCTCCAAAATGGAGAACTACTATTTCATTTATCGACAATTTATTAAACTGCATAATGGTTAATCAATTTGTTCGGATTGAGATTGATTTAAATAAATTTTAAAACACGCAATGAAACAGAAAATGTAATTGTGGTTTATTTAAATGACAATTGTTAGAACCAATTTTTGGTCTAACATTTTGGTGCTTCCATTGAGAGACTTTCGAATTCTCAGCCTGTTCGGGATTATCATTCTACTATTTAGACTTTCAAGTTCAAAGAAGTTAATCCCTTCTCTCTGACATCTTCCAGTACATGTTGACTAACCGTTGAAGAATCGAGTATCATGGCTAAGACCAAAGGGAAAAAAGTGCAAGGCACTAGGGGAAATGATACTAGAGAAGATCAGCAAGCCATCATGATAACAAGGTTGCGCGCTCAAAGCTCTGGAGCAGATCGATCCGACCAGGAGGATCCGAACCGGGTGAAAGGCATCGATCCGATCCGATCTGATGAGGTCGAGGGCGCTCACTCCCTCCATCCGAACCGCCCTGATCAAGCTGCTGTGAACCGGTCCGATCGGAACCAGAATGAAGCAGGAACTTCTACTCGAGCTCCCTCCAATGCTCCGATTCCAGCCACGATGACCAATGTTCAGCCTGATCCATCTACACCCATTACGCAGGGAGACTTTTCACATGTTCTTGACATGCTTCATAGCACTAAAGAAGCATTGGAAGCCCAAAGGCGTGACAACCTTCGCATGCAGGAGAACATGATCACTATGGGTAGAGAACTACAGGAGCTCCGAAGGCATAGGACTCGTTCCCCAGCACGCCACATTGCTACAGATGATTCGTCTTCTTCGGAGGAGGAACGTCCTCGCGAGAGAAGGCCGCTTGAACGACCTCAGAACCTTGATCAATTGACTTTTGGGTCTTTAGGATCCCAAGAAGATGTTGCTCGTGTATTGGGCCCTGATGACCCGAGTCTGCAACAGCCTATGTTGCTACCTATGTGCGGATCCCACATCTTACCCAGGGACCCTAATATTACTAACCCTACACAGCAACAGCTCCGCCAACCTCTACCTCCAGAAATCGATCGGGAGCACAGAGAGCGACGTAGAGTAGCTTCCGCCAGAAATAGAAGGTTATCCCCCGATCAGGAACCCAGGGGTAATCCGAACATCAGGTCTAGAGAGCCTGTGCAGACATTAACCAACGCCGATGTGTGGGCAATGGTGCGCCAGATTATGTTTGAAAGCCGGCGGTATACTAATGAAGATTGGGGAATTGAGCGAAGTCATACCCCTTTCACAGATGACATACTGAATTTCCAGTACCCCCGGTGATTCAACTTGCCTCAAATGGACCGATATTCAGGAAGAACAGACCCAGGGCAGCATCTGATGAGATATGCATGGTTCATGAATGCGGCAGCAGCTCCAGATGCCGTAAAATGCAAAGCTTTTCCAATCTATCTTGAAGACGTAGCCTTAATGTGGTTCACCCGACTCCCTTCTCGGTCGGTATCAAATTTCACAGAATTGAGTGAGCGTTTCATGAATCAGTTTCGACTCCATACCCAAAAGTCCAAGGCCGTCATAGAATTGTCATGGATTAAACAGGCCCCAGGAGAATCTTTGAAGTCATATTTGGATCGCTTCAACCTGGCCGTCACTGAAGTAACTGATCCCTATGAGTCTACTATCCTGATGGCCTTAATAGAAGGGGTAGATCCTGACACAGAGTTTGGGGATTACTTGGCTGGAAAACCACCTCCTACTAGAGAATTATTCTATGAAAAGGCTAATATCCGCTTAAGGCGAGAAGAAGCTAAGGCAAATCGAAAGGGAAAGTCTGAAGGGGCCTCAAGGGAAGGTGTCAAGAGTAACAATGCTGTGAAGCAATATGGTGTCAGTTTAGGAAAGGTGGAAGTAAATGTTGGCAACCGGAGTGGTGGTAATAGCAACAGAAATGGGAACGGCAATAGAAGGAACAGAAACCGAGGGAATAACTCTAAAAAAAGACCCAGATTTCAGACTTTTGAAAATTACATGCCGTTAAATGATACGTTGGAGAACATTTATTTAGATACATATAGCATATTGCAGTACAAAAAACCACCACCCAGAGATTCTACTGAGAAAGAGATTGCAACAGGAAAGTTTTTCTTGTTTCATGGTACCCACGGTCATTCCACCAATGAATGCCGTCATTTGAGGGATATCGTCGAAAAATTGTTGCGAGAAGGAAAACTAGACGAGTACAAAGTCGCCCCAAGGGACAGGGGGACAAGCCCCGAACTCAAACCCATCTACCTCGAAACCTACAGCCCAGCAAAAAGGCAAGAGGATCGTCATTAATACTATTATAGGTGGACCTCACCTAGTTGGCCGTAGTTTTAAAGGAATGGATCAGTACTTCAACGCCGCCAGGCATTTTGATGTTGGGGAGTGCAGCAGCCTCGATGATGTCACTCCAATAAAACAACAAAAGACGATGTCAGACGACGTCGTACTCCGCAGTAGAGATGATTCCGCAGTCCAATCTCCAACCGATGATCCGCTAGTAATCACCACAACAATTAGCCCTGCTTTAGTCCATAAAGTGTTAGTGGACAATGGAAGCTTGGTCAATATCCTTTTCAAGAAAGCCTTCGAACAGATGAAGCCTGAGGCAAAAGACGTAAAGCCATGTCAAGGATGGATTCGTGGCTTTAACGGAGTATCTACAGCTCCGATGGGTTTTGGGAAATTACCAGTCACACTAGGGCAGGGAGATCGCCAGAGAGTAAGGATCCAGCCGTTTGTAGTTTTGGATTTGGAGTCGCCATATAACGCCTTCCTAGGCCGACCAGCCCTTGCCGAATTTAGGGCATGTATTGCGCCTTGGTGCTTGCTGCTTAAATTCCCTACTGACTTAGGAGTTGGGACAATGAGGGGAGACCAAGCTACGGGACGAGCTTGTTACGTGGCATTGTTAAAGATGTTAATGAAGGGGTTGAATATAGATGCTAAGGATGATTCTGCCCCTCCAAAGGAGGCCTCAGCATAGCAATTAAGGGGTCCTGCCTCAAGAGAGTCGCCCTCAGATGTACTCGAGGATATAGATCCTAGGGAGGATAGTGAACCCGGGGACAGGAAGGCAACTCCCAACGAAATAGCAATTGATATACCTATTGATGAAACAGATCCGACGAAAGTATTAAAGATCGGATCGCACCTGGATCTAGTTAGA
The DNA here is from genome assembly GCA_030737875.1 of Allium sativum. Classification (NCBI taxonomy): domain Eukaryota; kingdom Viridiplantae; phylum Streptophyta; class Magnoliopsida; order Asparagales; family Amaryllidaceae; genus Allium; species Allium sativum. Next base: position 322,197,618 of record CM060926.1, read on the forward strand.
GCGAGGGAATTAGCTAATTTTTTAAAGGCAAATCTGGATGTGTTTGCCTGGACTCACGCTGACATGTGTGGGATTTCGCCTACCATCATGAGCCACTCTTTGTGTATTAATCCAAAGCACCCACCAGTCAAGAAGAAAAGACGGATGCTAGGCCCAGAACGGTCAGCAGCTTTGAAGGAAGAAGTAGAGAAATTAAAAGGGAATGGATTTATTAAGGATTCGAAATATCCCGACTGAATATCGAATCCTATCCTGGTCAAAAAGTCAAACGGAAAGTGGAGAACGTGCATCGACTTTTCTGATTTGAACAAGGCTTGCTCGAAGGATAGCTTTCCTCTCCCCAGAATTGATCAACTAGTAGATTCAACTGCCGGGCATGAACTTTTATCCTTTATGGATGCCTATTCTGGTTACAATCAAATTCCCATGCATATACCAGATCAAGAGCATACAAGCTTTATCACAGACTTGGGATTGTATTGTTACGTGGTAATGCCATTTGGGTTAAAAAATGCGGGAGCAACATATCAGCGTCTAGTCAACCACATGTTTTACAATCAAATCGGGAAAACCTTGGAAGTTTACGTAGATGATATGCTCGTGAAGTCCAAGCATTCTCCCGATCATACGAAGGACTTGCCAGAAATGTCCAGCGTACTACGAAGGTATGGGATGAAGTTGAATCCCTTGAAGTGTTCTTTTGGCGTGGCATCAGGCAAGTTCCTTGGCTTTATTGTGAGTTCCAGAGGAATTGAAATCAATCCGGACCAAATAGCAGCAATCCGGAATATAGAGGAGCCGCGAAAGATTAAGAATGTTCAAAGCTTAGCTGGGAATATTGCAGCACTAGGTAGATTCATCTCCAAAGCAACAGACAAGTGTGTACCTTTCTTCGATCTCATAAAACGGAGAAAGCGAAATTTTGAGTGGACTCCCGACTATGTGGAGGCATTCCAGAATCTGTTAGACTTCTTAGAAAAGCCTCTAATATTATCAAAGCCTGTGCAACATGAGGATTTGTTCGTCTACTTGGCAATATCAGCTCACGCCGTCAGTGCAGCACTAGTACATGAAGAGGATAAAGTCCAGAAACCGGTGTATTACGTAAGCAAAAAACTAGCTGCTGCAGAACATAACTATCCGAAAATAGAGAAGCTTGCTTATAGCCTCCTGATTGCTTTTCGCAAACTTCGTCACTATTTTCAAGCACACCCAATAATTGTATTTACCGATCAACCTTTGAGACAAGTGTTGCAAAAGCCCAAAGCATCGGGGTGGTTGCTTAAATGGAATATCAAGCTGAGTCAGTTTGATCTGAACTTTCAGCCACGAAGATCAATAAGGGGGAAGGCATTGGCTGACTTTATAGCTGAATTTACAATTCCTAAAGAGGAAACAGTGGGCGACAAGGTAGTTGCTTTGGATCGAGAGTTAGAGATCAGTCCGTGGAAATTATATATGGATGGGGCCAAGAATGATAGAAAGTCCGGCGCCGGAGTTGTTTTGATAACTCCTGAAGGACGATCTATCTACTATGCATTACGGTTAGAGTTCGCTGCTACTAACAACGATTCCAAGTATGAAGCCCTGGTTGCCGGGCTGAAACTTGTCAAAGATTTGGGAGTGAAAACACTAGACATATATTGCGATTCCAAGATAGTTGTATGTCAAGTTCGGGAAAAATTTGCTGCTAAAGGACCTCAACTCATCACCTATCTCAAAAAGGTAAAGGGGTTATTGGAAGGTTTGGAGTATTATAGCATAACACACATTCCAAGAGCGGAAAATCAGAAAGCAGATCGACTGGCGAAGCTGGCAAGTTCTGATAATCCTAAAGAAACCGAAATGGTTTCGATAGAGGTGTTGGAATCGACGAGTTTCGATCTAATGGAAGCAAAGCTAGTTTTGGAAGTGGAACCATTAAGAGAGTCCAGGATGACATCAATTAAGAATTTTCTCAAGAACGGAACCCTCCCGTTGAAAAAGAGCAAAAGACGGGCGGTAAGATGCAAGGCTGCAAGATACGTTTTACAGGACGATGTCCTTTATCGTCAAGGGTTTTCAATGCCCCTATTACGGTGTATCGCACACGACGACATTAAACGTGTACTACAAGAGGTGCATGAAGGTGAGTGTTGAGATCACACTGGGGGACAAACCCTAGCAAAGAAATTGTTACGGTATGAATATTTCTGGCCTACCGTTAATAAAGACGCGGCTGATTATTCACGACGCTGCGATAGATGTCAAAGATTCGCTAAAGTTCCCAGAGCGCCTCCGACCCAACTCAAGTCGATGGTAAGTCCGTGGCCGTTTGCCATGTGGGTAATTGACATTATTGGAGTGCTACCTATTACAAGGGGAGGAGCTAAGTATGTGATCGTTGCCGTGGATTACTTCACAAAATGGATGCAAGCTAAACCTCTAACAACCACCAATGACGACGGCGAGGAGGGAGGAGGCCCAGGCGTTGAGGCCATGGCCAAGTCGTTCAAAATTGACCACGAATTATTTCTGAAATCGATTAGAGCAAAGTAATTCGAGCTTTTAACCTACCAAGATGTTTAATTTGAAGAAGAACGAGAAAATTTCAGAGCTTTTAAAGTTTTGGGGTTTTGATGCAAGGTCAGTTGAACAAGAGTAATAAAAGAAGAAGGGGAAGAAGAAGACGGGAGGAAGATTTATAAGCCTCGTGTGACCACTCGTATTCCGAATCCACTCCACCCCATTCGGTCCGGAATTCAGGCCCACGGAGGTACTCTGGCCCGTTAGTCCGTAATTAAGCAATGCAGGTGGGAGTTCTATTCGAATCGGAGTCCGAACCGAAAGGGACCACATACACAGATTTGCCACATAGGGTGAATTCGAAGAAAAGAAAAGAAAAGGCTCACCGGAAAGAATCACTGGACGTTAAAAGAAGCTTTCAAAAATCTTTTAAAGATGAAGAAAGTAATTCATATGGATTGTGGATATATATATAAACAGCAAAAGCCTCGACTTTATGAAGTGACACGACAATACAAGTGAATGGAAGTGGTCATTCAATGGTTCTAATTCAAAGGATGTTTCATGAACTACTTCGAAGCACACTTTATCTTAAATAAGAGTGTACTTCGAGGGGGCAAAATGTTAGCCTACTTTGTGAAATAGGCTACACAAAGAGCAAACAGCAAGAAGGCCACCAACCAGTCCGGATCGGAAGGAGGTAGCGCAGGAAAGAAGCAAAGATCGAAGAAGCAAACATCACATCGGTTCGGATCGGAGAAACACTTCAACGGCATCAGAAGAGAGCATGTAAACCCATTGGTTCAGATCAGAGGAGTACGTTAGCAACATCAAGGGATAGCAAGTTGCCTCACCGGATCGGATCGGAGGCCCCGATCCGAACCCCTTTTTCCCCTTGAACCTGTAACCGTTGCTACGCCTATCTCCTGAAGACTCGGACTAGGCCTGACCATTTATCCCACGATCTCCCAATAAATCAATGCGCTGTCACCATCTTGAAGCCTCCGAACCCGACTCTCAAGGGATGGGTGCCACGCAATTCCGAACTGGAGCTGCTTCGAAGAGATTTTTCACCTATAAATACACCATCTAGAGGCATTTGAAAGGGTCTTTTGGCAAATTCTCAGTTCTTACTTCTTTCATAGCCGAATTCTACAATCATATTCAGATCAGAATCGTCTCTTAAAGTCTATTTTGAGTGAGTTTATGCATTGTAATTGTGAAGTTGAGTGAGAATCATTGCTGTATATGTACTCAAATCATCAATTAAAAGAAAACAAAGTGGACGTAGGCTCTTTAACGCTGAACCACTATAAATCGTGTGTTTTTTGTTGATTTTTGATTCTATTTCATTAAATTCATAGCTCATTTGGGTGTTAGAACCAATTTTTGGTCTAACAACAATCATATTGTTAGACCAAAATCTGGGCCTAACACCCAAATGCAGATCACAGATCACAAAAATGCAGAAAATAGTAAATAACAGGAGACACACGAAGTTTTTATAGTGGTTCGGCATAAACCAAGCCTACGTCCACTTTATATCTTCTTAAATCCTAAGAAGTTACAAGTACAATTATCTCGGTTTATACACGAAATCCTCGTGTTTACAATGAAAAGAAGTGAGAAAAATGACGATCATATACGAAATCCTCGTGTTGTTGTGTGGAATTTGGCTCCTTTGCTGCTGAAAATGTTTTACAGAAAGCAATGGTGGAAGACGTAAGGAGTTAGAGCCAAAAGATCCTTGAAAATGCCTTCAAATGGTATATTTATAGCTGTAGGAGAGCTTCTGGGAAGACCGGTTCGTGATGGGGTACGTGGCACCCAATCCGTAAAAGTAGGAGCAAGAGTAGCCTTAAGAATATGTCAAGATCTATGCGCGGCATTACATCCAGGCGGGTCGGTTCGTGATTGGACAGTGCGAGCCAAGCTGGTCGTGGTGCTCGAGTGCTGAAGCTAACGCAGAGCGGGTCAGATCGTGATGCAGTAGTGCGAACCGAGGGGGGCGATCCAACCGTTGTCGAGCAGATGGGAGCGATCCGGTGTGTGCGAACCAAGGAGGAGCCCACGAGCCAAAGGGGACGATCCGGTCCAGGAGGTGTTGCTTCGTCACTTCATCCAAATGATTGCCAGATTACACCTATTCACGGAAACAGGCATAAATTTCAAACCGTAAGTCCGATTGAGCCAAACCAAAGCTCAAACTGAAGCTAATTCAGAGAGCTACAACAGTTATAAAGATTAGCTCCGTAGTCGCTATTTTGGGCCCCAAAAAGGTCATCTGATAGGAGTTTCGGGCCTTTCTTTGTTCGTGATGTGACTTTGACCAAATCGTTGCCTGTCTTCTGACGATTTTCTCCATATCTGAGCGCGTTGTTATCCAGATATTCAGTGTGAAAGATTTTACCAAAAAGTGTTTCAACACATTTGTTTTAAGATATGTCAGAAAAAGAACTTTGATTACAGTAGTTTGGGTAAGATGCACTACTGAAATTTAATATTATGGACTCGGTAAATTTGTAGAAAAGGAGAGCATTGATATGTTACAGGGTAAAATGCAGACCCTTCTTCTTTTCCAGGAATTGCATAAGCTCGAAGGTAAGTCTGTACGTACTCTATATTTCCTATTCCAATCCTCCAAAATCGAATTTAATTTCAAATGTACGCATGTTCTTCTTCTCTGTCTACAGGTGTATTGTTTAGCGGTTGTAACTGTGTTGACAGAGGCGCCTCCTTCTCCACATGTGGCGTCAGCCTTCTTACAGTGGAAGAATTCCATCTTATTCCTTTTGCAATGGTGATTTTCTCATCTTTTCATCCATTAAATTTACTTATTTTTTTGTTCTTTGACTGGGTACTTTTTTGATTTTATTACATAGTTTTGTTGGATTTGCTTCATCTGAGATATTGAAGAACATAATGGGTGGTTTTTTGGGTATCCTTCATCACCTTATAGTATTAAAATAATAAATTGTTTCATTTTCAATTTTGCCTACGGTTTCCACAATGATTGTTTGATTTTCTGCTATTTTAGTGTACTATATGTCCAACACCACTCTAGGTTGAACTCCAGGTTGTCCTCCCTTCTTATTTCTGTTTGTTTTCATCAGGAAACAGTTAGCATTTCTTTTCATTTTCTATCCTCTCTTCTCTATCATCTATCCTTTCCCTTTCGAACGTCTCAACTTGATTCCAATATTTGAGAAATGCGGTCTACTCTTATTAACTCTCTCTATTGAATAACTGATAACCACTCTTGAACTCAAAAAGTGGTAAAAATTTCAATCAACTTTTCTGGACCTCTAAAAGTTCTTTTGACTTTATGGTAAAGGCTTATTTAGATGGTGGATTCGAAATTTTGGGATCAAATGAATTTGTGGGTGACAGTTAACATGTAAATTATGGTGAATAACATGGATTCAACGTACCAAAGAAAATCCCATCCCCACAGTAAGATCAAGTCCCTATTTAACATGGATTTAGTTTAGAAACATTTTATTTACAATAAGTTAATGTGCATACTCATTTTTTAGGTGTTGTCCTCATTATCGAGTTAGTTAACTGGCATGGTGAGTAATTAAGCACAAAAACAATTTTTGAATTGTTTATGGTATGCTACTAATTCTTAAAAAAAGGTTGGTCATGCTCCTTGCATATTCCTACCATACTACCCTTATTCTGGACTTATTGGTTTGGGATTTTTTTTGGTTGGATTTCATTTTTTTTGAAGTTTTTCATCATTTTTTTTTGTACCTGTGTTTTCATCACAAATAATAATCTTTTGCTACTAGATGTTAGAAAATGAGATAAATTTACAACTGATTTTGTCTTGCTTACAAAATTTTACGACGAAATTACTGAATCTAAAAGTGATGGTGCATGGCTGTAAACTGTTTAAACTTTAATTAGCATGATCCTTTTCCTACATTGGTTATTTATTTCTATATGAATCCAATTTCAAACATGGACACATAAACCTATAACGATTTCTGAATCAGTTAATTTAGAACGTTAGACTATCTGATAAACATTTAGTGTACATTTATGACATAAGTAATTTGTCAACTTTTGGTATGGCATAAAAATTGATGTCTTAGGAAGCATTTACTATTTTTACTCCTGATACTACAATCAAATTGCATCAAATATGAATTCCATGTTAAAATAATGAGTTCTTCATTTATGATGATTAAATCAGTTATCAAGTAACGTAAAAATTATTTTAGAATTATGGACAATGCAAGCTTAATAATTTGGTTTAAAAACATTAGCAATAAGGAGTCCAGGAAACACGTGCCAAGTTGAGACTCTCATTCATTCTCCAACCCATGATTAATTCCTATACTTTTAGATCTGTTTCATTAAGATATTTTTCTTAACCCAATGATTTTAGCTGTAACATTTATGATCTTATGCCGATTAACTTGTTTGAAATTTTTTTTTAAATTTCTATAATGGGCACTTTAAAGGAAACCTAATATCTTCTTCCTGGAGTAAGGATTCATATGTTATATATTTGGTAACCTGAGGATTAAAACATTTTTTTGGTAAATAGACCTTTTTTTGAAATATATTATGTGAATTAAACTATGGTATTTAAATTCAGCATCATTTGGAATTTCTTTTACATGATGTATTTGAATGTTGATTTAAATTATTCTTCTGTTTTGCTTCCACCATATGAATTTAGGTGGCAACATTGAATGCGTGTTATCCAAATAAGGAGATCTACCTTATTGTGATCTATGTTAAATTATGTGGTTTTTTTTATTAGAGTTCTCATTTGGAGCACCTAGAAGATGAAATTCTAAAGTTGCGGAACACACAATTACAGGTTAACTATACCGTGTGTTTGGGTTGGTTTCACTTGAATTGTAAGTCTTCAATTACATTGCACTTGCTGAAATTACAAAGCGAGGTAAAAAAAGAGAGGATGGCACTAGATCTGGAAGAGGAGAAGAAAAAAAAATTACGTGAGAGGAGATTAGCAGAACAAGCAAAGAGAATTGCTGATCTAATTTCCTTGGTCCTATACTCAAAAAAGACCGATAAGAGCAGAAATATTAGTAAGGTAGTAAATTTTTTTAGGCTTCTTTTTTGAACATTTCGGTCTTTATGAAGTTTCCTGTGTAGTAGAACTACTAAAATAGCATAACAAGTTTAAAATTTTGACCAGGTTATATGTGAATGTTACACCATAGATTCAAATTTTGACCAGGCTCCTGTGTTGAACTATTAAAGTAGATGGTGTCACATTAGCATAATAATGGCATGTGTAGCATAACAAGGTTGAACTTTTACCGGTCTCTATGAAGGTTCCTGAACTATTAAAATAGCCGAAATACAACTTTAAACATGCTGCTTCAATACTCTACCAAAAAATAAAAATATATGCGCTTGAAGCTATCAACAAAGCAAAAAGTGTTTGAGACCCAATTCTTTGTCTAACATTCAGTTGATCAGAAATTGGTGGGTTTTCCATGGTTATCGAAGGATTTTCAATTCAATGATCCTATGGCAACCAATCATCGATTGGAACAGATCAAAGTGTAGAAGACATGGTCAACACGAAGTCCATGGTCTTTGATCATGCATTAGGTGTTAGATCTCATCGAAGATAAAGCATAAATACCCATGTTAGTCTTTCGGCGGTGGAAAAGGTCACATAGGGTGGGTTTGGCATTGTCAACAGCTCAATATGATGTGCAAGACTAGGTAGGAGGCTGAGATATACATCGGAGTTGGTGCAATCAAGAAAAGTGGTTCCAGTAGGAAGTCAAGTGCTTGAAACTGGTAGGAGCAAATCCCATCTTTCTATGTTAGATTTGCGTGTGAAGACAGATTTGAATTGATCGAACAAGAATTGAAATAAGTATTCTATATTGATGAGAATGAAATGACGTTGATGCAATTCTTTAAATGATACAAAACTGGTGATGCTGTCATATAGATAGACATGCAGAAATTGAAAAACAGGGGGAAAAAGAGTTGGGCTAGGCCCATTAACTTGACAACCTGTACTATTGTTTTAGAGAGGAAATAAAAGTCTTCATATAAACATTATTTCTTTATCCTTCTTAATTTAGAGTATTTTTTTTAATGTAATGATACATTGTGATTTGAGGATTATATTAATCTTTAGATAATCTTCCTAAATTATGTTAAGTATACACAGTCAGCTTAATGATAACAGTCCACTTTATTGACCTACCTTAACAGGTCGGTGAAGCTTTCAGAATTGTTTGGTCTGACATTGGTTGGGTGTTTCGTTTGGATATCTTACAGTGCACGATGCATAGACAATGATTATCATGCAACATTTTAGTTCGAAATAAGTTACCTATGAAATTAAATATGAACCATGCTATACATATTTTAGGGTATACATGTCATTACCAAGTTCTAATTACACCACAGTCCGTGCACGTAGCATGGTCCACGATTAGTTTTAAATGTAAGCTAAGTATTTATTATGCTTACTGTATCAAAATTTTGGGGAAAAGTTATTAGTATTTATCATCATTTTTATCCGTTCAAAGTTAGGGTAAATGTATATCAGATTTTGTTGCAACATATATGAATTTCCCTTTCTTCATCCTCATATATATAATTATTAATTTCACCAAATCTTAGAAATCACAAATGGTGATATTATTTATATATGCAATTGAATGTTATTCTTCTTCTGAATCAAGCATGGAGTAAGAAACATGGAGTAAGAAAAGAGCGGAAAGGTGAAGATGAGCAGTGGGTTCTATCTAAATTTTATCCAATGATACAGGAGTTGATTAATAAACTTAGCAAGAGTGAGCTACCAAAGGACGAGTCTCAATGTTCGAATGAATCAAGCCCTACTATTGACGGAACCACACATAGTGTTTTAATTACTTCCAGCCCTGTTCATTCTGCTCATTCCATGAGATCAAGGCGAACTCCCACATAGACCAGGCCTCGTGCATCAGATGATGGTCATTCAAGTGATTTAGCTTTGAAAGATACATCTAATGATTTCAGAAAGATGGGCCAGCATGTCTTTGTATTTATCATTGATGGAGCTACCCGATCTGAGCTTCGCGCTGCACACTAGCTAACATCAAAGCTGAAAAGGGAAATCTTCTTCGTTCTGCTAGCCTTGATGATCCTGCCCATTATATCAAGAAAGTAAAACTGTTGAGTGTCGAAAAACTGTCATTGGATGCTCTTGAAATCTAATCAAACTTCGGAAAGGAAACAATAATACATAGAGCTTTTTGATTGCCGCATATATTCTTTGATCATTTCAGCTAATGTTACATTTTTGTGGTTTTGTTTAAATGGGGTATATACTGGAACAAGATGCATTCAGGGTGATGCTGATTTGTGTACATAGTTTATGTTCCCAGTGTGATAGCAGTATTATAAAATATTAACCGTTTGATTATTAAAAGAAAAAAGATATTCTTCTTCTGAAAGTTGCGCAATTTTATATATGCACAAGTGCAATAGTGAAACTGTGAATGATGAATTTACACAAGTTAAAAATATGTTCAATTTTTTTGGTTAATTTAGAATTCATAGTATAAACGTTCGATAGTTGGAATATGGAGATGCTTATGTGAAGCTTCAGTTTTATATGCAAACATTTTGAACTATCTAATAATTGCTTTTAATATTCACTAAAATATTATCTGCTCATGCATCAATCCAGATAGTTTATATATTTATTTTAAAGCCTAGAGATAGTCACTGAAAATTTATAAGCAAAATCAATATTACAAACATTCCTCAATATGACCTATAGTCAGTAGGTTATGTTTAGATTAAAAGCAAAGTAAATCTTGGCCAGATATCTCATATTCAAGGAAATGCAATTCCAATTTTTGAAAATTCCAAAGAATGTTACATACTTCATACATACTTCATACAAATAAGGAAACACAAAGAAGTGACATTTTACAATTTATCATCCAAACTTAGGAACAACTGCACGGGTCACTCATTGCTACATGGCTGTTACTACAAGTTTAATATTATACTGTCGTCATACGAGCAGGGTAATATTAATACCTTATGCCATTCATTATTCCTATACACGCTATGATTTACGCAGCCAAATCCACTGAGAAGTCCAAATTGCTTTTACAAATTAACCTGCAATTATTTAAAAATTTAACAGAAGAACCAACTAATCTACCTTTTTAACTTAGACCTTAATTCATCATCAATAAAGTTGTTCTATTACATTCAAGTGACTCCGCAAATGCTAAGTAACACATTCTCCATGTCCTTCATTACCCATCTAATCATTAACAAAAAAGAGTATGACTCCAAGATAAATAGCTATTTTGACTAATTATGAAAAAACTACACTTCTAGGGCTCTCTTTTATTTCTATGAAAATTTGAACATATAAAGATATTTTAATTTATTAGTAAGAAATTTTAGGTTTAGCTAGGGTAAGTACAATAAACAAATGCCAATACGATTAATGGTTTGGACATTCTATTAGATAATAGAATGTATATATAGAGGTTCCTTGGTCACATAAAATAATTTATCAATGATATAACAATTATAAGAATTTTGGCATAAAACCGACCTTAAGTTGACAATGTTAAACATAAAGATTGAAATACTAAATTGTTAACTGAATAATACTTTCACAGATACAAGATCTTTTATAAGGGAAATACAACACGGACAATTCTAGATCTTAAAAATAAAATATGTAATAGTACGGAAGTATAGAGAAATCTATGTATGAATGGTAATACCCCAAAAACAAGTTAGCTCGTGTACTTATCAATGAAATTATTACCTATGCGTTTACCATTATTTCATAAAAAGTAAATTTGCTTTTTTTGTAAAGATTCCAAAGGGAGTACCTAACGTACTGGTTATTTATCAAACGTAAATAGGAATAAAAAGAAATTTATGTGGCTACACCGTTGACTAATTTTTAAAAATACTCTAACACAAATTCATTCTAAAAAATTCCCTTTACTTTGAATAATAAGTGTCCCTGTCCACGATCATTATCAAACGTAACCATTCATCTTTCCTCAAATTCATTATCTTTAGTTTTAGTCTCTCTTCCCCAACCCGTTTTTTCTTCATTTTCCCAATCTACTACACCACATTTTACTCCACCTCTTCCATTGGATATGTTTCTTCCCCAATCTAATTTCAACAGCATGCATATAATTGACAGTCGATTAAGTGTGAGCAGTTAAAAAAGGTTAATCATATACAGTGATTTATCAAATCTGTCTTTAATTAATTATAGATCTATTAAACTAAAATTCACAATTTAAATACTGCACTCAAATATCCCTTCTCTATCATTAAACGCATTCCTATTCTGCTAACTTCCTCACTGAAATAACCTGCACAACTATCTCATTTCCATTCATTATAAATGCACCCTAATACATCACTCATGCCTACCACCATAAAATGTCTTCTAAGTTTAGATTCCTAAAGATGCCCGTGTGCGTAGCACGGGTTCCAACCTAGTTCATATTTGTTCTAAAAATTCCTTTAGCCAATGCGTGTGTGTGTATATACATACACACACACACATACATACATACAAGTAAGTAATATTTTAACAATTTGATAATTTAACTTGTTTATATTCCTTATAAAATCTACATACATGTATATGTATTCAATGGCTAGATTGTTATATTTAAACTCATGGATTATATAAGTATATTTGTGTATAAAACTAGAAGTAAGACTTTGTTATTTTTGTTGTAAAAACTATTTTAACAATAAAAGACACTTAAGTAAAAGTTTGAATTTACTTTACATGCAAGACATGGCTATATAATTGCAAATATACTTGACATATTGTTGTTTCAAATCAAACATTTATAGCTTCGATTTCCTTAGATACTAAGTATAGTTTTTAAACTCATAAGATCATGACACTTAAGATCTTGAGATACTTAGAATCAAAGTATAGATTTTGTTTCTACACACATATGCATGTGCTTAACCTTTTGCTCACCATGAAATGCCTAGAAGATAGGTACTCTAACCCCTTTGTTCATCAGCCTATATACTCACACGATTGCACAACAAATAAGTATTTACTTGAAAACTACATTAGGGTTTTGAACAATATCTAGTAGAATGACCTTGTAAATATACAGGTGCGTCATGCCAGCTAGCCGAATTAAAGAGCATGTGATATAGAAAAAAAAAACCTTTACACATCTCTTTCAATTCAAATCAATAAGGCAGCCTATAACTAAGCATATACACGTTTACATCAATTATAGGCACCTATGGTAGCACGTTTACTTAAAG